>CAJNDS010002759.1:72425-114925 GCA_905221605.1 Symbiodinium natans | reverse complement strand
GGGTATAAGGCTTCAGGGCAGTTCAGTTTGGGTGGGTCAATGCTAAGCTTGTGTTCGCTTGCGTTCGCCAGGATACTGCACCGAGACAAGCCATTTTTTCACAAGGGGCTCAATGGCTGCCCTTTCTGCCCAGCCCGTTCCCACACCGAAACAAGCCATGAACCTCGAAAAGACCTCGGAGAAGATCATCGTTACAAAAAGCGTGACAACTTGAATGCAACAAACTCCCATGGCACCACCAAGCCCAATGCTCAGCCTGAAACCAATTGACGCGAACTGACACCAACTGAAATCAACTGAAAGCAAGTGAAACCGCACAACTCGAGCTTGGGCCGGTGACCTTCGACTGTCCAGGCTCCGGAAGGGAGAGGTGGCTGTCGATGCCGATCAATATCTCAGCGCTTCGAGTGATGCTGACGTGTTCACCCATTTCAGGCCGTGAGGGCTTGCGGCCTGCGCTCGGCCCGGCTTGGCTTGCTCTTTGCGCTGCGCTTTTGGGTCTCTTGTGGTGCGGGGGAGGGGTTTTTCGAACTTGTCGATGAGGGTTCCAGCCGTTCCAGGTCGCTGCTGAAGCGTGGTAAGGGCGATCTACCGTCTGCTGGCTTTTCGACCTTCCGACATCTTCCTTGCAACAACAGCCACCGAGGCACAGAATTGGCCACGATGACGAAAGAGATGAGGCACTCGAACCACTCCTCCACAAGTTTGCATCCGGACTGCACATCGGCTTGAAGATGCCAGGCCCTTACACACCCGGACCCTCTGTTCAGACCACCACATCAATACGACCGAAGTTTCCCAAAACACCTCAAGAAACCTGCGAGGCCCATCGACGCATAAGCCCTGGATCCTGAGTCCACCAGAATTGGCTGCATGGGGGTTCTGAAATAAGGTTTCCTTCGAAGCACGTCACCTGTCCTTCTTGACCAACTTCTGGCAAGACATCTGGGTCCTGAGACAATGGGCTGTGCCCCCCACAGTACAGCTTCGCACAGCTTCAGGCCCTACATTCAGACATCTGACATATTGATCATATTGTTCTTTCTGTACAGTGGTTCACAAACGGTTCACTGGATCACTTGAGCACAGAGGCAACTTCCAGATGCCCTCCGAGATGTGCGGCAACTCGTGGGTGTGTGACTTCCTGGGAATTTGCTCTTTGGGCTCGAGGCTTAGCAGCTTAGCAGCGTCTTAAGGTGGATGAAGGCCTACGATCAACCCAAGGTACGCGCCATCATCAATGCAAATCAAAACGTGGTCGGACACTGTACCCCACGCGCTCACGGAGGCACCGTGAACGACACAGAAAGAATTGTGCGGATAGAGTACCGTGCCAAAATCAAATCACAAGATCAGAAGTTGAGGTCAGGGAACGTCAACAATCCGAGTCCGAAGTGGCATCTTGCCCGACTTCTTGCATGGAACTGAAATTCATTGAGCTGAAAGTCTCTCCCTGTCTCTCTGAAGAACTGCAGCACTGAACTGCTTGCTGTAGTACTGGTCGGAACGCGCTAGAGCTAAGCCGGACACGCTTTAACCTTTCCCCCTGGAAGCCGCAAGCCTTAGACCTTTGCATATTCAGAGACAGACTCTGCATGGTGGTATGCTCCCGGACTTTCTTCAGGAGGCGGCGGGTGTGCGGGTTGATCGATGCATCCTCAGACTCAAGGTCATGCGGGAAGCAACTTCTTACAATGCCTTGAGGGATTCGACTCTCCCCTAAACGTTGGGGTTCGCCTCAACTCAGCGCCTCAGCCTGAAGTCTTCCCATGCTTCTCTTGACTTCGCTTCTGAAAGCCAGAGTCAGCCAGGGGGCCAGATCCTCGAGGTGTGTCTTCTTCTCCTTCTCCTCCAGGCGATGGGAACAAAGCGATAGAAGAGCACGGTGCTAAGCTGCTAATCGACCTCTTGCAGGGCTCTGCCCCCCCAGCCCTGGGCAGCACTGGGCATCCTCCGCCGTCTCTTCGACACCATCGGCTCCGGATGCTTCGGCCTGTGGATCTTTGAACGCTCACGCGAAGGTGACTCGAATTGAGAGACTCGAATTTGACTCGTCTTTTTCATTTAAGGACTTGCGCCAAGGATGTAAGAGATGACACCGACACACTGGCAAGTGGTGCCGTGCCCAGCTGTCCTGGCCTCCACCACGGAGACCTGGCCAAGGAACAACAAGCAAGCTCAGCACTAGGAACAGCCTGCACATGTGCTCCCAAGCCATCAGTCTATCAGTGGCTTTCGAAAGACCTGACAAATCCTTGGACGTAGGTAAAACCGAACATCGCCCCCTGCCAGACCCCGATGCACCCATCCATTAGGAGGCCCCCCCGGGACCCCGCCCTAGGCAGGCTCTTGCCGTTTGGGGAAAGACAAGCCACTCAGCAAAACGACCAACTCACCCCTCTCTCCCTCTCTCCCTCTGTCCCTCCCTCCCTCCCCCTCTCTCTCCCTCCCTACCTCCCTCCCTCTCTCCCTCTCTCCCTCCCTCCCTCTCTCCCTCCTCTGCAGGCCCATGAGCGCGTACACAAATCAGGGAATGATCGGTTTAACAAGGCCCACAATTGGTTATGGTGGAATCTAGGTACAAGTAGTTGCAGGTAGTTCCTTTTGCCCCCCCCCCCCCCCCCGCTATCGAGGCAGCAGCGCCTCCATGCCTTATAACATCAACTGAATCAACATGGCACAGCAGCCCAACCCCGCTTCAAAGGAGTTTGAGCGATCTTGAGGCCCTCCAAAGACCAAGCGAAAGAAACCACAGTTGTCACCAAGAAGCAACCAGGAATCTTCCCACGACACCCCGTCAACCCTGCCTGAACTCCTTGGCGTTGATAACTCTGATCAAGTTGGTCAAGTGCGCTTGCCTGCCTCTCCTGCGCCAGCAAGAGGGAAGGAGGGAGGCATGCGCCCTCTTTGGGCTGAATTTCAAAGAACCTCGAGTTCCACCGGGTTGAAGGAGATAGCAGACCATCGAAACTTCAAACCCACAGCCGAGCAATCCGAAAAATTCGCGGATTGCCTGCCACGACTGCGAAAAGCGGGTCAAGGCAGACTGAGACCTGTAAGCAGCGGTAGATGTGGGAGTCGGAGTAGTTGCGGGAGTGCGCAGGTTTCGTGGGAACCTTTCCTTCCATCTGCGGGTCTTCCGATCTTGGGACAGTCCCAACAATAACAGAACATTTTGCTTTAAACTACTGCAAAGTATATTGAAGGTCTTGGTGTGGTACAATGCCCTTTATTGCGCGGGATGCTTTGTGAACAAGAAAAGCGTTTACGTTTGGGACCGCGGCGTTGTCTGACGATTGGGCTTCAGATCCAACGGCAACGGCAAAACCAACCGAGCCAAGACACACAAATGCAAACAGGCAACAAACGAAACTTCGGCTGCTATGAAGAACCCACAGCAAATTCCAAGTCTGTTCCACTCCAATGGTCAACTCAGTGGACGTTCGGCCCAACTGGGTGTGCCGCTTGTGGTGTCCAGAAGTGGAGTCCGGAGTCCAAGTCACACAAGGAACCCCCAAGGACCTTGTGGCTGTACCTGGCCTGCGTCTGAATGTTCCTTTACACCGTACTTCAAGTCCTACAGATGGCCTTGCCAAGGACTCCTCCATCTGCCACAGTGCTGCTTGGACAGCTGCCTCCACAGCGAAAGAGAGCAAAGGCGCGAACCCGAAACAGCCGAAAAGATTCGGATGAAGCCCACAATGCCAGGTGCTTACGAGCGGAGAAAAAAAGGTGCACCTTCCTCAAGCACGTGCCACAGCAGTCTCGGAACCCTACAAGGACCTATACCTGCTTTCGACGCAGGAAGCCGAGTCAGCCATGCAACTGGTCCAGAATTGGGTGCCGGCCTGCTGGCGCTTGAGGCCTACCAGGGCCTCCTGGGGGCGCGCCAAGAGCTTCATCAGCTCCTGGGCCTCCAAAGCATTTCGCCCCGTTTTCTTGGGGGATCCCCTTGGGCCCATCTTCTTTGCCTTGACAGGCCTGGGGATTTCAAGAGATGCTTCGCAAGACTTCCTAGGTTTGCTCCACCCCGGGCCTTTCTCGCCGAAGGCGAGGGCTGCCGGAACTTTCCGCGGCTTTTGGTCCAACCAAAAACCCCCACCAAACTTACGTGACTCGGATCTCACTCAACTCTTGTTCTGGCTGTTGCCTCTGGAGGCAGCTGATCCGTCGGCCGAATAGGCCGTCCAGAAGCATGTTCCTACAGGCTGAAACAGGTGCAACAGCCGAAAATGTTTATCGATGTTGATCGATGTCGGTCTCACCAGGGTTCAATGCGACTGGCACTTTGCCACACTTTGAGGTGCTACTTGGGAGCGGCTGGGTGTCACGGCATCGAAATTCAGGGCCATACTTCAGGGGCGTTGGCGTTTGAGTTTGAGCTATTGTTGCTGCCGCCCAACCTGCAGGGATGCAGGGCAGCTGTCGGAACAAACGAGCATGGCAGCGGCTGCTGTGCGAGGTGACTCTGTCCAAAGTAGTAAAAGCCCTGACGGGAACATCTCGTCAAAGAGGTCGCGGTCAAGATGTTCCGTGTGCTGCAATTGTTTTTGTTGCGCAGTTCTTCTTGAGGATG
Organism: Symbiodinium natans; assembly: GCA_905221605.1. NCBI lineage: Eukaryota > Dinophyceae > Suessiales > Symbiodiniaceae > Symbiodinium > Symbiodinium natans. The sequence continues at coordinate 110,349 of CAJNDS010002759.1, read as the reverse complement.
GTGCAATGGCCTGCTTTCTTAAACTTGGGGATCGGAAGACCAAGTATCTTTGGGCAAGACATGCTTCCTGGGTCCCAGCAGGTATTCACCTGCTGGCATGTGGGGGTTTGATGCAGCACTTCTCTGTCCCACAGCTCAGCTCTGCTTGGGCCAGGGGCAAAAGTATCAGCATTTGGAGCGGCGGAACAGCTTGATGGCCTCATCTGATCAACAGGATCAACAGCCACAACCTGCACTCATAAACTTCCCAAAGCTTTCGCTATGGAAGGCCCTCAGCGAGTCCACGGATGCAGGCAACTGCAACGCGGCGTAACACCCGATGTAAACATCTACAGTAGCGTGTTCACGCAAGACAGGAGCCATCCAGCGGCACTGCCGCTATGACAATACGTCACAACACGCCCGAAGAACAAGCCTTCATCATGCGGCCGCCGGCCAGGTACGGCCACGACAGAGCCCTGAAGCCACGCAGTGCTCTCCGGTGGTTTTTGGCAGAGCTTCGGGGTCCCTTCACCTCCTCTGTTTTGGGGGCTGAGGCTACCTAGGCGTGTTTTCTTGCAGGGACGCCACACTGCCGTTTGGCGCATTTCCACAAGTCTCATATAGGTCAGGCCCCTCACTGTCCTGCTTCTGAGGATGGCACGAACCAACTAACCCACTGCAACGCCTACGCCTACTTCTGAGGGCGGCACGAAGCCCATCCTGGGACATCCACAAGAGCCTTCTTACAGATTCGTCTTCCTATGATGCGCGCTCCTCGAAGCCGCCATCCTCATCCCCCCAGACCCGGAGGCGAGAGAAGCTGAAAGGATGAGCGTAGAAGCAACCCTCAACCCCTACAACCTCAGAGCCCAAACCTAGATCCTTCCATTCCCAGGTGTTCTTGCAGCCGAAGCTACGCTGATTCATTCTCGTATTGGGAGCTATGATATCGGGATCTTCGAGGCAACACACCCAGAAATGTGCCTTAAAGCCGATCTGCGTTCTCAGCCGCGCCAAGGCACGCAGCGCACAGCCGGGGCCCTGCATGTGTCGCGCCGCAGGGTGTCTCGCGCTCCCAAGACTTGCCCCAACATAGTAGTACGGGTAGGACTGAAAAAGTCTGGGGTATAGGACTTGCTAGGACTCAGTAGGAGACATGGAGGTTGTGGTGTGGTCTGGTGTGGTCTGGTGTGGTCAGTGTGGTCGGCGGTTTCATCGAGCGCTGCATTGAACGCTGCAGGTAATGCAAAGGAACGATGCCAAGGCCCCTCAGCACACTCAGTCGAAAGACCCGGCTAGCACCTGACGGTGACATGATTCTTCTTGTCGAGTGCCACGGACGGCGTTTACAACACAGACAAGCCCCAGCGCCCCAACATCCTTCAGCTCTCTTGCTGCCCACATCCTAGGTCTCCAGACAGGGATGCTGCGGAGGCCTTGTTTTGACACGTAGTGATTTCAAAAACTTTTAAAGACGTGTTGCAGCCCCTGCTCCAGATTCGATAACTCCACATTGTTTGGGGGGCCCTGACCGCTACATTTCACATTCCACACTTCTACATGTTTGTGGGGGAGAAGTTGAAGTGGCCAGTCTCAGAAAGTCTTAAACCCCAAATTTGGAATTGTGGAAGGTGCTATGCAGAGAACACTGCGGAACGCGGATTCTTGGGGCGCTAGCTTATTGCATCATGGACAGTATGAAAACCTATGAAGTCGCTGTAAAACATGGCGACCCTGAGGGAGTCCCAATCAGAGGCCCAATGCGCTGCGGTACCCGAAGCCCGAAACCCTGACATTCCACGATCCTACCATGCCACATCTTGGCAGTTCGAGTGTCCTTTTCCGCCGTGGAGAGCGATGGTCATTTACACGTGGCCCCAACGAATGCCTTCCCTGTGGGACGAGGATGGCGCGTGTCCTCGATCGTTGAGCAGGCAGTGAGTTGCCTCAACTAGTCGTGCAAGATAGATTCAGATAGATGAGATGCAGGCTCAGATGCTCATCTCCTTGTCAACACCCCAAGTACACGGGGAAGGCATCAAGCAAAAGGCTCTGCTCGGAGGACTCAAACGCCTAAGTCCGATCCTACAGTACAACCGTGGCCCAAAAGCCGCGCAACCATCATGTTAGTGTCAGCTCACCTCGATTGTATAGGCCGGGCTTGAGAAGAACGTCTCATTAGCTCCCCGATCCCGGCTTTTTCTTCCACCTAATAAGTGGGAGCCAAGGATCTAGAATCTAGAGCAGTTTTGGGTGTCCAGGCATCGGGGACCTCCACGCATGTGCCCAAAGTCTATCTTAGGTTCTCTAGAAAAAATTCACAGGAAAGGCATGGTCAAAATGAAATGGGTCAAATCAAACCTTGACTGTTAACTGCTTGCTTGCAAGAGGGAGGTACAGGCACATTCGGATTGCCATCTCTCACTGCTACGTTGCAGCGTGGTCGATGGCCTGCAAACAAACAATCGCCCCACCACAGACTGCTAGAATCACAGATGCGGGTCAAGTGCGCAAGCATCTCCCAGGGCTACGGCTACTGTCCATCCCATTCCAACGCTGTGGGCAGCTGTGAGTGCCTGCTGGATGATACGGACGATGTCACCTTGCGCCTGGCGCCGTTCCGGACAATCAAGGCAGGAACGTTTACGGATTAGTCGTTGGGCCCTTAACCCGATTTCGAGAGTTCAACATAGTTCGACCCTGCATTATGATAACTATGACCAGAGCCCCCTCATGCCCTTCCATCCTCCAGGTCCTGAAGCTTTGTGCGTAAAGCTGGTAAGCGGAGTTTGCAGTGAGAACTCTTACGGCTGCCAAGATGGGACACCTGGAAATCCGCGAAGCTGTCGGAGGAGTCTGAGGATGTCCTATAGGGATCTTCTAGTCAGCTTTCTCGCGCATGCCCTGAATCCATGGGCTGCCCCATCTGGGCTTGAGCGGCCGCTCAATGAACCCTAACAGCCCTTTGAGTTGGGGCCACAAAAGGCCCAGAAAGGCCCTCTCGAAACCCTCCAAGACATCCCTCAAACTGGTGTCCCCAAAAAAGCCAGAAGTGTTCTTCTGCGCCATGCTGCGCCTCTTCAGCCCCAGTCACGGTCTTCGTCTCGATGATGCGGCGGAGGGCTCCCAAAGCCCAGGGCAGGGACTGAGCGGAGCTGACAATTACTGACAATGTACCGCCATTTTTGGAAGCTTCAAAGGTTGGAGCCGGGGGGCCCGGGAGGTTGGGCTTGAGGGGGAAGGGAACCGAGCGATCCACATCCACACCCGAACCCAAGAAACCCAAGACCAAAAACTCCTTTCAACCAAAAGCCTGGAACCCCCCCTTGACATCGACATGCATCGACGGCCTTGACCCAAATCACCTCGACCCAGCGCTGCAGCTCCACCCCCTTGTCCACACGCACGAAGCGCAGGGTCTCCTTCCGAGTTTCATGGGGCCACTCAAGCTGGCCATGGTCGTGACAAGTGATTCCTGGACGGTCAATAGAAACGGCAAAAGGTCGGGGCCCTGAGATGCGCGCAGGCTCACAAAGGCGAAAGCAACAAACAGGGAAACCTCGCCCAGCCAAGAACTTCCATCTCCCAGCATGAGAAACCGAACGAGAACCCTCCTGTACCTACTTCTCGCGCCGCAGACTTTCAAGACTTCCGGCGCCTGCACCCGGAAGTGCTCCCCATAGGGCGCATCGTGGCTGCAAGTTTGCATCACAAGCACAACCTCAGCTGGGCCTACTGGTTACTGCGGAGTGAAGCGGTAGGACGCTACTGCTCTTGTTCCCCCCCTTTTTTGAGTCGAAGTTACCGGCTGGGCGTCCGCGATGCCCTGCAGGTCCTCCTCCAGCTCAGCAGTTGCCACTCTTTCGGTCTTGGTAACTACGATTAATCAGATTGGGAACGACTGTCTTGGAGGTCGCGTGCTCGATTTTCTGGGTACTGGTGATTTAGTGGGGCTCCCTGTTCACTCAACTCGCTCACTGGTTCTGAGATCACAAAGACCTGGACCCAAAACAACCTCGGATGCCCTGCTCAGATTCCAATCCTCGTTGTCCGGGCTCTGACCTGCGCCATCCAAGCGGACCACAGTGGTGCCGTTGGTCTCCTCAGGCACCTGGCCACATGCGTGGTGCAATAGGTTCTGGGCAGCGGCAGCAGGGGCTTTTCAATGTTCCCCTATGTTCCCCTGAGGACCTACAGCTTGGCTCTCTTCAAATCTCGCATCGGTTTGCCCCCCTGTTCTGCACGGTCTTCAACATTTAAGTCTTGACGCGGCTCGGTGAGGAAAGCGCAAAGGGCGGACTGTCAGCTCCGCGTGACGGCGAACGCCCGTTGCGCTTCCCTTCCGCTCTCGGAAACGGCTTCTCACTTTCGAGCCGCCAACCTGTCAGGGAAGTCCGGCAGCCGGGCAAGCCGGATAACGACACAGGGGAGATTTCACATCCCTCCCAACAAAAACAATGCGGCATAGCTTGGCATAGATTTCTCTATGGCAAGACCGGAGCCCTCAGGCCCTTAGGGCCTGTGGAGCTCGAAAACCTGTAGGGCATGGGCTTCTAGGCCGCTGGGCCTTCGAGCCTATGCCGTACAGACAGTCGTTAGCTCGCACAGAGGATCAAGAAAGCCTCTTTGCCGGGCGCATCTCCGCCCAGGTGTGTCTGTTCGTAGAAGGGACAGCAGCCAGCCCCTTCAACTGGGGCGGGAAGCCTTTGACGTCCTGGCAGGAAAGGGCTTCGAGATCAGAAGCTCTATAAGCATTCAGGAGTGTAGGATTTTGCCCTAAGGTTCTGGAAAGTTCTCTGTGGGCACGGACACCAAACAAAAACACTCTGCCTTACTCGCATCTACCTTTTCAGAGTTGACTCCCACAGGCTCGTAGCGGCCGTCCCTCACACGACCAGCCGAGACACTTGCTGCAGCTCGCTGACAGCGTCGCGGAGTAGCCGTAGCATCCTCGGCTGTGCTGTTGAGACTGGATGCTTACGTGTTGAGTCCTTGCCCAGTGCCCTACAACTTCGACAGCTTCTCCGCGACGTGACTTGTGACTTTGGGGAAAGGCAGGATCGTAAAAAGTCAGCACCTGTTCAGAGACGAGGGAAAAAGAGAGGCCCAATTAACTTCTCAGGCAAACATCGCACCCACTTTGTGAGTTGTTTGCAATACCCCCTCCCTCGCGTACCCCAACATCACACATGCTGCATGCTCCAACCAAAGCCGGGGCCCGTGAATTGCGTCGCGGCTTCTAAAATTGTATTCATTAACGGAATGCTTCCCGACCTCAAACACTGCACGCCAACTCCCAACTCGAACTTAAGACCCTGTCCTTCCATCCCACATGCGTGCTGTACACGTCCCTGGACAAGCTTGAGCCCAGCATCCGCATGATCTGAAGTGATGAGATCGGAACCTCTCGGCACGTCTTTCGAAGGCGCGAGAGGTTGGGCGAGAGTCGGACTGCTCGGCTGGGCTTATGTTGAATTGAGAGCAAAGTGTGTGCTTCCGGTCGATTTCCTGGAGCTTTTTTTTCCCCCGCAGGCGAACCCCAGGTCCTCGCGGAGGAAGATGCTGAGGAGGCCTTCCTGGAGAAGAAGGTTTTTTCGAAACCCAACAATCTGTGCTAGGGCGAAAGAACCCTGGACATCAGAGCCGGCTTGAAGAGAATCCACTGCTCTGTGTTTGGGCTTCAGGGCATGTGCGGAGCAAGTTGCAAAGACCCTGGCCGGCAAACATGTGACAGAACTGGGCGGAAGGCCACTACTGTCCCACGAACACGCCTCGAACTCAGCGCGCGTGATTCGCCCAGATCCGTCCACCTTGAGTTCGACATTGGGCAGTAAGGTTACCTAGCTGCCTAGCGAGCACAGCTTGCCGCTCCTGCCGAGTCTGTTGGGTAAAACTGGCAGCTACGAGTTGTTGGAAAACTCCCAAAGCCCCTTGTTATGACTGCAGCTGCCCACATCCAGGATCTTGAAGAGATCCTCCATGCTGTCCACGGAGGCGCCTCACGAAGAGGCCCTTAAAAAAATGCGCATATAAAGGCCACTTTAGCCATCACAAACCCTAAACTCCAAGTAATTTCTGCAGATTCAACCCCCCGAGCTCCATCGAGGCGCGGTCCAAGATCCGGCGGTTCATGACTCTACTCCCAGGCTTCTCAAACTGGATCATCTCCTGGCAAAAAGCTGTGCCAGATGACGTAGCTTGAAGGTTTCGGTGTCCCTTTTGGAGTTGAAAACCGTTGAGCCCGGCCCTTCTCTTCAAAGCCTCCCGGAACTTGACTAAAGCCTGCTAGATCCGGATGCCCCCCACTGCGGTACCGAGGAAAGCTCCTCGATGCCAATCTCACCGCTCCCATCCAAGTCCATCTTGTCGAAGAGGCCCACGATTTCTGGCAGCATTTGTTTGGCGGTGATGTTGTCCAGCTTCCGCTCCTTCGAGTCAGGGTCTGTGTATTCTATGTCTGGGGCCTTCTCCGAACACAAGACATGGTTGTCCTCTTCGCGGTCTTGCCGAGCATGCTCGAGCGCTCCCTCAACCTTGGCTCCCGAGACTTGGGCAGCGCATGTCAGCGAAAAACTGCTCCTGGCTCCTAGCTGTCCTTTGCCAAGATCGCCGTTTTCCTGGACACTACTAGTACTAGTAGCAATAGTAATAATGATAGTAGTAGTAGCAGTAGCAGTAGCAGTAGCAGTAGTAGTAGCAGAAGTAGTAGTAGTAGTAGTAGTAGTAGTAGTAGTAGTAGTAGTAGTAGTAGTAGTAGTAGTAGTAGTAGTAGTAGTAGTAGTAGTAGTAGTAGTAGTAGTAGTAGTAGTAGTAGTAGTAGTAGTAGTGGTAGTGGTAGTGGTAGTGGTAGTGGTAGTGGGAATAGCAAGTAGTGGTAGTAGATCTAGTAGAAGTAGAAGAAGACGAAATCGAAGAAGAAGTAGTAGTAGTAGTAGTCGTCGTCGTCCTTCTACTTATACCTAACCACCTACTACCACTACCTAACTACTTCGACTACGACTACTAGTTAACGACGACGACAACAACAACGACGAGTGGTCACGCCCTCTACCTCGATCTCCACTCGCATCCGCAGACAGCCATGCTGAGGTCGCGTGCTTGTTGCTTGACGCTGCCGTTCACATCGTTGCACGCGGTCAATATTGATACGAAGTGCCACGGGTCGGATGAGCACATCCGGTACTTGACGACCTGTTCTTCAACGACTTCATCGACATGGGCTTTACCTGTTGTCCCTCCTTCTCTTCCCCTTGATTCTGGCAACGACATACAAGATCATGCAAGCGCACTGGACTAACGATCCATTCTTTGTTCCAAAACGAGTCTCGTCGTGAGCATCTGTACGACTGATAGCCTCATGGCATCCATTGAACCAAGAAGTGTGTGTGTGTGTGTGTGTATAAGTATATATTGAAAACATATGTACGTGTCTCTTTGGCTGTTTCTCTTTTCTTAGTCTTCTTCTTCTTCTTCGTCTTCTTCTTCTTCTTCTTCGCCTTCTTCTGCTTCTTCTTCTTCTTCTTCTTCTTCTTCTTCTTCTTCTTCTTCTTCTTCTTCTTCTTCTTCTTCTGCTGCTGCTGGGCTTAAAAGGGGAAACCTCCTCACGCACGAACGCGTGCCCAGTGTAACAGCCTCTCTCACTCTCTCTTTATCTCTCGCGCCGTGTCTGTGTGTGTGTGTGTCTGATGTACCGGGTGGAAGTTTCGATCAAGCTGCGAGAACAGCCGTGATCAGGTTCATGAGGGAGATGGACACGATGGCCCCGAGCGGCAGGAAGTACAGCCTTCACCGGTCACGGATCCCCGGCCGCTTAAAGTCATAAGCCTTGAAATGACTCGTAAGCCTAGACCACCTCCTAGCGCTCTCGAAAAAAATACCAAGAGCGGCCCGGTCTCAGCAAAAGTGGCTGTTCCAAAACCAGCGGCACATAAACTGGAGCAATGGAATCCATGGTCACAAACTGCGACAGTGTCATCATGGTCCTGGGTGGAACGATGCATGATGGCATTGTGGGAAAGATTTCGGAAGCACTCTTGACTGAGGATGGTCAGCGGCTGTGTGAAGCCACAAAGGCCCTGTATGCCGACACTATGCACATCCTTGCACATAGTCGCCCGGCACATCCGTAAACACTCACGTCCCTGCTGCAAGCATTGCGCTTAAGACATGCCAAAGGCTCATACCAAGGGAGCCGAAATACTTTGCGAGGATGGGGGCGGTCGTTGCATTCGACTGGAGCTCCTCGTTGCCCGCGATGACCTCCACACCTTCTTGGGGGAACTGAGATGAACTGAGGCCTTTGTTCGCTTCTTGTCCATGCTCCGAGTTCGAGAGGCTTGATTTCAAGTCTGGGAGGGCTCAGGGTGTGGCATTGGCTGCTTCGGCCTGTGCGCGATTGGCGGATGGTTTTGAAATATTGGATTCTTTCTTCGCTCCCACATAGCTCGGCGTTTGGGGGTGTTTGGGCTCCTGCCGGCCTAGCACACCAAAGACGTAGATCACCAGCCCCAGCAGCGCAAAGGTTGAGAACATGGTTTCACCGCATGTGATCAAGCCGTAAACCAGCCGCCAGATAGATCGAATCTGCCTCAACATTCGAAAGGTCCGGACAAGACGTATGAGGCGCAGGAGCCGCAGGATCATGATCTGGTCGGCTTCGTCACCAGTGAACCGGTAAACCACTTGCTCAACGCAGGCGCTGACAACCAAGGTGAAGTCAAAGATGAACCACCAGTCTGTAAGGCAGGCCCACTGTTCTGCGATCGAGCGGATGAGGAGCTCCACTGTGTAAATGGCCAGGAAGCCCAGCTCAGCAGCACCAGCCCAAGTCAGAGCCTGGCCGTGCAAGCCCATCTGCGTCTCCAGGCCTCGCAGGGAATCCGGAAATTTACGTGCAACGTACTCGCATGTACGTTGCTTGGTCTATAGAGTATTAAAGTGCAGACGCTCGCTTGGGTTTGTGAATCGAAGCTGGGGTCTCTGCCCAGTGCAAGGGACTCCCCCAGCGTCCGCTTGACTGAAATCCGCATCACTGAAATGCTCATAGTATTGCAGCCCTTGGCCTATCATCACAGAGTTTGCCACGATCACTGCGGAGATGAAGCACTCGAACCAAACCTGCACTTCCCCCAAGATGCCGTTCGAAGCCTCTAGATTCTATATACGAGCACTGCGACGGAACTTTGAGCAGTGTATTTATGCATCTCGGCCCCGGCCCGTGATCGTCAGAGGTTCCCATGAAAAATCCTGATCTAATACCAACCCCCCCCCCCCCCCCCACCCCGAGAAGAGACAAGATGGACACCTTAGAAGGGTGAGGAAATGATTAAGGCCTTGGCCCAACTTCTAGAGCTGCTTCACGCAATAAACTCAACTCCACGAGCAAAAGCTCTAAACTCTTGACTCCGCAAGAAGCGAAATACCTACCAAGGCCTACCCCTAGACCTCTCTAGGACTCTAGGGCCCTTGGACCTCCATCAAACGGGCTTTCTAGATTTTCGGGCCGGGTCCAGGAGCGTTGGCAGCGTTGGTTTCCGGATTCAGCATCTCACGAGCCGAGCAGAGCCGAGAAGCCGTCCGGACGAGGACTTGACAGCGGAGGCGGAGTCGCAGCCACAAGCCTTACAGAGCTCTAAAGCGACAAAATGCGACGCAAAGTCTCACTGCAGATGCTGTGTCACACTGTGTCACACTTCTTCTATGCAAGGCCTGCAGACGGCGGATCCAACGTCTGGACCTGTGGCGTGGAATCCTGACCAAAAAAGGCAAGGGAGACGACCAGGACCAGGAGACATGCGGTGCATGGTGCACGTGTGTGCCCTTGACCCGAGACGCTGCCTAGCGTGCAACCCCCGAGCTCTTAAGACTCCAAGCTTGCCTCCACCTCCGACATCCCAATAAAGTGCTGTACTGTCGATCTAGATCCCAAGAACCTTTATCCAATTTTATCATGAGCTAACTCCAAACTCCCTGACAAGCACGTCAATCTTCCAACAATTCCTAAAGTCAGGAATTGTCAGGAAGAAGGACTCCGGATTCCCTCGTTAAGTCTGCTTGAGGTCTCGAAGGAACAAGGAAGACAAGGAAGACAAGGAAGAAAAGGAAGAATGAAGAAGCAATCCGAGGCCCCGGGCCTGCTTCTTTATCCTCGCCAGCAAGCGGTGGATCTCGGGGTTCGGCACGATGCGGCTGTCGCGGCGCTGCCCCTGCAAAAGGCTGCGGTCTAGGTCTAAGTTTTTCATGCTGCCAAGCAGGTTTGGGCTCGCTGTCACTCAGCCATCTCGATTGAGGCGGCACAAGCTCGAGAAAACTCAGAATCAAAACCAAGGAAGGCCAGCGCGGGTTGCCAGCCCACACGCCCTGCCAAGACCCCAGTTGGGTGCAGCTTGCCCGTCAAAGCTTCAAAGCTTGCACCGGGGGCCGCAACGGCTTCAGAATCCTTGTCATCGAAGCTTGGGCCTGTTGAAGCCTTTTCTGTGACAAGCCCCCAAACCTCCCAAGAAGAATGACCAAAAAAACACCACTTCAGGATCCCCACAAGCCCCCCCCCCCCCCCAAACCCATTGGGGCGGGAGATGGTTTCTGTATGCCGAGCTGCTCCGTTCGCTCCGTTCTCCGCAGTTCCCGCACACTCCGCATTCGCATCGGCCGGGCCCTGGTCGCCAAGTCTGGGCCAGGCCGCGTCCTCTACGAGAGCCCCCCCCCCCCCAAGTGCGGCGCAAGAACTCAAACAAGGAAAAATGCATCTGCGTCTCCTGCAAAGCATCGGCCTCGCCCAGCCGGCCGAGTATTCCTGACTTAAGGGGCCCTCAATCCATAGCAGGTCCTTTGAGGTCTATGGAGTTTATGGGAGTCTATGGGGTCCAGGGATCTCCAAGGGGTTTTGCACCTGGCAGCTCTGTGAAGGACTCGCGCGACCCCTTCAAAACCCTTCCAGCCGTCCTTGAAGGACCATCTGAGATTGTAGCCATGTGTCCTCCGCAACGAACGAAACGAACGAGGTGCGTTTTATGCTTGGGGGGTCGCTCGGTGTCCGTTCAAGAGCCTTGCAGGACAGGCTTAGGGGAGCTCTTATGCGCAGTAGGCCTCTCACACCCTCCGAAAACATGCGCATCCTCCATCTCCGACAGTGACTGAAGAACGCTGGCCTCCAGCTGCACATCGTCAGAGCTTGAGAACGTCTTTCTGTTAGAACTTGCTTGGTGCATATGTCGCTCCATCGTCACATGCTTCGGGGCGAATTGCAAAGTCTTTGAAAAGTGTCAGCCTGACAATTAGCCCGATACACTCCACACCCGCAACTCCGGAATCCCGGAATCTAACTTAAGCTGTTTGCCCGAGAACGCCTCTGAAGGTCATGGACTTTGGGGTGCCTTAACATGCCTTTAACATGCCTTAACCTCTGATATGTTCAGAGAGAAAACATACGCGTGCAGATATTTGCTGACACATTATGCTATGTACTCGCGCGAGCAAAAGGCCTGCTGCAGGCGGATGCCTTCGATCGCCTCTGCGCCGGTCGGAGGACAGCGGTCGGAGGACAGGGGTGCAAGTTCCAGGAGGACAATGCGCGCAGTTCGTGCGAGTAGTGGGCGAGAGGGGTGCTTGCAAGCTCTGAAGTGAACCCTCAGATGCCCGGCAATGTCCGGCATGCTCACAACTAGAACTTCGATGAATGCCTCAACCAGCATTTACAACCTTCGTCTCTTTGTCATCCCAAACTCTCGGCAGAGTCAGTAGGTGAGGTTGCATTAATTGCATGGCCTCGCGATGCTTCGCCAGAGCGGCCCATAACTCTTGTGGTGAGTTCGAGTCCTCAAACAAAAGTTCTAAATGCCAGAACGAATCAATGAATCCAATTGGCAGAGGGCCAAGGGATTCAATGGGTTTCAAGATGCTTCCGGACCCCGTCCCAGCCTTTCGCGCTGGAAGATCTCTTTTTCAAGCGCTCTAGACACTCTAGATATGCGCCCCCAAAGCGGGGGCTGTGCATGAGGGCCCACAATGCAAGATGCAACGCTACGACGCCCCACCATTAGGCATTGGCCTAATGTCCGCAAATATGCTCCGGAAATCTCGCCCACCGCATCCTGCTGCTGCTTAAGTGCCTAAGCCAACCAAGCCCACCAACAAAAGAAACTTCGAATGCAAGCCACATCCCAAGCCAAAATGCTGAACCTGTTGGTGTGAACATGCGTGAACATGTTTGAACATGTGTGAACCCCTGCGACCAGTCCAGATCCCCGGCATCGCCCACGGGCCCTGCGGCTGGCGGCGAGGGCGCTGGACACGGCCGGCAAGGTGCCATTGCGGCTACGGGAAGATTTCTCTGGTGGTTTGCTCTGCAATTGCAAAGCCCAGCTCAGGGGCACTCTTGGAACATTGAGGTTGCAGCCTTGCTCAGTGGGGCCGGCAGGCCCTGGGGCCAACGTCGCAACCGCGCAAAGCTTCAGGCTCATGCTGATCACGGTCCCCAAGTCCCCAAGGCTCACAGGAAGACTTTCATGTCAACGAGAAAAAATTGCCCTAGCACCCCAAGACGCGCAGAAGCCCTGCGACGCCCTGAAGCCCTTTCTTCGACGTTCTTCGCGTTTGACACTGCCCAGGCACGCTGGATGGGTTGGACCTTCAGAGCTTAGCTAAGGCTAGGGAAGAAATACGATCAGTGATAAAGAAGAGCCGTGAGACAAGAAGCCGTCCTATGCAAGCCCTAAGCCCCAGGCCCTGAACCCAAAAGGAAGCAGCAGTGTGGCTGGGCAGCCTCTTAAGCCTTAAGCGCGCCCCTTTAAGGGGAAGCAACAGCGAGGCCGCGAGATGAAGTCTGGGCAAGGTGATGCAAACTCTCGCTCTTTGACTATGCTCCAGTAAAAATTCATTTGTGTTGGTTTGGGGGGTTGGGAAGCTCAGCTCCAATAGGAACGGCCTGCCATGCAAATTAAAAGACGTAGCAAAGCCGCCAGGCTCCGGGACTCACACCCAATTCCTGGTGTCTGCCACATCAGCTTGGACAGTTGCTCAGCGATTGACTGCGACAGGAGACTGTGCTGCCTATCTCCCCAGTCAACCACTGCTCAGGTGCACCCGCTAAGATGGATCCGAAAAAATGTGCGGGTTTAGGCGCTTGAGGGACTTGAGGGATTCGACTCTCCACAGAAGCGGCGAGGCAATGGTCAACTTTGCCGTTTAGTGATCTATTTTCGTCTGCCGGCTTCTGGGGGCGCATTTTGGGGTTCAGGCTTTTTCGGGATCCATGAAAGGGGATTTGCGTTAACACTTTGCAAGGGCTACGTACCGGCTCGTGCACGTTCGGCTCGATTCCGTTTGGGTGAAACACGACCCTTCAGCATAGTAGCATCACTGAATTGCCCTCACACTCCCTGAATTGGAACACCCGAAGCATCTTGGAACACCGCAACCACAAGACGTCGACACAACGCACATTGAATCCCAAGCCCCCACACCTTGAGTCAGCCGCTTACGGCCCATCAGGAGAAGAAAAACAGCCTGATTTCTTCCCCTCCACCCAAACTCGACACGCTTAGGTACACTTAGCGGGGCGACAGCCCCATGGCCGTTGCGACCGTCTGCTTGATGATGTCCATGTCCACCTGTGACATGTCAAGGTTCTTCGCAATCAAGATATGCACGTTGCATCGAGAAGGAAGCACCAAACATCGAGAACCCGCTTGCCGCTGGCCCAAAGCGGCAAATCAACAAGTGCAACATCTTCCTTCAGATGCGCGTCCACGATAAATTGGTTTGCCTTATATGGATGTTCTGCTGTGATTGGACTTTACGAAAACAGTAGTGACCCTGGAACTTGAATCGCCGACACGGTGTCGACTGCGTTTGGTCACCTGTGGTCTTTGGTGCTGAGGCTTCAGCTGCTTCAATTGGATTCAACTGCGGATCCTGCGGCCTTTTCACCACCCTGAGCTGCCTGCACTTTGTTCACTGTCTCGCGTAAGAGGCGCAGCGTCTTCATCATCTGCAGAATGGACACAGGCACCTGAGAGGAAAGGAGAGAAAACTCAGAGCTCAGGCTTCTTAGGAAGCCGGCCGTCTCCCATCTCACTTGCGTCCGAAGGTCAGTGCCAGCGATTCCGGGCTTTTGTATTTCTTGTAACCCAGCTGCCTGCCCTTCCCAGTCCACTGTTCCAGGAACCCTGCAGAGGGTACTTCTGCATCTACACCTGCTTGGGGCCTGGGGTAGCAAGGCAAGGCCGGTATCTCCTAAAAACACCTTGTTTGGTTCTTGCAAGCAACTCAAGTGCATCACAAGCAGGCCTTGTGGCAACCCAGGGGAAAAACACCTTGAATGGTCAGTACCCAAGGCTAAAGGACCCAGGCCTCACGCAGGAAGATGTTCAAGAGACCCTCGACGAACTCCTCCGACGGCAAGTCTGTTGGCTCCAAGGCCAAGTAGGAACACAGTGGAATATGGACACAGGGCGTCTTCGAGTTCAGAGTGGCTTTGCATAAGGTTCCGGCTTGGGGTTTGAGGAGACTGCAAGACGCCTTGCGCTAGCTCCGGGTGTGCCACGGCAATGCACATGGGCCTCACGGTTGACCTTGCCAGACATGTCCACGTCGAGGATCTCAAACAAGTCCTGACTGGTGAGTTGCGTCGTTTATTGTGGATTGGACGCCCGTCGTACCCCCTAAGTACAGGAACGTTGGGGCTAGGAGCCTACGTTTTAAATCGGGCTGAGAATCCAGCCCTCCACGCCACCATCCCCAAAATCAACAAACAAACAATGACAAACAAACAAACAAACAAACAAACAAACAAACAAGCAAGCAAGCAAGCAAGCAAACAAACAAACAATGACAAACAAACAAACAAACAAACACGCACGCACGCACGCACGCACGCACGCACGCACCCCCACACACACGCACCCCCACACACACACACGCACACACACACACACACACACACACACACACACACACACACACACACACACACACACACACACACACACACACACACACACACACACACACACACACACAACCACACACACACACACACACACACACACACACACACACACACACACACACACACACACACACACACACACACACACACACACACACACACACACACACACACACACACACACACACACACACACACATACACCTCGCATTCACACATAACACATATGCACGTACATCATTTCGATGCACACACAGACACACGTATCACGTATCACGTGTCACGTAGGGAGCCTTCGTTGCGCCGTTCATTTGCGAGGGCTTTCAGGGAAGGGGTGCGAGTCTTAGAGGGCCAACTGAAGATGGCTCGTGGCTCCTTTTGCTGGACACGAGAATACCTTTTCGGAACGCAAATGCGGGCCTCGCACTCCAAGCCCTCTTTGAGCCCTACCCCAAATCCATGGAATCCCTATTCTTGAAGATGGAAGGGGCCTGCTTGCGAACAAGGCGCTGTCATGCTGTCAACAGAGGCGCGATCCAAGATCTGCCAATTGAACGGCTACAGTAGAAGACCGAGGGCACCACGGCTTAGCTTTCGTGTGTGAACCAGAACACCCGACACTGCAAAACCCATGCCTAACTTTCCTTGCACCCATTCCAATCCGTCGAAGCCGTTACGAATGCTAGGCCCCTAAGGCCTTCCAGGCTTGTGGCGGCATCTTGCGCGTCTCCTCAAACCTCAAAACTAGAAGGCCACTTGCGACAGCAACTTTGGGGTTTTTTTGTTGCCACCCGCACTGCGGACGCCTAAGCGTCTGGGGCCTTGCGCACATGGAGTTAGAAATGTCACACGAAGAATCTAACCCTTTGAAGCGTGTGAGCGAGTGGGAACCCTGCTGCCAACGGAAGCCACTACAGTGAGAGTCAGATTGGAAAGACTACAACCGCGTTGCGCTCTTTCCAATCGGCATCCTTTTGCCTGGCCAGTCCTACGAAGTTTCTGGCAGATCAGTGGAAGCACCCGAGGACGCTCACACTATGTTGATTCCCAACGTACTGGCTGAGATGTTTAGTCGTCACATGATGCGAAAGCCTTCTTCAAATCCAGAATCTAGATGTCGGGCTCCTGCTGCCTGCCATAAAGCTGGAATGTCTCAGCAATGTCGGCATCTGGTGGACTGTTATCGAGGAATGTTTTTTGACTCTTGCCCGCATATTGTGCCCATCCCTAGCCGGCCAACGTAGCTTCCACACGCGACACTTCAAGCTGTGTTGTCTGCTTTCCTCTCGGCGAGAGGAACGAGCATGAAAGTCTCACGCTCGGCTTCTTGTACACGATGCTCCATGAGTCCATGAGTTCCATAATCTAACTGCCCCGTCGCCCAAGCAACATATAACAGGTGAGACCAGCACTCTCAACCGACTCAACAACGCAGGCAGTGACCAAAAGTGTTCAACAGCACCATGGCCCTCCGGCCCAGGACGTGTCGGTTCTATGCCACTCTTCGCATTTTTTTACTGGGCAACGTCATTTTTTTACTGGGCCAGGTCGTTTCTTTGGACGAAACGACCTTGCCCAGTAAAAAAATGACCTTGCCCAGTAAAAAAAAATGACCTTGCCCAGTAAAAAATGACCTTGCCCAGTAAAAAAATGACCTTGCCCAGTAACTCATCGCCTTGCTCACTCTATATCGCCTCGATTTTGGACTATGGGACCCCATCGAAACCGGAAAAACAATGGAGCCTCAGGATCGCTTTCTACAAACTTTGTGTAATTAGGCGAGCGCAATGTGATAAGGGCAAATGTCGACCAACAACGCTGCAAAATGCTACAATAACATTCGTGGGCCCTCTTGACCAGGTTGCCAACGCAACCCGCTTTGCTCGACCACACGGTCAACGTCACCACTTTGGTGTTCTCATGCGCTTGCATGTGTTTCTTTCACCAAAGAGAAACCCAGTCCACGTGCCTGGGATCTGTTTATAATTTATATGTCCCTAAACTGCCCCGAAAACCTCTCGAAAGGACCAGTCGCCATTGATGGACCGCAGTCGTCAATGCAGCCCTTGAGGAGAAGTCCCTTGACAGACACTCCCCATCCCACTGGGCAAGCCATAAAGCCCCTAAGCCCCCTAAAAAGTCCCGAGCTTGCAAAGTCCTCACCCCAAGAGTCTAAGCCCAGCAGCTTGCGCATCTCCTCGAGCACGATTTCTCCGGACTCATCCAAGTCAACCATATCAAAGAGCCTGCTCTTTCGCTCGAGCCACAAACAGAGCTGAACCCGACCAGGGCCCTCAGAACTGGAAGAGCGCTACCCTTAGCTACCCTTCGCTCTCGATTCCGCGCAGCTTTTTATCCACTTCATATGGCTGAAGTAGAGTAGTTTGTAGTTATGATCTCTTTCGCATGCTGCGCCATGCTGTGCCTCTGTTGAGGCTTGGCTATGTGTCGACTCCAGTGCAGACTCTTTGTATCAGGGGGCGACACGATCTCGGGAAGCATCTGCTTGGTGGTGACCAGAGCCAGCCTGGCGGAGTGCGGAGCTCCTTCTAGCAGAGTCCTAACTTGGGGCAAAAGCAGCATGCTGCAGCGCACCCAAGCCCTGGATCCGACACCTGCAATGTATTGCAACCGCCAATGGAACAAGGCTATTTGAGTTCTCATGTCAAGTGTGACCGTTGTGGAGTCAAGAGGCTTTTGCTCCTCCTCACGATCCATGCGAGCGTGCTCCAGAGCTCCCTCCACGATGACGGCCGTGACAAGGTTCCTAAGCAAATGTTTGACGGGGCAGCTTGCGGCAGCTTGGCAAGGCTCCCCGGCACATGGCTCTAAACATCGCAGACGTGGTTCAAGCAGCCTTCCCGAATCGGGAAGATGCACTCCAAACAGAGCCTACCGCTGCGTGGGCGGCACGTGGTTCAACTGATTCAGCAAGTACGAAAATTGAGGAAGTTCATTGTGATGACGTGAACACCTGCCCAGAGTTGGCTTTGGCTGCTCTTGAGCCTGCTCCTTTCTTCGGCGTCTGCTAGCAAACTTTGCTGCTTTTACATCCAGGCCTCTGAAGTCTGCCAGGTAAACTTTGCTGCTGAATGCCTAAACCACCTGGCAGCATCTTTGCTTGCTGAGAGCAGAAGCATGTCTAACACGGCACCGCGTGCTCCCAGCAGGGAGATCCTCGTTGAGAGGCTTGTGTTTTGTTGCCTGAAGTCGTGCTTTCGGATACATCTTCAGCTGCTCTGGGAAGATGTCCGTGCCGCTGCACGCCTAATCACTTACGAACCTAAGGTCCGTAAGAGGCCTGGGAGAGTTTGAACCTAGTCTGCACCCGGCTAAAGGTATCTTTGAAGTAAAGACGCTGAAACACTCCGGCTCCGGGCCCACATACAAGAGAGTGTGCTGGCAAGTCTGCGTTTGTTCTTGGAGGGGGCGGGGGGTCATGTGGTCCTGAACTTTGTCTGCCAAGGTACATGAGTGAGATGGAGACGATGGCCATCCTGGGATCGTCTGCCGAATGACATCGTCATGCGGCTCCAAGTGTAACGGCATGTGGCCTAGACTTCCTCTACAACTACAACCCTGCAAGAGGTCCATGTTCTTGCCGACAAGGAAACCTACAGACCCCGGCAACGAGACACCTTCCCCAATCTGGGAACCTGCCTATCGGAAGCTTGGGATCTTGAGATTGGGTGTGAGCCTTTCAGCACGTTCAAGCCATGAAATCATGGTGATCACGGATGTTGAGGAGCGGCAGTCGCGGGAGCTTCCCTGTGAAAGAGGGGTAGAGTCGCAACAGGTGAAGATCCGAAAAAGCATACCCTTCGCCTCTGCACCCCGCGAAAACCTCCCGTAACCCTCACAAGCATCCCTTTTGACCCTAAACCCTAAACCCTTTTTGCATCCAGGTCTGACGCCGGGCATCACCAAATTTACTGAAGAGGCGAAACTCTAAACCCTAACCCTAAAGTCCCGAAGAAAAACTTCAAGCCGTGGCGCAGCAGGAAGAAGTAAACGATCAGCCATGGGCTTTCTCTGATCAAGGGGAGATAGATGTCCGCTATAGAATCCTCCCGTTTGAGGTTGGAGTTAGGGTTGTGGGCCGCAACTGGTCCCGTCCTTAAGGACCGAGGAGTTCAAATACCCTTCGGCTGACTATCGGTTTGGGCCCATCGTGGGTCTCACGCCTGCCGGTACTTGTGCGCAGAATGCAATACCAAGTCGTGCCCTCATCAGCCCAATCCGGGGCAGGTGAAGTTCAGTCGTCTTGGAGCCCGGCTGTGGTGACGCAACCCTGGGCTATAAGCCGAAAGACCCCAGGATGTAGTGAGGGCTTTATGCGGCCAGGCCATGATTGTCACAATGATTGTCTATGTTCTCTATATGTTTATGTTCTCTCAGATTTCAGGTCTGAGGGGGTCTCTTATTGCTCACGCTCGGTCTGTCCATGGTCGCGAACTGCGTCAGCGTGATCATCGTCACCCCCAGGGAGCTGAAACGATCCTGCCTTACAGCGGCTTTTTTTCGTTGAGATTCGTTGAATTCTCAACAACAACTCTCGAATTTGGCATCTTCTGGTCGACAGATGTCTCCTTCGAAGTGCATCTGTATGAGAATGAGCTGTCAATCTACCGACTCTGAGTCTGACGCAGTTGGGGTACGTAGAGTCTCCGGGGTTCTTGCCGCCCCCCCAAATATTGTGGTTCTTGCTGAATGGGGAGTTCTTCTGGGGCAGATGCCATCCTCTACTTGGGGCCTCCCCGTTCTGCAAGTTCAAGTAAAGTGAAGACGCTTCAATACCTGTGGAAGGGCCATAAGCAGTCCTGCCTGAGACTGGGCTGTTGGAAGACGTCTATGTTAGTTACTGTAGGCCTTGTGCTTCCGGGAGTTGGTACCTTTTTTCTTGAGCGCGGGCTTTGCCTGCATGAATTGGAACTCGTCAATCTCAAGACCTAAGTCTCCTCAAGCCGACCCGGATCCGAATTCACCCGAGCGAAGTCTCAGAATTTGAAATGAAGCTCACAGTCCTCAGGCCCTCAGCGGCTCACCCTCACCTGGCCACAGCCGAGGCTCAAGATTGGGAGGGTGTCCTCATTGTTCATCAGGGCCGTGTCACCCCCTTGGCAGCGCTGGAATGTGTCGGATCATTGAAGGGGGAGACCAGACCTGAAAACTCACCTTTTTTCATCCAATTTCAAGTGCAGATCACCCCCTGCCAAGTTGCTGATGAGCTCCAGGCCGAGAACGCCAAAGACATAGAGCACGAGGAGGAGCCTACCAAGGTGAAAGCTGATGCTATGAAGGCTCCACTCTCTACTGGCATTTACAGTAGGAAAGCGAACTCACTACACAATTCCAACAGCAGCAAGGGCACAATGCATAGGTGGAGATCATCCTGGGCTGCGCACAGCTGTGTGTGGAGGTGGGATGAGGGAGGGGGAATCATGAACGGCAGCATCAATCATGAGTACGGACACCATGAGTTTGTTCACCTTGTGCTCTATGATGTAGACTCATGTAGACATGTTCGCAGGGCAAAGGATGGTGAAGGGAAGGGGCAGTCCTGACTGAAAGAGGGGGATCCAAACAAGCCCCTCAACATCATACCCTATCACTATACTTGCCTTGCAAGCATTCACATCTCAACTGCAATCGCGGGCTTCTGACTTTTGACTTTGCTTCAGCCGCAGTTTCTGCACCTCCGGCTTCTGAATCTCAGTTTCTGAACCATCGGCGACATAGGCCACTTTCCGAACGACAAGCTCTGTTCAGACTTCAGGATTTCCACAAGAGAAAACCCGTCCCCGCCCCCAGAAAACCAAAAGCGGAACTTGAGCCCAAGAATCGTCTCGCCGCAGGAGATGAGGCCGTACACCAGCCTGCGCCGAACGCTTTAAGAAAGGGCCCGGAACCCGATTTCGGGGCTTCGGGCTTCGGCCTCCAAATGGATCGAATTTGCCTGATCATTCCTTAGGATCCAATAATTTGCGACGCTCTGCTGGGCCAAACCCTGCCGACATCAAGGCTTCCCTTGCTGCATCTTGGCTTCGGAAAGTTCGCACCAGGCGGATGAGGCGCATGGCACGCAGAACCATGACCTTTCACATTGCACCCCCGCAAGCAGGTAGAAGCGTAAGGTGGCTACTGCCAAGCTCAGACAAACTACTGCCCAAACCAAAACGACTGAGGCCGGGGTTTATGGGTTTAGGGCCCCGAATGCATTGGCCACAGAAGCAGCAGAACGTTGCAGCCCCCTGCGCGTGCAACACGTTATTCATTCATTCTCCTGAAAAGAAGCATGTCAATCTCAACCTTTTCACACTCTGATGATGTGGGAAAGTTTTTGTGCCACAAGGTTTGGCAGCTGGCACTGAAACGGCGTGCGCCTTCTCAACATGACAAGCTTCCGGGAATTTCAGGACCTCTTTGCTGCCTTCTTGGACTTCTTGGCAGCTACTCCAAAGCTCGCAAAGCTTCAATTTGGCAAGCCCACGAGCACCCTACTTGAGAACAAACAAACTATCACGGACACCGAATTGCATAGCTGACGCTGCAAGCCTTGACTAATCAAGGCAAACAAGGTTTCAGGGATTCTCCAAGATATACCTCTCACAAGCTCAATTACGCTGCTGGTTCAAGACTTCGGGTTTGGGGGTTGGCTGGGCTGCTTTCTGCGATCTTTCCTCGACCTGCGGTCGCTTTCCGACCCGTGCGGACTGCCGGCCCGGCCGCTTACACTCATAAGCCTGTGGCAGTTGAGTGATACGCTAACTTGAATCGTATCAACATCGTTCAAAACAGCTGGCAATCTAAACAGCCTTTCTAAGATTTCAACATACCCTTGGGCATACCCTTAAAAGAAATTAAGGGGTATGGTAAAATCCTTCCTTGTATTCTCCCGTTATAGGCCAAGGGGTGCGGGTTTGGGGTATGTTGAACTTGGACTGTTTAAGCGGACGTTCTAGGAACCTCGGGTGCTTCGACAAACTCTGAACCAAGCGAGAGGAAATCCTGATAGCTTCGTATTCTTGCAGACCATATGATAGCTTGGCACGCTGCATGGCAAATGAAGCGTGCTTTCCAAAAAAAGTTACCCGCAACTTGGCCCCATGCCGTGGGAACTTAGTACAAGCGCTTCCCAAGATGTCCAAGATATCGTAAATGGGAGGGGGCGAGAAACGACTACAGGTGCTGGAAATAAATTGCAATTCTTCGGGAGGGGCAGTTAGGGTCAGAAATTTGAAGGTTAAGGCAAAAGCAAGTGCCTTGCAATGTCGTTGAAACAGTTTTAGCCTAGTTTAGCGATGTGCTTCAAGCTTAGCATTTAAGTTTGTAGGGTTGACGGTTGGTTAGGGCGGCTTAGAACCCGACCTGTGAAAGAAACGAAGCACCGGTGATTCTGGTCCGGGATGGTTTAGGGTCAGCAACAGCTCTTGGATCACACCACGCGGGAAGCTTCCCAGGTTTACCAAACATCTCTCAGTCCTGGTGACCTGCTGGTCCGAGTTGTCATTCAGCCATGAGTAGAGCTGCTCTACATAGGCGCTGATCCTGGGCGCGGAGACCAAATGAAAAATGTGCACCTTCCTGACCCTTGGCCCCAAGCCATCAAAAGACCCTGCACCACGACCCCACACAGAAAGGCAACAACCCGAATCCCAACCACAATCGAACCACAAGCCCAGCCGAAGGCACACCAGGATAAGGTCGAAGAGGAACCAGCCGTCGCGCAGCGCTGCCCATCTGGCTCGAGTCAAGCACAGCTAGAGTGCACGTGCCCGTGAAACCGTGCAAGGTGTGTTAAGCTGTGAAAATCGTTTCGGGACTTTGATGTCTTGGGGTTAAGTGAACCGGGGGGGGGGGAGTGCGGCTCCGAGCGCCGCAGCTTGAGACGGAATGCTAAACCCGGATTATTGTGACAGTAAATACTTGTACCCAAAAACGAGGCTTGGTCTGCTGAATTCCCTCGGCAGATCGACAATGTGCGACCGAATTTAGCGCAGTGCTGCGGGCTCGACGAATGTCACGAGTCACGAACGCCGACAAATTCAACAGTCAACCCTGGTAATGCTAGTTCTGCTGGGTGGCCGGTCTGCGATGGCACGGAGGACGCACTCCAGGCTATAGACGACCAGGAAGCAAGCCTCCGCCTTTTCATTTCATCTAGGCTCAGAGTTGCTTGAGGGGTTTCGTGCACTCGTGTCAGTGCCACCCTTGGCTTGAGGACCTCGGGATTTGGGTCTCATGGAAGCCATTGAAAGCCCCTAGAAGGGGACTTCGAAGGTTTCAAGGGCTTTTGATGCCTGACTCGCCCAGTCCAAGTTCTTTTGGTCCAAGGACATCTGGCTCTCAACGCCCAAGATCACCTGAGCAGACATGTGATGCCCATGTCGATGAGTTGCGTCGATGGTCAACCCAGCACTGCCAAAAGGCTGATGTCCCCCGGGCCAAAAGCGAATGGCTCCGTACCGAAACGCTAAGCCACAACTTGCATGAGTCGAGGGTGAGGGGCGCATTGGGTGATGACGTGCCAAGGAAACGTAGCCATGTGGCTGAGTTTGCGATGATCACGAGGGAGATGATGCACTCGAACCAGGGGTTCTTGATTATCCTGCGAGGGTTTCACGAGCCGAAAGCCATGAGACCTAAAGGCTTCAATAAGCTACGCTCAAGCCACCCAAGGAGCACAGCGCAGGAAGACGCATCACGACTCATGACTCCAAAAGCCCAACTGGAGAAGACCTGTATTATGTATTAAGATAAAAAATGAACCACGAGTGGACAACTACGACTACAAAGGAGGACACCTGCATGATTACTAGGGTGCTCGTGTCTTGACTGGTTCGGTTAGGCAATCTGAGCGCCCACTAGCATCAATAGCACGAGCAGTCACTAACAAGGTGGGCAAGCTGAATAAGGCATGTTTGACAGGATCAAGGCACCCCCTAGAGCCATAGCCTCCCCTGCAGGTAAGGCCTCTTGCACAGAACGGTGAGAAATGGCCAGAAGCCATCAGCAATCGGTGGCAAGGCTTTCTGCGCGGGCCTCGAGGGGGTCTTCGGTCTCAGAAGTTCTGGATTCTGGGATGTTCTTAGCCGTTCTTGTTGCATCCGGAGCAGCAGAGCGAATTTGCCAAAAGAGCTGAGATCACAAAGGCCAGAGCAAGCCAGGCAAAGGCTACTGACCAAGATGCCCGCAGTTGCGAGCTTGGATCCACCACGAGGTTGACAGCAGCATGCAGGGCAGTGACAGAAGCATGCACACGGCTTTCGGGAGCAGAGGAAGCAGCAGCAGCAGCAGTGGCGGCGGGGCCAGCAGCTGCAGCAACGGCGCAGGCAGTTCTTTCCCAGCAGAGAATGGAAGCAAACAGCCCAAAACTGCACATCCACCCCACAAAGTCGCTCACTCAATTCGGTTTTCGGATGTATAAGGTTCCAGAAAGCCCAGAACTTGAGCGAACGAGCTGGGTACATGCCGAGCATTTGTTTGTTGGACCCGCATGGCATAGCTGGACTGGGCTGCAGGCTTTAGATTTGACTCTCCATCTCGTATACCACACTCATGTAACTAAAGCTCCCTACTCCCTACCAAAGCTTGATGTGCAGAGTGCAGAAGCCGGCTTTCTTTCCCAGATTCTGTCGCATGCTCCTTCCCGGCCCTCCTTCCGCACCAAATTACGTAACTTCGAGTCGCGCAAAGCCTGGCGAGAACAAACAGCCGTAAAGCCGAGATTGCTGCTTGGGAACTTCTGTGTTTCCCGCACCTTCTGCAGGATAGAGTTGCTCCTTAGACAAGGCCGACTTGAGCAAAGAAAGCCTTCGGACATCTCTGGATTGAAGGCGGCTCCTCCTTTGAAATGCCGTCTCACCCCAAAGCCCCGGATAGCCAAGGCATGATCACTGTCCAATGCCCCTATCACTGTCCAATGCCGCCCGGCTCTTGTTGGTGGGCTGGATGTCAGACTCTGACCGCTGGAGGATGGCCTGTTGGGCTGCGTAGAGCTGCACATTTGAAGGGTTTGCAGTACAAATCAATGAACTGCCCGGGCTCAGCCTGCTACCATCTGCCGCCCTCCACTGACGTAGAGCATACGAAACAGCGACATAGGAAACACCAGATCAGGTCTGCCATGGGACCACACTCCTCCGAACTCCTGGTTCTGGTCACTGGGGGGCGGTGGAGGGAGGCTGGTATCCCACTTGAAGGGCTTCGACTCTCACACCCGCACGCGGCTGGGACTCCTGAGTTGCACCCCACACCGTCCCAACACTAAAGCCTCTGCACCGTTTTCGGGACTCTCTGATGCAGCATTCAGCGGGGCCTCACGCAAGAAGCATGCCTCTGCTAAGTCCCAGGCCTCCCCACCCCATCCCAGCCATGTTCAGCACGAGACCAGGCAACTGCAACTACTGCACAAAGACTTCAGGCATCAAACGTGGAAGGTTCACAAGCGTCACATTGCCCCAAACAAGCGGGTAACGAGGTTCAACGAGGCCCCTTAACAAATGCAGAAGACCAGGCAGCTTCGCCCTTGCACCTCCGCACAAGAGGAGCCGTCAGCGGCCACACAGACATCCGAAACCTTCCCCGACCCGGAACCATCTGGAACCTCCCAGGCCCCCCTCCAAGACATGTGACAGCCCTGGCCTTCACGGCGTCGGATGTGGTTGGGTGGACCTGCCAAGTTGGGGCATGGCTTCAAGTTCTCAAAGAGCTTGGCGTCAGAGGTGCAGAAATGGGTGCGTTTCTGGGTCCCGGAATGCGATGCCCTGAACTTCCGGACCGCAGATCCTTAGACCTTCCTTTCTTTCCTCTTTCACTCCTGCCCTCAACCTTGGGAAAGTAGCCTCCGTGGCATCGCCTTGCTTATTCAAACCTCCTGTCTTCCAACCAAGCAAAAACCCACGAAACGTGGCGCGCACTGCCTGCTTGCGAGGCATGGGACTCTGCAGCCAACAGAGAAGGTACAAACCGTTATATACCCCGAGATCAGGCGTAGCAAGCCAGCACACAGAAACGCTCGAGTTTCGATCCTTCAGCTCCCTTCCCGGGGCACCTTGACCTCATCAGTCACAGCCTGACCTGCCTTTGACTCGGAAATCTCGGTGATTTCCTCTCCGACCCTGGGCCGATTGCTGTTTGGGTCATGGCTTGGAGACTTGGACTTTCGCGATACGCTTCAGCATGTTTACAGGATTCTCTTGTGTTGAGTTGAAGGTTTTGGGATGTTTCGGTGGTTGGGATTCTCACTGAACTTCCTCGTTGTTTGAGCTGTTTGTGCTAGGAACTTGCAGAGCTAGTCAGTTCTCCATTGTGGTCTCTTTACGGGTCCTAGGTTTAGCCCATCAGAACTTGGAGAAGCCACCAGTTCGGCCTATGAGATACAGTGCAGCTAAGTCGTCCAACCCCTCTACATTTCCTAAACCTTTGAAAGAAATGAAAAACCCAAAACCATACCCTCGTGGCAAGTAGCGGTCGGGGCGGGGGGGAAAAGGGGTGAGGACAACTTTCGCCACGGGTGGAAAGATAATGGGCGACTGCGCGAGATAAGCCCTGGTGCATGTGCTGCACAAGTCTCCGGATGCTGGTAACCTGTTGATCCCGGCACTGCTTCTTCTTCTGCACCTGCAAGACTTGTCCGGACTACGGATGTGGTTTCTTCCGGAGCACGTGCAACAAAACCATGACGGCGCAAGCTTTTGATGCATTAGTTCTGCCACGTCCGCCAGAATTAGATGGAGAAGCTTCGGACATGGTCTTGCAAGCCAAGGGTGTAGGAGCCTGCACCCACCGCTACAACGAGAAGAGCAAGAGAACCCTCGACTCCTGCAGGCACCGTTTTCCATTCCATGGAGTGGTACGATCACCATCTTTCTCATTGCGTTGCCATGGCTTGGGAGGTGTTCGAGTTTGGTCACGCTTGCTGATGTCGACTTTTCCGCAGTGGGTCAGGCTGTTTCTAGGACCGGCCGGGACCTGCAATGCAAATTAGACCCTCTGGGCTCCCAATGCCGCGCTTCCATGTGTCACGCCATGCATGATGCGGGTGGTGCCAAGGAGATCCATCAAAACCGTAGCCAATCCCTACACAGTCAGCGATGGTGCCCATGGATACCAAGTGGCGAACCCCTGCTTGAACGAGCGGCAGGTAGTAGTCGTCGAAGACCACATGCTTCACGCTGGGGAAATTCCGCAGAGTTTGGAGCGCATCCTCCACAACATTTTCGAAGGCGTGCCCCGCATCGACGACGACCGCGTCCACGCGATTCTTCCGGATCATGGACGCCCAGCCGGGTAAAGTCAGATCAAACATTAAAAAAACCACATTGACCAGGTTGACATCCATGGATGCTGCCAGCTCAAGGGCCGTCTCATTATAGTCCACAGCCAGCACCCGCTGGAAGATTGAGGCAAGCAGGCGAGTCGTGAAACCTTCGTGAACCCCCAGCTCCAGAACTGTTCCCCGGTCTGAGGTGGAGCAAAAGAACTCTGCCAAATGAGCCTTGAAGAGGTGCGTCGTTGTCATGAAATCCTCAGACATGTCCGGGGTCTGGCGAATAGCTTTTGAGGCGCTCTGGAAGCACTCGGAATCCAGCTGCGCCGCATGTGCAGCCGCTACCATGGCCACAACTCGAGGAAGTGCGCTGCTTGGGGGACCCATTCCCCTTAATTACTTAGATGAGGAATGGGTGCCCTCGAACAATGGAAAGGAGTTTTTGCTGTGGTTTTGCTTGGCAAAGTTTCTCATGCCCTGGCTGCTCAACTCTGAAACTTCTCTGGGCCCTATGGCCTATGGGCTCATCATGGATGTTCCTGGCCGACGCCTGATATCCTGCACTGGAAGCTTACATCAAGCACGCTGCAGACCCCTTTCAAGCCCCCAAATCCATCAAAATCCCAAAGCCCAAGAGCCCTCCACCTCCTTTCCCACCCAACCCTGCCGCAAGGGTTGAACGGTGGAAGTTTTTTCAACGTCCCCACAGATAAGACACCAGGCTTGGGCGACTTATGCCAACAACAGACTACGCAGGCTACGTAGCTTCCTTCCAGAGAACTCGTGGTTCCTTTGGCTGAGCCCAAAAGCTCAATGTCGCTGGTTCGATGCAAAGACCCGAGTAAGCCCTCACACCATTGTCACAAAGTCCTCCTCTCCCCAGACATCCGTTTCACCCAGCCCTGCCGCAATTGTGGCCTGCTCCACCTTGGCAGCCAGCTGCGTGAGCTGCGTCTGCGAAGTGGAGAGAAGCTCCTCAGAGACCCAAGCATGAAGCACGAAGCCGATGAAACCCAAGAGGTGAAGTTTGAATTTAGATCCCATCTCTTTTTGAGATCTCCATCCCGCAGTTCCTCATTCCATCGCTCAACGTCGCTCCCTCTGCCCATGAAACATCGCACCGGCCCCCACTTCCTTTCTTTGCTTCTTTCTCGTAGATGGGACATCAAGAACTGTGGGCCCCTGCGTGCAACGAGCAGGCACCCAGCGACACATCTTTTTGAAACACGCTGTGTCAAATCACCACCAGTAACCAGTATTGGCGTGCACCTGGCCAAACTGACCCTCTCGTGGCGAAGAGCCTTGAAGAGCAGTGAAAAGGTCCCCGAAACTCAACACAAAACTGGGCTCCGAGTTCTCTTCCTTCCTGCACACGTACCTCGACCGAAAGCTCCGATCCCTCTGCTTCTTCCCTTGCAAGAGAGGTTGGGACCCAAGGTTGCTGAGTCTGTTGTCGCTCTCTCTCTCCCTCTCTCTGTCTCTCTGTCTCTCTTCCCTTCTCTTTCTTTCTGTCTTTGACTACCCCTCCCCCCCCCCCGCGAGCACTTGTCTGTGGGAGACTGACAACGAAAAGGAATTTTCATGGGGGCCCCCGGCCACAGTGGCCTGTTGAGCCCCCCGGTTTGTGGCACAGAGCGTCTCAAAGTTTGACTCCTCGTCGACTTGGATTTCAGGGTCCCCCATACATCGAGCTGCACTGGGTTGCGTCCAGCACCAGGAAGCTTCTCACTCTCGCTTCTCGCTCTCACTCTCGCTTCCCGCTCTCTCAGTCAGTCTCAGTCTCTCTCTCTCCCTCCCTCCCTCTCTGCCGTCTCTGTCTCTGTATGCTCCTCCATGTCCAGCATGGTTGCATGGATCGCGGCGTGCTGCAACTTCAAGCTGGCTAGCATCTCCTCCGCCGCAGGCAAGCACAGAAGACGGGGCCAATTGGGTTCTTGGATGGGCCTCAGGTGAAGCACTTGAAAAGCTGTAGCTGGAGACGGGAAGGTGCCTCTGTAACGATATCTCTGTTACGAGAAATCAACACCACCCAGAACTCGCTAAGTTCTCAAAGAAAGAACACCTTGAGATCTCAGGGCATGCTGTTCTCGCTCCTGGGGCTTAGCAACCGACGTGGACAAGGACTCGAGCTCTTTCTTCAACTCCGGTTCCTCGGAAGATTTGTTGACTAGGGTTTGCTGCACGATGTGGAGAAACGCATGTGCTCTCGCGAAACAAGCCTCCTAAGCCAGCCTTAGAGCTCCGGCATGTCACGCTATGTCTGTGATTAAGCTGCTAAGCCTGCCGAAGTTGCACAGTCTGCCCTGATCCGGCCTCCTCCGTGTATGGCATCTGGTCCAGCTTGATCTCCGTCCCCGCCGGCGAATTCGCGGACGGTCCAGTGCAGACAGACGCGCAACCGTCCATGGTGTCAAAGAGAGCCCTAAGAAGCAGCGATCAAAAAAAGCCTCAGCCCAACACTGCCATCTTCCAAGCTGTGGTATCTAGTGATGCATGCCAGATTTGTGTAGGCTTTCTGCAGATGTGCCCTCGAGGATGCAGCTACAATGGACGCCTTTCGATGATGTTCTCAAACTTCAATCCTATACCACCAAATGTTGATTTCTCCTGACACGGCGAAGGAGTCCGCGCAAGATATTTCCGGTCACTAGTATGGGTAGCTCAGGCATCTCGACCGACATTGTTGACAACAGAAGTCCAGAATCCGATAGTACGACAGTACACAACGCATCACAGCAGCAATCATCTAGCAATGTTGATCGAACATCTACGGCCAAGACACCTGTGGACCAGCATATAGAGCCTACGACACGCCATCCTATTCCCGGGAACGAATGGTACAACCCCAGGCCAAGCTCCCACTGAACCTTTGCAAACACAGCGGTGGCTCGTGCAAGACAATTGCGCCTGGACCGACTTCAGCAGCCAGGATGGTAAATCTTGTGGCAAAGGCCTCAGGACACGTGTGCGAATCCCACTGCGCTGACTTCGAAAAAGTGGGTGGAGACGGTGCTTTGGCTCCTTTTTTCCTTGGTCCCGTGTCTCTGGGTTTTACCGGGAAAGCTGTATTTCATGAGGTTCTCTCTACACTCTGATGGGAAAACCTCAATTGCTCTCTATACTTTACTAGGACCACATCTATCTTATCTATAATTTTCACTGCAAAACATCTCTCTACAGTCTACTAATTGTATTCTAGATCTATTTTCTCTATATTTGAAGAGGAAAACCTCTGTGCACCAGGAAAACCTCTATTTTCCATGCCTGTCGAGGATGAATGTACTCAAATTCCTCTACATGTGCAGGCAAACAGAACACCCGTTTGCAAATAGAATTTTCGCATGACAGGTTAAAAGGGGATTGGGGGGGGGGGGGACAGCACACCCCATTTGCAAACAATGCTCGCGCAACCACTTTGCATGACGAACTTGTTTACAAAGCGAGTTTGCACGAGGCAACATAAGTACATATGTGAATATGATAATAATATATAATATACAAATATGTGTGTAGATAGAATTTGCAAGCTTGTGCATACCTACAAAGGGGGTTGGGGAAAGGGGGTTGGGGGGGTTGGGGGGGGGGGCAGGCGCAGCCCCCACCATTGCAAACCCAATGGGGTTCGTACGTTCTTAGTGCAATGTCTTCATGGCATGATCGTCTTGAGAATGCCGCCACTCCCCCTTTTGCAAACACAATGCTTTGTATAATGATTGCAAACCCAATTCACTCTTTACAACGTCGTATGGATCGCCCCCCCCCCCCCCCCGTGTGCAGCTAGGGTTTATTTGGAAGCTGGCACTCGTGTTCACAAGAGGAAAAAAGGCCCCAAAACGTATACTTATTTACAAGAGCCAACTTCCAAATAGACCCTTTTTTAGGTCCTAGGGGGGGTCCCAGGCCTGAATTAAATATGAAGGCCCCGATTTAAATATGAATATTTAATTCTGGAGCTTCATATTTAAATTATTTAATTCGGGCCCGGGTTAAATAATTTAAATAATTTAAATAATTTAAATAATTTAAATAATTTAAATAATTTAAATCCTGGAGGGGGGGGGGGCGGGCCTCCTCCCGCAGGAGGAATTAAATAATTTAAATATGAAGGCCCCGAATTAAATATTAATATTTAATTCGGGGCCTTCATATTTAAATTATTTAATTCTTCCTGCGGGAGGAGGGCCCCCTCCAGGATTTAAATTATTTAAATTATTTAAATTATTTAAATTATTTAATTCCCGGGCCCGATTTAAATAATTTA
This sequence comes from Symbiodinium natans, assembly GCA_905221605.1. Taxonomy (NCBI): domain Eukaryota; class Dinophyceae; order Suessiales; family Symbiodiniaceae; genus Symbiodinium; species Symbiodinium natans. The sequence goes on along the minus strand of CAJNDS010002759.1, from coordinate 78,888 downwards.
AATATGAAGGCCACGATTTAAATATGAATATTTAATTCGGGAGCTTCATATTTAAATTATTTAATTCGGGCCCGGGAAATTAAATAATTTAAATAATTTAAATCCTGGAGGGGGGGGGGGGGCGGGCCTCCTCCCGCAGGAAGAATTAAATAATTTAAATATGAAGGCCCCGAATTAAATATTAATATTTAATTCGGGGCCTTCATATTTAAATTATTTAATTCCTCCTGCGGGAGGAGGCCCGGCCCCCCCCCCTCCAAGATTTAAAATATTTAAATTATTTAAATTATTTAAATTATTTAGATTATTTAATTCCCGGGCCCGATTTAAATAATTTAAATATGAAGCTCCCGAATTAAATATTCATATTTAAATCGTGGCCTTCATATTTAAATTATTTAAATCGGGCCCGGGAATTAAATAATTTTAATATTTTATTTAATAATTTAAATAATTTAAATAATTTAAATATTTAAATCCTGGAGGGGGGGGGGGGGGGGGCGGGCCTCCTCCGCAGGAGGAATTAAATAATTTAAATATGAAGGCCCCGAATTAAATATTCATATTTAATTCGGGGCCTTCATATTTAAATTATTTAATTCCTCCTGGGGGAGGAAGGCCCCCCCCCCCTCCAGGATTTAAATTATTTAAATTATTTAAATTCGGGCCCGATTTAAATAATTTAAATATGAAGGCCACGGTTTAAATATGAATATTTAATTCGGGAGCTTCATATTTAAATTATTTAATTCGGGCCCGGGAATTTAATTAAATAATTTAAATAATTTAAATAATTTAAATCCGGGAGGGGGGGGGGGCCGGGCCTCCTTGCGCAGGAGGAATTAAATAATTTAAATATGAAGGCCCCGAATTAAATATTCATATTTAAATCGAGGCCTTCATATTTAAATTATTTAATTCCTCCTGCGGGAGGAGGCCCGCCCCCCCCCCTCCAGGATTTAAATTATTTAAATTATTTAAATTATTTAAATTATTTAAATTATTTAAATTATTTAAATTATTTAAATTGTTTAATTCCCGGGCCCGATTTAAATGATTTAAATATGAAGCTCCCGAATTAAATATTCATATTTAAATCGTGGCCTTCATATTTAAATTATTTAAATCGGGCCCGGGAATTAAATAATTTAATTAATTTAAATATTTTAAATAATTTAAATAATTTAAATCCGGGAGGGGGGGGGGGCCGGGCCTCCTTTTGCAGGAGGAATTAAATAATTTAAATATGAAGGCCCCGAATTAAATATTCATATTTTAAATCGAGGCCTTCATATTTAAATTATTTAATTCCTCCTGGGGGAGGAGGCCCGCCCCCCCCCCCTCCAGGATTTAAATTATTTAAATTATTTAAATTATTTAAATTATTTAAATTATTTAATTCCCGGGCCCGATTTAAATAATTTAAATATGAAGGCCACGATTTAAATATGAATATTTAATTCGGGAGCTTCATATTTGAATTGTTTAAATCGGGCCCGGCCCACCGGGCCCCCTCCCTCTCCCAGAATTGCATAATTTAAATAATTTAAATCCTGAACACCCCTTTCGGATTGAAATTTTTTAAATTATTTAATTCCGGGGGGGGGCCTGGTCGGGCCTGGCCCCCCCCCGATTTAGTATCGGGGAATTGAAAGATTGATTTCATGTCAATGTCCAGGGGCCCGATTTGGCCAAATTTTGCCGGGCAGCCTCCGGTCAAAATTTGGCCAAATCGAGCCGCGCCTTTCTGAAGGCCCGAGATTATTTTAAACTATCGCGGCTCGATTTGGCCAAATTTTGCCGGGCAGCCTCCGGGCAAAATTTGGCCAAATCGGGCTGCCCTTCGTATGCCATGAGAAATGCGCGGCTCGATTTGGCCAAATTTTGCCCGGAGGCTGCCCGGCAAAATTTGGCCAAATCGGGCCCCTGGACATTGAAATGAAATCAATTTTTCAATTCCCCGATACTAAATCACGAGCCCGGGCCTCCCCCTCAACACTAAATTACGAGCCCGGGCCTCCCCCCAATACTGAATTACGAGCACGGGCCTCCCCCCAATACTAAAGTACGAGCCGGGGAATTAAATAATTTAAATAATTTAAATGCCCGGACGCCCCCCCTGGGGTATTTAAATTATTTAAATTATTTAATTCCTGACCCCCCAACCCCGACCCGCAAATGTTGTTCCTACCCTTTTCCGTTGTGTGTGGTATTTGCAGGACTTTTGCAGGGTGCCAAGGGGATCCCGGCAAATTTTGACCCGCAAATGTTGTTCCTACCCTTTTTCGTTTTGTGTGGTATTTGCAGGACTTTTGCAGGGTGCCAAGGGAATCCCGGCAAATTTTGACCCGCAAATGTTGTTCCTACACTATTCCGATTTGTGTGGCATTTGCAGGACTTTCGCAGGGTGCCAAGGGGATCCCGGCAAATTTTGACCCGCAAGTGTTGTTCCTACCCTTTTCCGTTTTGTGTGGCACTTGCAGGACTTTTGCAGGGTGCCAAGGGGATCCCGGCAAATTTTGACCCGCAAATGTTGTTCCTACCCTTTTTCGTTTTGTGTGGTATTTGCAGGACTCTTGCAGGGTGCCAAGGGAATCCCGGCAAATTTTGACCCGCAAATGTTGTTCCTACCCTTTTCCGATTTGTGTGGCATTTGCAGGACTTTTGCAGGGTGCCAAGGGGATCCCGGCAAATTTTGACCCGCAAATGTTGTTCCTACCCTTTTCCGTTTTGTGTGGTATTTGCAGGACTTTTGCAGGGTGCCAAGGGGATCCCGGCAAATTTTGACCCGCAAATGTTGTTCCTACCCTTTTCCGTTTTGTGTGGTATTTGCAGGACTTTTGCAGGGTGCCAAGGGGATCCCGGCAAATTTTGACCCGCAAATGTTGTTCCTACCCTTTTCCGTTTTGTGTGGTATTTGCAGGACTTTTGCAGGGTGCCAAGGGGATCCCGGCAAATTTTGACCCGCAAATGTTGTCCTACCCTTTTCCGTTTTGTGTGGTATTTGCAGGACTTTTGCAGGGTGCCAAGGGGATCCCGGCAAATTTTGACCCGCAAATGTTGTTCCTACCCTTTTCCGTTTTGTGTGGTATTTGCAGGACTTTTGCAGGGTGCCAAGGGGATCCCGGCAAATTTTGACCCGCAAATGTTGTTCCTACCCTTTCCGTTTTGTGTGGCATTTGCAGGACTTTTGCAGGGTGCCAAGGGGATCCCGGCAAATTTTGACCCGCAAATGTTGTTCCTACCCTTTTCCGTTTTGTGTGGCATTTGCAGGACTTTTGCAGGGTGCCAAGGGGATCCCGGCAAATTTTGACCCGCAAATGTTGTTCCTACCCTTTTCCGTTTTGTGTGGTATTTGCAGGACTTTTGCAGGGTGCCAAGGGGATCCCGGCAAATTTTGACCGCAAATGTTGTTCCTACCCTTTTCCGTTTTGTGTGGTATTTGCAGGACTTTTGCAGGGTGCCAAGGGGATCCCGGTCTCCTGTCTTCATTTCTCCTCCATGATTTTCATTGCTTTTCCCATGAAAATTGCTTCCTTTTGATCTCTCCTCTCTCCTTTCTCTCTCCCTTCTCTTCTCTTGTTCTCTTTTGAATCTCAAAATCACACCAAAGGAAGCTTCTTTTCCTTATTGAATGAAAAAGAAAAACAAGAAAAGAGATAGGTAAAGACACGGAAGAGCTCCACTGCCTATTGTTTCATTCCCTTTCCTCTCTTTCTATGTGTTGTTTCCTTGTCGTTTCAGAAAGCTAGCAAAATAAGGGCAAGGGGGCTTCCTGAAGAGGAGAGAGGGCACCTATTTTTTTAATTGTAGAGGGGAAAGCGAGAGACAAGGAAGGGAGAGATGATAGATAAAGAAGAGTGCTATCCGTCTCCTTGTTTCTTGTGTCTTCTCTTCTTTTCAGTTCATCATATTCCTCTTTTCGGCCTGTCTCTTCTGCTCTTGTCCTTACCCTTCTCCTTTTCAAGTTCTTCCTTTTTAGTTTTTCTGTTTCGAAAAGAAAGAGGGAAGGGAGAGAGAAGGGCGAGAGGATAGATAAAGAAGAGTGCCATCTTCTTTGCGCCTTGTTTTGTCTCTCCATCTTCTTTGTTCATCTCTCTTCTATTCTTTTCTTGGCTCTTCCCATTAGAATTGTGTTCCTTTTATCTCTGCTCTCTCCTTCTCTTTCCCTTGTCTTCTCCTGTTCCCCTTTAAATGACAAAAACACAAGAAAGGAAGAAGAGGGGAATGGAGGCCCTTTTCCTGTATTCTCCTGTTGCAATGAATAAGGAAAAGAGCATAGGAGATAAGGAAGGGAATTGAAAAGAAAATGGGCGATCGGGTGTCCTTTTTGCTAGTTTTCTGCATCTTCAAGGAAGAAAAAAGGACACCCGCCCAAGAAGGAAAAGTAACTTAAGAGATAGGGAGGAAATTGAAGAGCTCCTCTCTTTACCTAGTCATTCCCTGTCCTCTCTTCTTATCTGTTGTTTGTCTTATTCGCTTCAAAAAGCAAAATAAGGGAAAGGCGATTTCCTGAAGAGGAAGAAGGGCGCCTACCTGTGAATAGCAAGATTGATTTTTCTAATTAGGGAGAGACTTGCCCCGCCTGAGCCTCCCTGGCCTGCTTGTTGTGGCCACATACAGTTGCGCTTCCAGCAAAATGGCATCCTTGTTATCTCGTCTCACTTCTCTTTCCCTTCTCTCCTTCTGTTTCCTTTTGACTGATAAACCACAAGAAAGGAACTTGTGTGATAAGGCAGTGGAAGGGTAAGCAGAGGGTGACTCCTTGCGCGTGGACCTTGCCCATACTTCATCATATCCCTCTTTTCGGCCTGTCTCTTCTGCTCTTTTCCTTACCCTTCTCCTTTTCAAGTTCTTCCTTTTTGTTTTCTTATTTCGAAAAGAAAGAGGGAAGGGAGAGAGAAGGGAGAGAGGATAGATAAAGAAGAGTGCCATCTTCTCTGCGCCTTGTTTTGTCTCTCCCACTTCTCTATTCATCTCTCTTCTATTCTTGTCTTTGCTCTTCCCATTAACAATGCAATCCTTTTGTCTCTCCTCTCTCCTTCTCTCTCCCTTCTCTTCTCCTGTTCCCCTTTAAATGACAAAAGCGCAAGAAAGGAAGAACAAGAGGGGAATGGAGGCCATGTTCCTTTCTTTTCCAATGGATGGGGAAAGCGAGCGGGGTTGGCTCCTTGTCCGTAGACCCTCCCCATGCTGCAGCAAATCCCCCCTCTCGCCCTATCGCCTCTGTTCTTTTCCTTGTTCCCAAACATAAAAAACGGGTTCCTTTACATGTTCATCGTTCTTCCTTTTGTTTTTATTTGAAAGGGAAAGATAAGAAAGAGAGGAAAGAAGAAAACGAGCACCATCTTCTCTTTGCCTGATTTTGCACCTCCCTCTCCTGTCTTCATTTCTCTTCCATGATTTTCATTGCTCTTCCCATGAAAATTGCTTCCTTTTGATCTCTCCTCTCTCCTTTCTCTCTCCCTTCTCTTCTCTTGTTCTCTTTTGAATCTCAAAATCACACCAAAGGAAGCTTCTTTTCCTTATTGAATGAAGAAGAAAAAGAAGAAAAGAGATAGGTAAAGACACTGAAGAGCTCCACTGCCTATTGTTTCATTCCCTTTCCTCTCTTTCTATGTGTTGTTTTCCTTGTCGTTTCAGAAAGCTAGCAAAATAAGGGCAAGGGGGCTTCCTGAAGAGGAGAGGGCACCTATTTGTTTTAATTATAGAGGGAAAAGCGAGAGACAAGGAAGGGCGAGATGATAGATAAAGAAGAGTGCTATCCGTCTCCTTGTTTCTTGTGTCTTCTCTTCTTTTCAGTACCCCTCCAGAAAATTCAAATGGCCTCCTTGTTGTCTCTCCTCTCTCACTTCCCTTGCCCTTCTCTCCTTCTGTTACATTTTAACTAATAAAACACAAGCAAGGAACTTGTATGATAAAGCAGTGGAAGGGTAAGCAGAGGGTGACTCCTTGCGCGTGGACCTTGCCCATACTTCATCATATCCCTCTTTTCGGCCTGTCTCTTCTGCTCTTTTCCTTACCCTTCTCCTTTTCAAGTTCTTCCTTTTTAGTTTTTCTGTTTCGAAAAGAAAGAGGGAAGGGAGAGGGAAGGGAGAGAGGATAGATAAAGAAGAGTGCCATCTTCTTTGCGCCTTGTTTTGTCTCTCCATCTTCTTTGTTCATCTCTCTTCTATTCTTTTCTTGGCTCTTCCCATTAAAATTGTGTTCCTTTTATCTCTCCTCTCTCCTTCTCTTTCCCTTCTCTTCTCCTGTTCCCCTTTAAATGACAAAAACACAAGAAAGGAAGAACAAGAGGGGAATGGAGGCCCTCTTTTCCTGTATTCTCCTGTAAAGAAAAGAGGATAGGAGATAAGGAAGGGAATTGAGGAGCTCCTTTCGCTACTTTCTTATGCCCTTTCCTTTGTATCTACCACACAAAAACACGACTCTCAGCTTCCAAATAAACCCTATTTAAGCCACC
>CAJNDS010002759.1:30915-72325 GCA_905221605.1 Symbiodinium natans | reverse complement strand
TATGCCATGAGAAATGCGCGGCTCGATTTGGCCAAATTTTGCCCGGAGGCTGCCCGGCAAATTTGGCCAAATCGGGCCCCTGGACATTGAAATGAAATCAATTTTTCAATTCCCCGATACTAAATCACGAGCCCGGGCCTCCCCCTCAACACTAAATTACGAGCCCGGGCCTCCCCCCAATACTGAATTACGAGCACGGGCCTCCCCCCAATACTAAAGTACGAGCCGGGGAATTAAATAATTTAAATAATTTAAATGCCCGGACGCCCCCCCTGGGGTATTTAAATTATTTAAATTATTTAATTCCTGACCCCCCAACCCCGACCCGCAAATGTTGTTCCTACCCTTTTCCGTTGTGTGTGGTATTTGCAGGACTTTTGCAGGGTGCCAAGGGGATCCCGGCAAATTTTGACCCGCAAATGTTGTTCCTACCCTTTTCCGTTTTGTGTGGGATTTGCAGGACTTTTGCAGGGTGCCAAGGGGATCCCGGCAAATTTTGACCCGCAAATGTTGTTCCTACCCTTTTCCGTTTTGTGTGGTATTTGCAGGACTTTTGCAGGGTGCCAAGGGGATCCCGGCAAATTTTGACCCGCAAATGTTGTTCCTACCCTTTTCCGTTTTGTGTGGTATTTGCAGGACTTTTGCAGGGTGCCAAGGGGATCCCGGCAAATTTTGACCCGCAAATGTTGTTCCTACCCTTTTTCGTTTTGTGTGGTATTTGCAGGACTTTTGCAGGGTGCCAAGGGAATCCCGGCAAATTTTGACCCGCAAATGTTGTTCCTACCCTTTTCCGATTTGTGTGGCATTTGCAGGACTTTTGCAGGGTGCCAAGGGGATCCCGGCAAATTTTGACCCGCAAATGTTGTTCCTACCCTTTTCCGTTTTGTGTGGTATTTGCAGGACTTTTGCAGGGTGCCAAGGGGATCCCGGCAAATTTTGACCCGCAAATGTTGTTCCTACCTTTTTCCGTTTTGTGTGGTATTTGCAGGACTTTTGCAGGGTGCCAAGGGGATCCCGGCAAATTTTGACCCGCAAATGTTGTTCCTACCCTTTTCCGTTTTGTGTGGTATTTGCAGGACTTTTGCAGGGTGCCAAGGGGATCCCGGCAAATTTTGACCCGCAAATGTTGTTCCTACCCTTTTCCGTTTGGTGTGGTATTTGCAGGACTTTTGCAGGGTGCCAAGGGGATCCCGGCAAATTTTGACCCGCAAATGTTGTTCCTACCCTTTTCCGTTTTGTGTGGAATTTGCAGGACTTTTGCAGGGTGCCAAGGGGATCCCGGCAAATTTTGACCCGCAAATGTTGTTCCTACCCTTTTCCGTTTTGTGTGGCATTTGCAGGACTTTTGCAGGGTGCCAAGGGGATCCCGGCAAATTTTGACCGGCAAAGTTGTTCCTACCCTTTCCCGTTTTGTGTGGTATTTGCAGGACTTTTCCAGGGTGCCAAGGGAAACCCGGCAAATTTTGACCCGCAAAGTTGTTCCTACCCTTTCCCGTTTTGTGTGGTATTTGCAGGACTTTTCCAGGGTGCCAAGGGAATCCCGGCAAATTTTGACCGGCAAAGTTGTTCCTACCCTTTTCCGTTTTGTGTGGTATTTGCAGGACTTTTGCAGGGTGCCAAGGGGAACCCGGTCTCCTGTCTTCATTTCTCCTCCATGATTTTCATTGCTCTTCCCATGAAAATTGCTTCCTTTTGATCTCTCCTCTCTCCTTTCTCTCTCCCTTCTCTTCTCTTGTTCTCTTTTGAATCTCAAAATCACACCAAAGGAAGCTTCTTTTCCTTATTGAATGAAGAAGAAAAACAAGAAAAGAGATAGGTAAAGACACGGAAGAGCTCCACTGCCTATTGTTTCATTCCCTTTCCTCTCTTTCTATGTGTTGTTTCCTTGTCGTTTCAGAAAGCCAGCAAAATAAGGGCAAGGGGGCTTCCTGAAGAGGAGAGAGGGCACCTATTTTTTTAATTGTAGAGGGGAAAGCGAGAGACAAGGAAGGGAGAGATGATAGATAAAGAAGAGTGCTATCCGTCTCCTTGTTTCTTGTGTTTTCTCTTCTTTTCAGTTCATCATATTCCTCTTTTCGGCCTGTCTCTTCTGCTCTTTTCCTTACCCTTCTCCTTTTCAAGTTCTTCCTTTTTAGTTTTTCTGTTTCGAAAAGAAAGAGGGAAGGGAGAGAGAAGGGCGAGAGGATAGATAAAGAAGAGTGCCATCTTCTTTGCGCCTTGTTTTGTCTCTCCATCTTCTTTGTTCATCTCTCTTCTATTCTTTTCTTGGCTCTTCCCATTAGAATTGTGTTCCTTTTATCTCTGCTCTCTCCTTCTCTTTCCCTTGTCTTCTCCTGTTCCCCTTTAAATGACAAAAAACACAAGAAAGGAAGAAGAGGGGAATGGAGGCCCTTTTCCTGTATTCTCCTGTTGCAATGAATAAGGAAAAGAGCATAGGAGATAAGGAAGGGAATTGAAAAGAAAATGGGCGATCGGGTGTCCTTTTTGCTAGTTTTCTGCATCTTCAAGGAAGAAAAAAGGACACCCGCCCAAGAAGGAAAAGTAACTTAAGAGATAGGGAGGAAATTGAAGAGCTCCTCTCTTTACCTAGCCATTCCCTGTCCTCTCTTCTTATCTGTTGTTTGTCTTATTCGCTTCAAAAAGCAAAATAAGGGAAAGGCGATTTCCTGAAGAGGAAGAAGGGCGCCTACCTGTGAATAGCAAGATTGATTTTTCTAATTAGGGAGAGACTTGCCCCGCCTGAGCCTCCCTGGCCTGCTTGTTGTGGCCACATACAGTTGCGCTTCCAGCAAAATGGCATCCTTGTTATCTCGTCTCACTTCTCTTTCCCTTCTCTCCTTCTGTTTCCTTTTGACTGATAAACCACAAGAAAGGAACTTGTGTGATAAGGCAGTGGAAGGGTAAGCAGAGGGTGACTCCTTGCGCGTGGACCTTGCCCATACTTCATCATATCCCTCTTTTCGGCCTGTCTCTTCTGCTCTTTTCCTTACCCTTCTCCTTTTCAAGTTCTTCCTTTTTAGTTTTTCTGTTTCGAAAAGAAAGAGGGAAGGGAGAGAGAAGGGAGAGAGGATAGATAAAGAAGAGTGCCATCTTCTCTGCGCCTTGTTTTGTCTCTCCCACTTCTCTATTCATCTCTCTTCTATTCTTTTCTGTGCTCTTCCCATTAACAATGCAATCCTTTTGTCTCTCCTCTCTCCTTCTCTCTCCCTTCTCTTCTCCTGTTCCCCTTTAAATGACAAAAGCGCAAGAAAGGAAGAACAAGTGGGGAATGGAGGCCACGTTCCTTTCTTTTCCAATGGATGGGGAAAGCGAGCGGGGTTGGCTCCTTGTCCGTAGACCCTCCCCATGCTGCAGCAAATCCCTCCTCTCGCCCTATCGCCTCTGTTCTTTTCCTTGTTCCCAAACGGAAAAAGAAAATGGGTTCCTTTACATGTTCATTGTTCTTCCTTTTGTTTTTTATTTGAAAGGGAAAGATAAGAAAGAGAGGAAAGAAGAAAACGAGCACCATCTTCTCTTTGCCTGATTTTGCACCTCCCTCTCCTGTCTTCATTTCTCTTCCATGATTGTCATTGCTCTTCCCATGAAAATTGTTTCCTTTTGTTCTCTCCTCTCTCCTTTCTCTCTCCCTTCTCTTCTCTTGTTCTCTTTTGAATCTCAAAATCACACCAAAGGAAGCTTCTTTTCCTTATTGAATGAAGAAGAAAAAGAAGAAAAGAGATAGGTAAAGACACTGAAGAGCTCCACTGCCTATTGTTTCATTCCCTTTCCTCTCTTTCTATGTGTTGTTTTCCTTGTCGTTTCAGAAAGCTAGCAAAATAAGGGCAAGGGGGCTTCCTGAAGAGGAGAGGGCACCTATTTGTTTTAATTATAGAGGGAAAAGCGAGAGACAAGGAAGGGAGAGATGATAGATAAAGAAGAGTGCTATCCGTCTCCTTGTTTCTTGTGTCTTCTCTTCTTTTCAGTACCCCTCCAGAAAATTCAAATGGCCTCCTTGTTGTCTCTCCTCTCTCACTTCCCTTGCCCTTCTCTCCTTCTGTTACCTTTTAACTAATAAAACACAAGAAAGGAACTTGTATGATAAAGCAGTGGAAGGGTAAGCAGAGGGTGACTCCTTGCGCGTGGACCTTGCCCATACTTCATCATATCCCTCTTTTCGGCCTGTCTCTTCTGCTCTTTTCCTTACCCTTCTCCTTTTCAAGTTCTTCCTTTTTAGTTTTTCTGTTTCGAAAAGAAAGAGGGAAGGGAGAGGGAAGGGAGAGAGGATAGATAAAGAAGAGTGCCATCTTCTTTGCGCCTTGTTTTGTCTCTCCATATTCTTTGTTCATCTCTCTTCTATTCTTTTCTTGGCTCTTCCCATTAAAATTGTGTTCCTTTTATCTCTCCTCTCTCCTTCTCTTTCCCTTCTCTTCTCCTGTTCCCCTTTAAATGACAAAAACACAAGAAAGGAAGAACAAGAGGGGAATGGAGGCCCTTTTCCTGTATTCTCCTGTTGCAATGAATAAGGAAAAGAGCATAGGAGATAAGGAAGGGAATTGAGGAGCTCCTTTCGCTACTTTCTTATGCCCTTTCCTTTGTATCTACCACACAAAAACACGACTCTCAGCTTCCAAATAAACCCTATTTAAGCCACCCCCCCCCCCCCCCCTCCCCCCCGCCCGCCATTTGCACACAAAACTCGTGTGAAGGGTTTCCCTTCTCGATAAAAAACGATGTTTTCCTACTAAAATATAGTCACTTCTATCGATGGCAGTTTTGTAGAACAACATGTCAGCCTCGAAACCGGACCTTAGCAGGCGGGCCGATGCAATTGAGGCCTTGTGCTTCTGAGCTGCTGGAACCCGAGACAGCACGACCCCTTTAGAACAGCACGCAGGGAGCCGTCTATGGGGCCCTGCATGACAAAGCGCACGCCGCGGACCAGGCCAGGGTTTCCTCATTCATAGAACCGCGTGTGGAGTTGTTTGAAGTGGACAAGGGCTGAGGGGACTCTAAGCATCTTGAAGCCCATACAGGCCCATCCAGGTTACGAGAGATAGTTGAACAAGCTCCTGGCTGGGTTCCTATTTTTGATAGTCCGAGTTTGGGCTTGCTTATGCCATATCAGACAGGCAAAGCGGTAAAGCTGGCTCTTCTAGTAATTCTAGTAGTCTAGCCCTTTCTCGCCGGGCAATCAGCATGTATGGCCCTCGTGATGGGTTGTGTCTGATCACCCTGGATCCTTCTGGCTGCGCTAGAGAGAAGGAGTCCTGGTGCGGCCACGAGATGCTACCCGGCATCTCTGGGATGTAATGTCTTCGATGCGAGATCCACGTAAAGATAAGCGGAGATTCAGAAAATAGTCACCGTGGCAAGTGTGGAGTTTAGATTTACTGTAGCACCTACATGACCTCTATTGACCTCCCGTATCATTGAAGCGTGCCCTGGCCGCCTTGCGCCGCACTGCCCACAGCCCACCGATACTTCTTGATGTCGTGGCACTGGCAATGGCACGTGGAGTTGCAAGGGCGGGGTGAACTCGAGGAAGATACGAAGTATAGGGGCAAAAACTGCAAGCAAAACAACCAAACGCACCTCTCGGCAGATATATGCGGCTCTCTCACAGCAAGGTCTATTGTGCATCCGGCGCCTGCCTTGCGAGACTTCTTCAAGTATCTGCAGTACCAGAAGGGCTCCTGTCCTTGTCTCGCGAGCAACCGCAAAAATTATACAAACACAACTTCTAACACCATGTAGACAAAGACGAGAATTGCACACGCAATTGATGTACGGTAGTCTGCTGGTTGATCTCCTTCGCAAGGCAGAAATCTAGACCTGGTGGTGATGCCAACCCGACTTGCCTAGGGTGTGGCAAATCCTCCCATGCGCTCGGCGCCGGAAGCCCAAGAAAGCCCAAGAAAGATCAGATGTTGGAAGTTTGCATTTGAAGGTGACTCTGGGCAGCCCAACGCATTGCTCGGCGCACGTCGGACATCTTGGCAGATTTGGCAGGTGGTGTGGGCTCCGGGTAGTCTTTCCTGTTCCGACTGCTCTTGCTCCAGCACCTTTCAAACCTGAACTTTTTAATCCAATTCTGCTGCGCTGCCACCTGTGTTTTTCACATCTAGCAAAACAAGTGCAGCAAGAAGAAAAAAACAACATGAAACAACATCGATTTGGCAGTCACCTGACTCCGAATTCCTACACCTGCAGGTGCTCATATATAAAGCGAATAGAGTGATAAGAATATCAATGTTGCCATACTACTACTACGACTCCTCAACCACTTAGATTTGAAAATCAAAATATGAATTCAAACGCACCTCAAACCCTCAGCCTCTAGACATGCAAATCTAAAACCCTTATGCTCTGGATATTCAGATGCCAAGACAGCATATCTAGCTTGGGAGGTAAACCCGCGCCCTCCGGAGGTGGGTTCTTCGGGGAGGTACCTCTATATATATACACACATAAATACTCTTAGCATAATATTCACTGACTTGATGCCGAAACCTGGCAAGGGTTTCGATGTGAAGATGGTTCCTGAAACAGAGGAGAGGCTTCGGGGACTGCACACGTTGAATTCGACTCTCTGGGCACCACTGAGCCTCACACCAAGGACCAAAGCGCCCAAAAGCCAAACAAGCAACAACAAAAACAACAAAAAACCACAACCACCCCCCAAGTTTCCAGGAAGCCGGGTCCGGGCTCCTTGCGGAGACCTTCGCAAGGAAGTTCTTGAGAAGAGGCGTCGAGGCTGGCGAGAGGTTGCTGGAGCCACCGCATACTTCAGCAGCATTCAGGGTTGTCATGGCAAAAAGGGCTCGCAACAGCTCCGTCATGCGGCTCTTCAAACAAAGGTGTGAAGTTGTACTGTATCTTTTCTTGGCTCAGCGACTGGACTAGAATAAGACGCAGCACACAGAAAATAAGAACGTTTGAACAGAAATCCACCGGAAAGACATAAAATAATCATGAGAACCATGCCCGGGGCTTGCGCTGGGCGCTGGGCTGTGCCAGGATCTCAAAAGGTCGGAAATGTCGCGCTGGCCATGCCGGAAGACAAGGAAAAGCTCTTCGGGCCAAGGTTTCAAGATCTCAGGCGTTCAAGCAAGAGAGATGAATGCAAGAACCAAAACCAAGGTGACAAAGGAGCCTTGCCTTTGAAGATGCTTAGAAGATGTTTACGTGATGATTCTACTTGAGGTGTGAGCCGCTGGACCCCCCAAAAGCCCCTTCAAGCCCTCGAGATGTGCCTGGAGGCTCCGGCTCCGGCAGGTTCGATGCCTGCGAGGAGGCTTGTGCGGAGACGCATGCACAGCTGGTCTTGTGGCGCACTTTAAATCGCAGCACAGTACCCTTCAGAAAATCGAGTCAACCACGTGAGAAACACGGGAGAAGCTCAGGGCTGCACATAGATGTTCAGGGAATTGGTCATCTGCAAGCTTTGCATCTTGGAGCAGCGGAGAGCACGACACATCGACTTCAACATCTGGCAAGGAACCAGGCCGAAGAACAGCAAAACCTCACAAAGCCACCCCATTCCCCCCCCCCCATCCCCCATGCCAATTTGTTTCAGCCATGCCAGTGCTGTATGAGGAGTGGGCGGCTTGAGTGTTCAGGGCTTATCTCAGGGCTGCCGGCAAGGAAGCACTGAGGAAGCCCCTGAAGCAGGACAGAACCTCTCTCACGGAATTTCGAGCTCCCGACCCCAAGGATGAGCGACTGCTGCTGCATCATCGGCTTGGGGGATGCCTGTGCCGTTTGGGCTGTTGGGCTTCAACATCTTTCTTGGGATGAGACCGAGGCAGAACCAGCTTCCAGTTCACATTTCCGTCTCCGCACAGCTTGCGCAGCACTCCCACATCAACTTGCCCCCGGCTCCAACTTGACGGGTATTGCTTGTATTGCTTCGGCCGCAACGAAAGCTCTCAGATGCCAACGGGCATGCTGCCCATGAGAGCATCTGAGGAGTTGGAGACCTCCAGACTGGCAGCTGTTTTCAAGTGACTTTTTGGCGCTCGTTGAGCGACAGGGTTCTAGCTGGCTATAGGGTAGCTATACAATCGGGCATCTTGCGGTTTGCTGACAGGAGACACTCCACGTCTTCACCTTGGGCAATAGCACGAAGGATTCTAAGCCACCCCCTTGACACGCCAGAGCCCAACTCCACTCATCCAACAAGCAAAAAAAAACCAACCCCCTCCCAAAGAGCCCCATACCTCAAACTTGCGGACTCCCAGAAGTGCCTGCGAGACAGGCTCCAGCGCCGGGGCCTTAAGTGGGTCTCAGAATCTCCGATACATCGGTGGTCTCGTTTAGGGCGCTTCTATTTTGCCACCACAGTTGTTTAACGTTAGTATACGCTAGTGTCACAGTAGGAATGGCCTCTCCCGGCATCCTGTAAAGAGCCACACGCACTGCATGAATCTCAGCATGAGAGCTATTAGTGAGATTATGTCATAACAAGGTGCAGCCAACGATCGCCATAACCCACTCGATGCGCCGATGTACCCCCTCTCTTCCCAAATACACCTTTCGAGTGCAGAAGAGCTGCCAGCATGTCCGGGGTGAAGAAAAGTGAATCCCACTCCTGATTCTGCCGCCTCGACTGGACAAGGAGGGCACAGCTACAGGTTTTCAGTCCCTAAACCACTCCTAAGCCGAAGTCGCCGTGAATTCCGAAGGCAACCCTCTACTCTCACGGAAAGGGCATGGCGGTAGGGGCTTGGGCGTGGGGGGGCAGCCTCCCCCATTTGCAAACACAATGTTTTTGAACCATTTGCAAACACAATGATCGCATTTCGGTTTTGGAAGGGGTTACTATGTAATTTGCACCATCACGGGCTCATGCTCTTCACAGCTTGCACCCTTTGAAAATACATTTAAAAATAGACGCGGGGGGATTCGGGAGGGGTCAGAGCCCCTCCCCACCACCCCGGAAAATTCGTATGTTTTTGAAGTGCCAGTTCTCTTCATGGCAAGGTCTTCTTTGCAAAGCAAGTTTGCTCTAAATACAGAGACAAAGGCCGACAGGGGGGAGGGGGGTTGGGGGGCGGGGCAAGTATATCGCATATACTATCAAGACGAACAAGCCAGCTCTTACTATTCGGGGCGGCACAAACCTAGGATGGGGTTACAAGACATTGGCCATGGGATGCGTGAAATGAAATGTGATTTGATTGGCCAGGAAAAGGGGGCAGAAGCCCGCAGGCATGTCGGAAGGTCGCGGCGCCAAGCAGGACTGCAGGAGAACCAGCACCATCCAGAGCTTCACTTAACACAACACTCGCATGAGGGCTTCAATCGTGATACTCTTATGTCCTTCCGGAATGGTTCTGTAGTTGTTGATCGCTCGTGTTTTGTGTGATTCTTGTTCGTTCATATTCGTTCTTTCGTTCTTTCGCTCTTTCGCTCTTTCGTTCTTTCGTTCTTTCGTTCTTTCGTTCTTTCGTTCTTTCGTTCTTTCGTTCTTTCGTTCTTTCGTTCTTTCGTTCTTTCGTTCTTTCGTTCTTTCGTTCTTTCGTTCTTTCGTTCTTTCGTTATTTCTTTTGTTCGTTCGTTCGTTCGTTCTTTCGTTCTTTCGTTCTTTCGTTCTTTCGTTCTTTCGTTCTTTCGTTCTTTCGTTCTTTCGTTCTTTCGTTCTTTCGTTCTTTCGTTCTTTCGTTCTTTCGTTCTTTCGTTCTTTCGTTCTTTCGTTCTTTCGTTCTTTCGTTCTTTCGTTCTTTCGCTCTTTCGTTCTTTCGTTCTTTCGTTCTTTCGTTCTTTCGTTCTTTCGTTCTTTCGTTCGTTCGTTCTTTCGTTCTTTCGTTCCTTCGTTCTTTCGTTCGTTCGTACGTTCGTACTTTCGTACTTTCGTTCTTTCGCTCTTTCGCTCTTTCGCTCTTTCGCTCTTTCGCTCTTTCGCTCTTTCGCTCTTTCGTGCTTTCGTTCTTTCGTTCTTTCGTTCTTTCGTTCTTTCGTTCTTTCGTTCTTTCGTTATTTCTTTTGTTCGTTCGTTCGTTCGTTCTTTCGTTCTTTCGTTCTTTCGTTCTTTCGTTCTTTCGTTCTTTCGTTCTTTCGTTCTTTCGTTCTTTCGTTCTTTCGTTCCTTCGTTCTTTCGTTCGTTCGTACGTTCGTACTTTCGTACTTTCGTTCTTTCGCTCTTTCGCTCTTTCGCTCTTTCGCTCTTTCGCTCTTTCGCTCTTTCGCTCTTTCGTGCTTTCGTTCTTTCGTTCTTTCGTTCTTTCGTTCTTTCGTTCTTTCGTTCTTTCGTTCTTTCGTTCTTTCGTTCTTTCGTTCTTTCGTTCTTTCGTTCTTTCGTTCTTTCGTTCTTTCGTTCTTTCGTTCTTTCGTTCTTTCGTTCTTTAGTTCTTTTGTTTGTTCGTACATCTTTTCTTTATTCATTTTTGTTCTTTGTTTCTTTCTGTTCTTTCTTTGTTTGTTCCTTTCTTTCTTGCTTCCTTTCTTTCTTTCTTTCCTTATACCTTTATGTCTTTTATTCTTTATTTCTTCAGCATGTCTTTATATCTTTATTTCTTCCCTTATTCCGCTATTTCTTCGTGTCTTTCCTTACTTCTTTCTTTCTTTAGTTCTTTCTTTCTTTCGTTCTTGCCTTCTGTCTGTCTATACGTGTAAAGTTACTGTAGAATGTAGAGGAAAGAAAAGTTTTCCGAATCAAATATGGAGGATGTGCAAGAAAAATAGTGAACGTAGACGTAGAGGAAAATCGAGGCTTCCTATACAAACATGTAAGCAGACGCAGAGAAGCTAGAAAATTTCCGAATAAAATGTCGAAGCTTTCCTATGGAAATGTAGAGAAAGAACTTTCTTTTCGTTCGCCGAACGTTGCAGTCCCCAGGCTCTCCAGCTCAAGGTCTCCGACAAACTGCTGCTACAGTTTTGGGTTCGTCACATCTGCCGATGACATCACATCTCCTCAACCCTCGGCTCGCCCGCGCGCAAGGGGTCCTCACACCGAGGTCCTGGCGGCTGGGGCGAGGAAGCCAGAGCCCACTCCGACCTCAGTCTCCGCCATATTCAGGGCGTTTGCCTTTCCGTTCAGCACTCATTGCTCCCATACTCCCACAAGCCCCAATTTCCCTATTTTTGCGAGGCTCAATGAGTGAGTCGATGGCAAGCAACCTCTCAGGCCACTTATCAAGGCGGTGGCTCCCACAATCTCCCTGCATCATACACTTCCAAATGCACAATGCGGGGCATTGCCCTCGGTGATTGTCAGGTGGTTCGCCCGGATTCACCCGCCCCTGTGCGCTCGTGTAGCTATTCAACAAATACTTGTTGGCATTCCCCTTACTTCCAAAGTCTCTCGGATTCGACATGTGAAAGCTTTCATCTTGCATCTGAACTCGGGCCAGCCGGCTCATCGCAGGAGGAGAAGGATGCGCTGGATCCCCGGGAGCCACTCTCTGAGTCAGTGTCGGATCCGGACTCCTGAGGGTGGGCGCTCAAGCGAATTTAACGGGAGCGAGCTGTTTCGATGACCGAGGGTCGCAATTCGGTTTCAACAGCAGTAAGAGGCTTCGCTCGGGTTGCGGGCGGAGCGGTCTTTGGCCTCTTTGGTCTCTTGCCGAAATGAGATGACCGTCAGCTGACCACCGTGCCACCAGGCATCACAAAATGCGTCCTCGTTGTCACCACAGTTGTTGCAGCAGATGCAGAGCCTGGGCCACACTCGATGATAAAATTCGAAAAGAGGACATTGCCGAGAAGAGATCGCCACAAAAATCTTCTGTGTCGTGTCAAGTCATGTGGTAGTCATGTGGTCATGTCTCATACTCGACCGACAAGGCTGATGGAGGGGTCGAGGGGTCGAAAAAAATGGCAGCAGCCCCCAGCACGGAAATTGGGGGCTGCGCTTCTTCCGCACTTTTGCCGCGCAAGGCATGGCGGGAAGCCAGCTCGGCGCGAACGGTCGAAAGGACAATCAGTGGATACCGCCAATACCTGTATAGAATCTGTAGAAATTCAATGCGACCTTAAAAGAAGCCATCTCCCCAGTTTCTGAACATCCCAGATCCCGGCCTCAATTTTTTCGGGGTCCTGACCCTGCAAACGGACATGTCCCGGGCTGAACACGGGGCACAAAAGCTTTGACTGCTGGAGATCTGGGCTCCATCCGATATCCAGTCAAATGTACAGCCCTCGAAGGCATGCCCATCCACCTCAGCCCAAAAGCTGCGGAGAAGTAGACTTCGGGGAAGAAGCACATGCACCCAAAGTGTAGTTACTTCGTGTACGTACATGCGCTTTTTCAACATTTCTTCAACCCATGCAACTTTCCAACCCCTTGGGCCTTCCTGGAACCAGGAGCAACACACTCAGAAAGCCCCCAAAAGCCCCGGGCAAGGCTTTTTTCCGAATCGGCTCAGTTTTAGCCGTGTTTTAGCCGTCGCCTGCTGAATCCTCCTAGGGCAGAAAAGCCCATAGAGTCCAGCCATATCCCGGCAGCAAGAGCCGTTCTTGCGGTTCTAACGCTGTTGTCTGCCAAAGCCCGCAGAGGCCAGACAAAGATCCAACGTAATGTCCACCACCCGCGAACTCTCGAAGCTTGAGAAATTCACAACTTGGCCCGAACTACTATCCCTCAAGTACGCAGACGCAAGAATCTGCAAGAACTACGCAAACTCTACAAAGTCGTCAGGATCAACAGCCGCTCTCCAGGCTGTAGAGCTTGCCTGAAGCTGATGTGGAGTTGGGATTAGGATTGGGGATGATTGGGGAACATTCTAGGGGGATATTGTGAGCTTGGACGAGATTCGGGAGCAAGCGGGGGTTCGCAGCTTGAGCGGGGTGAAGTCCGTCTGCTGCCATGGTGAAACCCGCGTGATGCCAAGTGCTCCTGAGCCGCATCCTTGAAACCTGGACCCCTCGGATTCAGTGATGCCAGGCATGCTGCCTAACATCTTAAAACTAGCGCATCCAACCCGAGAATCCTCAAAAAACCACCCGCGACTCCAAGATGATCAATCGCAAAACAAACAGTACACAAACATCTAAGCATAGTTTGCTAGATTCCTCCCACCGAGCCTCTACTTTAAACCAAAACGTACATGTCGTTCGGGAGAGAGAGTGGGAGAGTGAGAGTGAGTGTGAGAGTGAGAGAGTGACGTGAGCGAGAGAGAGAGAGAGAGAGTAAGAGAGGAGGCGCATGCGAACTCCCCCCCCCCTCCACACCCTGCCGCCTCCCCCCCCCCACCCCCCCCCGCCTGGCCGCAGGAACCTGCTGCTGCGCTTGGGTGCTCAGTGAAACGCGCTTTGGAGCTTTGGAAGCTTCTTCCTCTCAAAATCTACAAGAACTCATTCTCACTCATATCTCCATTTCTCTCGTGTCACTCTGATCACAGCGAGTCCCCGACACAACTCGTGGTTTGTGGCCAAGGAACCAGCCGAAGATCGAGTATCGAGGTGTTCTCCCGGTCACAGGCTGGACAGCCTCAGCCCATACTGTAGTGAGACCCAGGGCTTCGGGAAGGCAGTTCTCCTCAAAACATGCACTGAAGCCCCAAAGTTACAACGACCCCCCTCAGCATGCCATCTGGATGGCACTGAGCCGCGATCTCAAGACCTCAGCCGCAGCCCGCGCGCAACCTCCCACAGTGTCCCCCGGCGCACTTTTCAGACTGCTGGTGCTTTGCACTCGGGTGCAGGCTTCGCCAGGCTTAGCAATGAGATGAACGGCACCACGCCTTTGAGAAGCGCGGATTAAATCCTGGATTCTATAGTAGCCAGCCCCCGTCTGCATGACTTGTGCTGAAAGCCACACAGCACACGAGCTGGCCGGAATCCATTAACTACAAAAAAATCCCCCCGATGAAACTCCGAATTCCCGGCGCAAGGGAAACGGCTGTGGGTAATTTCCCACGCCCTCACTGTGCGCCATGTGCCTTCAGGATTTGCATGGTGGCCTCCTGCCGATTCTGCGTTGCCGCAGCCAAGGGCGTCATACCCTGTGCGTTGGGCTGGCTGACGTTGGCCCCGACCTTGCGGAGGCTTAGTGGCTTAGTGCTTCTTCAAGGAGGTGGAGGTTCCGATCATCCAATCCCTTACAAAAGCTCCAGTAAGCCCCTCATTAGGCTCTCGAACCCTGCACCTTGAGAAGGTACTCCAGGAGCTCCTTTCGGCCGTAGCCGGCAGCATAGTGCAGGCCGCTGTTGCCGCTGCTGTCCACGGCGTAGGGATTGGCCCTGCTGTCCAAGAGCTTCTTCACCACGGCGATACCTCGTCAGCACTTCCGGTCAGCAAACTTCGTGCATCTTTTGATCATTCTAAGGAAACAAGTGCCCAAACTGCCGGGCATTTGTGCCAAGAGGCGGTTGGCACCGATGGCATAGCCGAGCGGGGTGATGCCCTTGTGGTCCTGGGCATCCAAGGGCTTGTTCTTGTCCAAGAACTGCTGGACAGCTGCAAGATCACCCTTCTTGGCAGCCTCGTGCAGGGTCAAGGACGTGTCCTCAATCTTCTGGAGCACCGGCTGAAGTTCGGAAGGCAGGCCGCCCATCTTCTGACTGATCTTCAACATCAACTCTTCGTCCTGGTAGTACTTCATGGCCGCTTCCATGCCGTTCTTCTTGATGTCCTCGAAGATAGCCGCCAACTCAGGATCGGACTCCAAGGACTTGACCTTGTCTTGGACCGGTGTGTCGCCTTTGGCCATCTTGGCGCTGTAGTGCTCTGCGATGGCCTGGGTCTGCAGCCAACCCCTCATGGCATCGGGGTTCTTGGCAAAGCTCTTCAAAGACTTTGCGGTGTCTGGGTTGCTCTCGACATAGGCCCGCACCTCCGCCCACGTTTCGTCATCCACATCCGGCAGCCTGCAGATCTCCATGGTGGTGCCATCGCTAATCTTCAGCGTCTCGGTGGCCATTCTGGCAGCACAAGGGAATCGGACAAACGGGTACAAAGAATGCTCTTGCTCTTTGAGCCTTGGCCATTTCAAGCTTCTGTGGGGCATTGTGGCCTTCCCGGTGCGGCGTTCAAGCGGAAAGCTTGCGCCGCTCAGCGCGCCATCTGGACCCTGGGCTAGTGCATGGCACTGAGCTGCAATCTCAAGACCTCAGCCGCAGCCCGCGCGCAACCTCCCACAGTGTCCCCCGGCGCACTTTTCAGACTGCTGGTGCTTTGCACTCGGGTGCAGGCATCGCCAGGCTTAGCAATGAGATGAACGGCACCACGCCTTTGAGAAGCGCGGATTAAATCCTGGATTCTATAGTAGCCAGCCCCCGTCTGCATGACTTGTGCTGAAAGCCACACAGCACACGAGCTGGCCGGAATCCATTAACTACAAAAAAAACTCCCCGATGAAACTCCGAATTCCCGGCGCAAGGGAAACGGCTGTGGGTAATTTCCCACGCCCTCACTGTGCGCCATGTGCCTTCAGGATTTGCATGGTGGCCTCCTGCCGATTCTGCGTTGCCGCAGCCAAGGGCGTCATACCCTGTGCGTTGGGCTGGCTGACGTTGGCCCCGACCTTGCGGAGGCTTAGTGGCTTAGTGCTTCTTCAAGGAGGTGGAGGTTCCGATCATCCAATCCCTTACAAAAGCTCCAGTAAGCCCCTCATTAGGCTCTCGAACCCTGCACCTTGAGAAGGTACTCCAGGAGCTCCTTTCGGCCGTAGCCGGCAGCATAGTGCAGGCCGCTGTTGCCGCTGCTGTCCACGGCGTAGGGATTGGCCCTGCTGTCCAAGAGCTTCTTCACCACGGCGATACCTCGTCAGCACTTCCGGTCAGCAAACTTCGTGCATCTTTTGAGCATTCTAAGGAAACAAGTGCCCAAACTGCCGGGCGTTTGTGCCAAGAGGCGGTTGGCACCGATGGCATAGCCGAGCGGGGTGATGCCCTTGTGGTCCTGGGCATCCAAGGGCTTGTTCTTGTCCAAGAACTGCTGGACAGCTGCAAGATCACCCTTCTTGGCAGCCTCGTGCAGGGTCAAGGACGTGTCCTCAATCTTCTGGAGCACCGGCTGAAGCTCGGAAGGCAGGCCGCCCATCTTCTGACTGATCTTCAACATCAACTCTTCGTCCTGGTAGTACTTCATGGCCGCTTCCATGCCGTTCTTCTTGATGTCCTCGAAGATAGCCGCCAACTCAGGATCGGACTCCAAGGACTTGACCTTGTCTTGGACCGGTGTGTCGCCTTTGGCCATCTTGGCGCTGTAGTGCTCTGCGATGGCCTGGGTCTGCAGCCAGCCCCTCATGGCATCGGGGTTCTTGGCAAAGCTCTTCAAAGACTTTGCGGTGTCTGGGTTGCTCTCGACATAGGCCCGCACCTCCGCCCACGTTTCGTCATCCACATCCGGCAGCCTGCAGATCTCCATGGTGGTGCCATCGCTAATCTTCAGCGTCTCGGTGGCCATTCTGGCAGCACAAGGGAATCGGACAAACGGGTACAAAGAATGCTCTTGCTCTTTGAGCCTTGGCCATTTCAAGCTTCTGTGGGGCATTGTGGCCTTCCCGGTGCGGCGTTCAAGCGGAAAGCTTGCGCCGCTCAGCGCGCCATCTGGACCCTGGGCTAGTGCATGGCACTGAGCTGCAATCTCAAGACCTCAGCCGCAGCCCGCGCGCAACCTCCCACAGTGTCCCCCGGCGCACTTTTCAGACTGCTGGTGCTTTGCACTCGGGTGCAGGCTTCGCCAGGCTTAGCAATGAGATGAACGGCACCACGCCTTTTTGAGAAGCGCGGATTAAATCCTGGATTCTATAGTAGCCAGCCCCCGTCTGCATGACTTGTGCTGAAAGCCACACAGCACACGAGCTGGCCGGAATCCATTAACTACAAAAAAATTCTCCCCGATGAAACTCCGAATTCCCGGCGCACTGGAAACGGCTGTGGGTAATTTCCCACGCCCTCACTGTGCGCCATGTGCCTTCAGGATTTGCATGGTGGCCTCCTGCCGATTCTGCGTTGCCGCAGCCAAGGGCGTCATACCCTGTGCGTTGGGCTGGCTGACGTTGGCCCCGACCTTGCGGAGGCTTAGTGGCTTAGTGCTTCTTCAAGGAGGTGGAGGTTCCGATCATCCAATCCCTTACAAAAGCTCCAGTAAGCCCCTCATTAGGCTCTCGAACCCTGCACCTTGAGAAGGTACTCCAGGAGCTCCTTTCGGCCGTAGCCGGCAGCATAGTGCAGGCCGCTGTTGCCGCTGCTGTCCACGGCGTACGGATTGGCCCTGCTGTCCAAGAGCTTCTTCACCACGGCGATACCTCGTCAGCACTTTCGGTCAGCAAACTTCGTGCATCTTTTGATCATTCTAAGGAAACAAGTGTCCAAACTGCCGGGCGTTTGTGACAAGAGGCGGTTGGCACCGATGGCATAGCCGAGCGGGGTGATGCCCTTGTGGTCCTGGGCATCCAAGGGCTTGTTCTTGTCCAAGAACTGCTGGACAGCTGCAAGATCACCCTTCTTGGCAGCCTCGTGCAGGGTCAAGGACGTGTCCTCAATCTTCTGGAGCACCGGCTGAAGTTCGGAAGGCAGGCCGCCCATCTTCTGACTGATCTTCAACATCAACTCTTCGTCCTGGTAGTACTTCATGGCCGCTTCCATGCCGTTCTTCTTGATGTCCTCGAAGATAGCCGCCAACTCAGGATCGGACTCCAAGGACTTGACCTTGTCTTGGACCGGTGTGTCGCCTTTGGCCATCTTGGCGCTGTAGTGCTCTGCGATGGCCTGGGTCTGCAGCCAGCCCCTCATGGCATCGGGGTTCTTGGCAAAGCTCTTCAAAGACTTTGCGGTGTCTGGGTTGCTCTCGACATAGGCCCGCACCTCCGCCCACGTTTCGTCATCCACATCCGGCAGCCTGCAGATCTCCATGGTGGTGCCATCGCTAATCTTCAGCGTCTCGGTGGCCATTCTGGCAGCACAAGGGAATCGGACAAACGGGTACAAAGAATGCTCTTGCTCTTTGAGCCTTGGCCATTTCAAGCTTCTGTGGGGCATTGTGGCCTTCCCGGTGCGGCGTTCAAGCGGAAAGCTTGCGCCGCTCAGCGCGCCATCTGGACCCTGGGCTAGTGCATGGCACTGAGCTGCAATCTCAAGACCTCAGCCGCAGCCCGCGCGCAACCTCCCACAGTGTCCCCCGGCGCACTTTTCAGACTGCTGGTGCTTTGCACTCGGGTGCAGGCATCGCCAGGCTTAGCAATGAGATGAACGGCACCACGCCTTTTTGAGAAGCGCGGATTAAATCCTGGATTCTATAGTAGCCAGCCCCCGTCTGCATGACTTGTGCTGAAAGCCACACAGCACACGAGCTGGCCGGAATCCATTAACTACAAAAAAATCTCCCCGATGAAACTCCGAATTCCCGGCGCACTGGAAACGGCTGTGGGTAATTTCCCACGCCCTCACTGTGCGCCATGTGCCTTCAGGATTTGCATGGTGGCCTCCTGCCGATTCTGCGTTGCCGCAGCCAAGGGCGTCATACCCTGTGCGTTGGGCTGGCTGACGTTGGCCCCGACCTTGCGGAGGCTTAGTGGCTTAGTGCTTCTTCAAGGAGGTGGAGGTTCCGATCATCCAATCCCTTACAAAAGCTCCAGTAAGCCCCTCATTAGGCTCTCGAACCCTGCACCTTGAGAAGGTACTCCAGGAGCTCCTTTCGGCCGTAGCCGGCAGCATAGTGCAGGCCGCTGTTGCCGCTGCTGTCCACGGCGTAGGGATTGGCCCTGCTGTCCAAGAGCTTCTTCACCACGGCGATACCTCGTCAGCACTTTCGGTCAGCAAACTTCGTGCATCTTTTGATCATTCTAAGGAAACAAGTGCCCAAACTGCCGGGCGTTTGTGCCAAGAGGCGGTTGGCACCGATGGCATAGCCGAGCGGGGTGATGCCCTTGTGGTCCTGGGCATCCAAGGGCTTGTTCTTGTCCAAGAACTGCTGGACAGCTGCAAGATCACCCTTCTTGGCAGCCTCGTGCAGGGTCAAGGACGTGTCCTCAATCTTCTGGAGCACCGGCTGAAGTTCGGAAGGCAGGCCGCCCATCTTCTGACTGATCTTCAACATCAACTCTTCGTCCTGGTAGTACTTCATGGCTGCTTCCATGCCGTTCTTCTTGATGTCCTCGAAGATAGCCGCCAACTCAGGATCGGACTCCAAGGACTTGACCTTGTCTTGGACCGGTGTGTCGCCTTTGGCCATCTTGGCGCTGTAGTGCTCTGCGATGGCCTGGGTCTGCAGCCAGCCCCTCATGGCATCGGGGTTCTTGGCAAAGCTCTTCAAAGACTTTGCGGTGTCTGGGTTGCTCTCGACATAGGCCCGCACCTCCGCCCACGTTTCGTCATCCACATCCGGCAGCCTGCAGATCTCCATGGTGGTGCCATCGCTAATCTTCAGCGTCTCGGTGGCCATTCTGGCAGTACAAGGGAATCGGACAAACGGGTACAAAGAATGCTCTTGCTCTTTGAGCCTTGGCCATTTCAAGCTTCTGTGGGGCATTGTGGCCTTCCCGGTGCGGCGTTCAAGCGGAAAGCTTTTTTTCAGACTGCTGGTGCTTTGCACTCGGGTGCAGGCTTCGCCAGGCTTAGCAATGAGATGAACGGCACCACGCCTTTGAGAAGCGCGGATTAAATCCTGGATTCTATAGTAGCCAGCCCCCGTCTGCATGACTTGTGCTGAAAGCCACACAGCACACGAGCTGGCCGGAATCCATTAACTACAAAAAAATCTCCCCGATGAAACTCCGAATTCCCGGCGCACTGGAAACGGCTGTGGGTAATTTCCCACGCCCTCACTGTGCGCCATGTGCCTTCAGGATTTGCATGGTGGCCTCCTGCCGATTCTGCGTTGCCGCAGCCAAGGGTGTCATACCCTGTGCGTTGGGCTGGCTGACGTTGGCCCCGACCTTGCGGAGGCTTAGTGGCTTAGTGCTTCTTCAAGGAGGTGGAGGTTCCGATCATCCAATCCCTTACAAAAGCTCCAGTAAGCCCCTCATTAGGCTCTCGAACCCTGCACCTTGAGAAGGTACTCCAGGAGCTCCTTTCGGCCGTAGCCGGCAGCATAGTGCAGGCCGCTGTTGCCGCTGCTGTCCACGGCGTATGGATTGGCCCTGCTGTCCAAGAGCTTCTTCACCACGGCGATACCTCGTCAGCACTTTCGGTCAGCAAACTTCGTGCATCTTTTGATCATTCTAAGGAAACAAGTGCCCAAACTGCTGGGCGTTTGTGCCAAGAGGCGGTTGGCACCGATGGCATAACCGAGCGGGGTGATGCCCTTGTGGTCCTGGGCATCCAAGGGCTTGTTCTTGTCCAAGAACTGCTGGACAGCTGCAAGATCACCCTTCTTGGCAGCCTCGTGCAGGGTCAAGGACGTGTCCTCAATCTTCTGGAGCACCGGCTGAAGTTCGGAAGGCAGGCCGCCCATCTTCTGACTGATCTTCAACATCAACTCTTCGTCCTGGTAGTACTTCATGGCCGCTTCCATGCCGTTCTTCTTGATGTCCTCGAAGATAGCCGCCAACTCAGGATCGGACTCCAAGGACTTGACCTTGTCTTGGACCGGTGTGTCGCCTTTGGCCATCTTGGCGCTGTAGTGCTCTGCGATGGCCTGGGTCTGCAGCCAGCCCCTCATGGCATCGGGGTTCTTGGCAAAGCTCTTCAAAGACTTTGCGGTGTCTGGGTTGCTCTCGACATAGGCCCGCACCTCCGCCCACGTTTCGTCATCCACATCCGGCAGCCTGCAGATCTCCAT
The DNA here is from genome assembly GCA_905221605.1 of Symbiodinium natans. NCBI lineage: Eukaryota > Dinophyceae > Suessiales > Symbiodiniaceae > Symbiodinium > Symbiodinium natans. The sequence continues at coordinate 51,679 of CAJNDS010002759.1, read as the reverse complement.
GGTGGTGCCATCGCTAATCTTCAGCGTCTCGGTGGCCATTCTGGCAGTACAAGGGAATCGGACAAACGGGTACAAAGAATGCTCTTGCTCTTTGAGCCTTGGCCATTTCAAGCTTCTGTGGGGCATTGTGGCCTTCCCGGTGCGGCGTTCAAGCGGAAAGCTTGCGCCGCTCAGCGCGCCATCTGGACCCTGGGCTAGTTCATGGCACTGAGCTGCAATCTCAAGACCTCAGCCGCAGCCCGCGCGCAACCTCCCACAGTGTCCCCCGGCGCACTTTTCAGACTGCTGGTGCTTTGCACTCGGGTGCAGGCTTCGCCAGGCTTAGCAATGAGATGAACGGCACCACGCCTTTGAGAAGCGCGGCTTAAATCCTGGATTCTATAGTAGCCAGCCCCCGTCTGCATGACTTGTGCTGAAAGCCACACAGCACACGAGCTGGCCGGAATCCATTAACTACAAAAAAATCTCCCCGATGAAACTCCGAATTCCCGGCGCAAGGGAAACGGCTGTGGGTAATTTCCCACGCCCTCACTGTGCGCCATGTGCCTTCAGGATTTGCATGGTGGCCTCCTGCCGATTCTGCGTTGCCGCAGCCAAGGGTGTCATACCCTGTGCGTTGGGCTGGCTGACGTTGGCCCCGACCTTGCGGAGGCTTAGTGGCTTAGTGCTTCTTCAAGGAGGTGGAGGTTCCGATCATCCAATCCCTTGCAAAAGCTCCAGTAAGCCCCTCATTAGGCTCTCGAACCCTGCACCTTGAGAAGGTACTCCAGGAGCTCCTTTCGGCCGTAGCCGGCAGCATAGTGCAGGCCGCTGTTGCCGCTGCTGTCCACGGCGTACGGATTGGCCCTGCTGTCCAAGAGCTTCTTCACCACGGCGATACCTCGTCAGCACTTTCGGTCAGCAAACTTCGTGCATCTTTTGATCATTCTAAGGAAACAAGTGTCCAAACTGCCGGGCGTTTGTGCCAAGAGGCGGTTGGCACCGATGGCATAGCCGAGCGGGGTGATGCCCTTGTGGTCCTGGGCATCCAAGGGCTTGTTCTTGTCCAAGAACTGCTGGACAGCTGCAAGATCACCCTTCTTGGCAGCCTCGTGCAGGGTCAAGGACGTGTCCTCAATCTTCTGGAGCACCGGCTGAAGTTCGGAAGGCAGGCCGCCCATCTTCTGACTGATCTTCAACATCAACTCTTCGTCCTGGTAGTACTTCATGGCTGCTTCCATGCCGTTCTTCTTGATGTCCTCGAAGATAGCCGCCAACTCAGGATCGGACTCCAAGGACTTGACCTTGTCTTGGACCGGTGTGTCGCCTTTGGCCATCTTGGCGCTGTAGTGCTCTGCGATGGCCTGGGTCTGCAGCCAGCCCCTCATGGCATCGGGGTTCTTGGCAAAGCTCTTCAAAGACTTTGCGGTGTCTGGGTTGCTCTCGACATAGGCCCGCACCTCCGCCCACGTTTCGTCATCCACATCCGGCAGCCTGCAGATCTCCATGGTGGTGCCATCGCTAATCTTCAGCGTCTCGGTGGCCATTCTGGCAGCACAAGGGAATCGGACAAACGGGTACAAAGAATGCTCTTGCTCTTTGAGCCTTGGCCATTTCAAGCTTCTGTGGGGCATTGTGGCCTTCCCGGTGCGGCGTTCAAGCGGAAAGCTTGCGCCGCTCAGCGCGCCATCTGGACCCTGGGCTAGTGCATGGCACTGAGCTGCAATCTCAAGACCTCAGCCGCAGCCCGCGCGCAACCTCCCACAGTGTCCCCCGGCGCACTTTTCAGACTGCTGGTGCTTTGCACTCGGGTGCAGGCTTCGCCAGGCTTAGCAATGAGATGAACGGCACCACGCCTTTGAGAAGCGCGGCTTAAATCCTGGATTCTATAGTAGCCAGCCCCCGTCTGCATGACTTGTGCTGAAAGCCACACAGCACACGAGCTGGCCGGAATCCATTAACTACAAAAAAATCTCCCCGATGAAACTCCGAATTCCCGGCGCAAGGGAAACGGCTGTGGGTAATTTCCCACGCCCTCACTGTGCGCCATGTGCCTTCAGGATTTGCATGGTGGCCTCCTGCCGATTCTGCGTTGCCGCAGCCAAGGGTGTCATACCCTGTGCGTTGGGCTGGCTGACGTTGGCCCCGACCTTGCGGAGGCTTAGTGGCTTAGTGCTTCTTCAAGGAGGTGGAGGTTCCGATCATCCAATCCCTTACAAAAGCTCCAGTAAGCCCCTCATTAGGCTCTCGAACCCTGCACCTTGAGAAGGTACTCCAGGAGCTCCTTTCGGCCGTAGCCGGCAGCATAGTGCAGGCCGCTGTTGCCGCTGCTGTCCACGGCGTAGGGATTGGCCCTGCTGTCCAAGAGCTTCTTCACCACGGCGATACCTCGTCAGCACTTCCGGTCAGCAAACTTCGTGCATCTTTTGAGCATTCTAAGGAAACAAGTGCCCAAACTGCCGGGCGTTTGTGCCAAGAGGCGGTTGGCACCGATGGCATAGCCGAGCGGGGTGATGCCCTTGTGGTCCTGGGCATCCAAGGGCTTGTTCTTGTCCAAGAACTGCTGGACAGCTGCAAGATCACCCTTCTTGGCAGCCTCGTGCAGGGTCAAGGACGTGTCCTCAATCTTCTGGAGCACCGGCTGAAGTTCGGAAGGCAGGCCGCCCATCTTCTGACTGATCTTCAACATCAACTCTTCGTCCTGGTAGTACTTCATGGCCGCTTCCATGCCGTTCTTCTTGATGTCCTCGAAGATAGCCGCCAACTCAGGATCGGACTCCAAGGACTTGACCTTGTCTTGGACCGGTGTGTCGCCTTTGGCCATCTTGGCGCTGTAGTGCTCTGCGATGGCCTGGGTCTGCAGCCAACCCCTCATGGCATCGGGGTTCTTGGCAAAGCTCTTCAAAGACTTTGCGGTGTCTGGGTTGCTCTCGACATAGGCCCGCACCTCCGCCCACGTTTCGTCATCCACATCCGGCAGCCTGCAGATCTCCATGGTGGTGCCATCGCTAATCTTCAGCGTCTCGGTGGCCATTCTGGCAGCACAAGGGAATCGGACAAACGGGTACAAAGAATGCTCTTGCTCTTTGAGCCTTGGCCATTTCAAGCTTCTGTGGGGCATTGTGGCCTGCCGGTGCGGCGTTCAAGCGGAAAGCCTCTGCCGGCAGGGGGTGCCGCTTGGAAGTGGGCACTGCGCTGACATGAGGTCAGAAGCGTGCCCTTGCTGCCGGATTTTGCTGCCTCCTGCATCCTGTATAGTGGCGATGCCATGAGGCCGTCGAAATTCATAGAAAGCTTCGTTCAGCTCAGTGAACTTGTGGTCCCATCGTTGGAACGATAAGCATGAGAAGTTGAAACCAAGGGGAGGCAAACCAAATTATGCATCGCTGCATCCCCCATACTGCCAGAGTCTCAGAGTCTCAGAGTCTCTCCGGCCGATAAACTGTTGGCCAAGCCATTAGTGTATGCAACCAACAATCAGCTAATGCAGCTAATGTCAATGCATGCCAATCCTGAACTTTTAGCGGCCTCTCGTCTTTAAAACATACCCTCCCTTCTCAGATCTGGCCCATGCTGACCTCATGCCTTCCGGGCAGGCTCGGTAGTCTCGATCCTTGAGTCATCTTCTGGCAGTTCCTTGGGGGCCACACAAGGTTGTGCAAACGCGCTTCTTCCGACTCTTCAAGCGGGGGTTCTTTCTCCAGGCTTTACGGCCCAATAAGCGTGAGCGCGAGGCGCAAGCGCACAGCAGGGACCGGGGTCGGAGGGTTGCGGCGCTTGCGGACGTCGATCAGTGCTGGCAATGGTGCACGCATTCGTACAGAAACAAGTACTAATGCTTCTTCGGGGCTTCAGCATTTTTCCTTCCAAACGTGCACACCCCTGACACACGCCCATGCTGCTGCCCCCTTATGATAGAAAATCAATCGCTCGCAGCTTTCCGGACCATCCATAAAGCAAGACGATAAACTTGACTTGGCTATAACTCAAGCCTAGCTCTGCTAGCCCTCGTGATTTTATTGCGACGAGAACTGTTTGTGAGAAAGGTGCCCACGCAGCCAAGGTTCCTTTGGAGGCGCCAGAGAAAGACCAGAGTGAGCACCCAGCTGGGGAGCACTGAAGCAACGTACAGTGCCGTCGCGCTCACAAAGAAGAAGCGCGCCATCAACACGACCTGGACTTCCAGATGCTGGCCAGAGCACTAAGCCTTGCAAAAAAGAACACAAGACAAGCACCCCCCCACTGATCCCTGAATCCCTGATTCCCAAGCCGCGTCGAAATCTGATAGAAGCCCAAGGCGCCGGGGTAAAGACCGCCAGGAACACTACAGCCGAAGCTTTGGCCATGAACTTGAAGTCCTGACACGCATAGAGCCCTGCTTTCGCCACGCTGAAGATACCTTTGCAAGGGGCAGCTGTGCATGTAATTTGGCTCAAGGCCAAAACTGCTAAGGTTCCCTTGGGACCCGCTGACCCGCGGACTTGTTCTTCCTATTTGCTTCTCTGCTTCTGTTCTCGGCTTTGCCCACGCCCGACGCCTCTTTTTTATCTGGACCTTACCGACCGCTACATCCCATCCCAAAAAGGGGCGACACCGTCTCCGGCTTCGAGCCCCTGAAAAGCACTCGCGTTCCCTCCGCCTCCCTTCCCTCCACTGCCCTCCACTTCCCTCCACTTCCCCTTCGCAGCTTCGAGGCTTCGCGCCGAGCGCATGCGGAGGCATCTTTTTACTTCGCTTGCAACTTCAGGCGCTGGAGCAAAGCCTGCAGACGCCTTCGACTCAACAAAATCGGGTCTTTTACTTCGATCACTCATGACTCATGATCATCCCCTCCCTACCTGCAGCTAAGTACTGCGAGTGGGACTTCATGGACCAGGCCTGGAGGCCGGGGGACATCGGCTGACCCACACCGAGGGTGGGGAAAAAATCAAGAGGCTTCTGGGGCGAAAGCGGAGGCTTGCAAGAATTGAAAAACCGTACCGACAGCCAGTCCAAGATGCAAGTCACGAAGACTGTGAAGCCAAAGGCTCGGAAGGTATCGAAGATCGTGGTGTCGTACTTTCCAAGGCCGGATGAAAAGAGCCCGGCATAGATCCCCAGGCACTCACGAGTGTTTGCAAATTCGCATGCCTCGTAGCAAAGATGCGGGGTCTTCGGGCTCGTTGATTGTCGAAATTGATTTTGCGGACTTCCTATTGCGAAGGGCTCCGGCAGGCAGTTTGACACGGAAGGTCTGGGGCTAAAGGGCGCGGAGGCCTGCTGCGAGTAGTAGCCCGCTAACTCTGTCAGGTTGGGCAGGATGAAGAACCTGGTGCATCGCTAGATCATCAGTACTATTGGCACAGCGCATGCTGTTCTCATGGGAGTCTATGAGGATCAGCCACCCCAACACCCAAGAGTAACACGGACCGGGTGATTCACGAGACACAGCGGCTGCCAAGCGACGCAGACAGGCCACCAAGGACTACGCTCAGTGCCACCATGACCTCGCTTTTCGCCCTTATGGCTTTCAAGAGGTTCTCGCAGCCCGGCTAGATGTCGGGTTCTCGGGCGTTCTAGAATTCTGCGCAATCTTATGGACGAAGGAACCATACGGCCATAAGGAGCCTACACTGGAGTTGGACGGCAAAAGTGAGATGGACGTCGACTGCAATGGGGAGCTGACCTGAATCCGAATAGCCCGAACAGCGGGCCTTCATGAGGAAGGTGAACTGCCCATAGGCCTGTCGCCCAATCAGCGCTGGCCCCACGAGCTTCACCACATATGCCAAGGCAACGGAATAAGCCGTGTACCTCAACAAACACGAAACGTCACGAAACTCACGAAGAATTCCCGTGACACATATCTCCATGTCCCCATATAACCGCACTGCGGTCCAGGATCATCAGTCTCTTCGGCCTTTCCTCTCGTACTTGCAGGTCCCGCGAACGCATTCGACACACTCAATCCGACCAAGGAACTGCGGCAGCGCCGCACTGGCAGCGCTAAGCTGGTACATGTCCTGACAGGAAACGAAGAAGCCAAGGGAGCCCGGGGTGGGTAGCGGCTGCCAGGACCTTCTAAGTCGGCCTGCAGGCTGACAAAGGCCGCAATGTAGACGCAGGCAGTCCCAGCTGCTTGTAGGAGGAGGTCCAAGATCCTGGGCGGTCGTTCTCTAGGCTGTACACACTACCTTACTTTTGGTGTAGGGTTCTGGCGCTCAACTTCGCGCGCGGCAGGCGAGGTCCCAAACGCTTCCAGTTTGGGGCGTATAGACTGCAGAGGCAAAGAAGCTGCTGCGAAGACAATCAAGGACAATGCAAGATGAATACACCGCCCCGGGGAATGAAAGAAACATAAAGAAACTTAAAGGAAACACATGGAAACACAGAAAATGGCAGAACCCTGGTGTTCGTCTTGCCAACGGACGGCATGGCCAGAATGCCGTCCACCACGGCCTCTTTGGGGGCACCACCGCCGCCCAGCAGCTGCGCGCTGCCAGCGGCCAGCCTCGAATTGCCTAATATGGACTAATTATGCCCAATTGAGGCACCAGAGGGGCTTCAAAGAAGCTTCCTTTCGGCTTTCATCAGTTTACTGGCTCTCGTTACTCTCGCGCTGCAAGCTCAGGGTCTCCAAGCTGTACGTTGCACCACTCTCTTAGCGACCTCGCCAGTCAACCAGTTCACTCAACAGTCAACAGCAGCGGAGAGGTCAGTGTGCTGTGAAACGGGAAGGTAGGAACTTGTGGCCGGGAAAACCCGGATACCTGTCTTAAGGATCAGGAAGGATCAGGAGGCTTAGGGGCGCAAAGACTTCGCAACTGACGCGGAAGTTCTGCCAGGATGCGGCGCCTGCACCATCAAGCCATATTTTTGCCGGAGCGGTCCTGAGCTCAGGGCAGCAACATGAAGCCTCGTCTTCCCCGGCTTGTAGCTTCATGAAATGGGATGAACTGGGCTCAAGTTGATTCGGCGGGAAGGCCAATTGAATCCTAGGTCCTAGGTGGTCGTGGGCGTTGAGTAAACTGATGTAATGTGGGTGGGCAAACCTTCTGCTTTCGGCGTGGGGTTGAGGAGGTTGAGGGTCGGTCTTCAAGGACAGCATTCATCCGGGCCTGCACCGGAACAAAAAGACGGTATGCCCCTACACCTGGGCGCGCCCTCCTTGGACCCTTGAGGCCACTTTGCCATACTCTGCTCTTTAAGCCCGGGGTTCGGTTAAGCACGATGGCCAGGGCCATCCCGACCACTTGCACCACCTGGGCATGCTCCGGTTGCTCTTGCTCTTCTCTGCGCCCGGCAAGGAAGGCAGAAGACAGAATCAACCAGTTCATCGCAATTCAACACCATCCGTCGTTTGGATTCTCGAGGGTTAGCTTGCGCGCTATGTACATGTCTCGTTTCTAGAGAAGAAATCAACATCCCCTCCTAGCAATGCATCCACCCAGACAAAGCCAAAGAGAAGTCCTGAAGCGAAACAGCGCCACATCTCCACATCTGCGCCGGGGCCACGTTAGCCACGAAGCCGGCCCAGCCGAGCAGGTGCAAGTTCTGAGGCTTGGGGCCGAAGAACCAGGTCCTAACCGCTGAGAGCTTCATGAGCAGCAGCTGCTCTCAACGTTTCAGGAGAGTGTGCCTTGATATGAGCTGGTATGCGTTGGTGTTGTGGCCGGAGGCCGCAGGGCCGAAGGATACAACAGACACCCCCCCTTCAGCCCGGCGACACGGCCAGCGTCAGCTGGCCGAGGATGTTCGTCAGGCCGTAGAGCGCAAACTCCCTGGCTCCCATTAGGAGCCCACTGAGGACCATGGCCACGAACCTCAAGATGAAAGGTTCGGGCTCCAAGCCTCTCTCTCTCTCTCTCTCTGCTTGGGAACGTTGCCAAAAGCTTCGGGCGAGGATCTGGAAGGGCCAGGACCAGCTAGTCAGCAGCCAGAGCCCTCGGGCCGTGTCCACCACCTGCAACCGAAATTCAACCAGCACCGAAAACGGTGGATCCTGTGGACCGCATACAAGAAGCCCGAAGGTCGCGACTTTGAAACAACCCCCTCATGCGCCGGACAAGGAAATCCTGGAGCAAGTGTATGTACGGAAGAGGTCTGGACGCAAATGCGGCCGCTTCGCCGAAATGCCGTTCCTAAAGGATGGCTCGTTGGAGCCCTGAGCGAATCTCAACTGCACAAAATCCGAAGTAAGCCTGCTCGTGCCGGCCTCTGTGGCCGTAGGGAGCAGGTGGCAACCAGGATTCTCCATCTGCGCCTGTCACAACGGATCCTCTTCGCCACCGAACACATCGAATACACAACACAAAAACCAGGGACAAGGATCGAACCTAGTCCCTTTCCAACCCTTCCCCCCCAGCCCGAAGAATTGCGACAGTGTCAGTACAGGCCTTGTGCTTTGCAGAGTCTTTACTTGGATTGTTAGACCTTGCTTTGTGAAACGAAAAAAGTTTGACGGCATGCTTTCGTTGCTTTGATCTTGCCAGGGCTGACGCCAACGTGCTCGGCCTTTACATATGCAGATCATGTTGGCCATTCCCCAAGTTAAGAAAAACATTAGGGTTTGCTTGGTCGTAGCGGCCCCCCCACCCCCCCTTAAATTGCGACGGTGTCAGCACAACCCTCCTCTTCCCGAATGCATGCGAAGCATCCTCGTCCACGAAGCGTTCACGAAGCATTCGCGAGTGTCGCGCGTGAGCCGTATAGTCCGGGGTGCATCAATTTCGCAGCGGTCGTGGCTTTTGGAGGTTGGGGTCCCAAAAGTGCGGAGAGCAATGAGGGACATGTAGGGTGCGCCATCCTGCAACCGTCATCACATTTGGAGCTTTGTTTGGTGTTGATGCTACGAGGATGAGACGCGCGGGGTGCGTCATCCTCGTAACGGTCCTCACTTGTGGATGTAGATTTTGAAAAAGCGACAGTCACGTGGAAGCCTCACGAGGATGTACCATGTGCGGTGCGCCATCCTCGTATCTGTCGTTACTTTCAAGCTGCGGGCGTGCCATCTCGCAATTCTAGTCACTTTTGGATTTCGGGTAAAAGGCCGAGGAAGGGGGCGGGTCGGATCAAATAGACTTGTGATGTCCGAGAGAAAAGGTGACAGGGGGAAGATAAACAGAAGCAGAAATAAAGAGAGGAAGCCAGAGAGAGAGAGAGAGACGGAGAGAGAGAGAGAGAGAGAGAACAACAAAAAAGGAGATACAGAGAAAGAGAAAGAGAGATAGATAGAACAAAGTAGTGTCGCACATCAGGTCGGTTACAGGCATCATCTTTCTTTCGCATGATTTGGTAGCTTTGACTTTGCCAGGGCTTCCGGCGCCTTTAGTGTGTGGCCTGCCTTGCTTTGCAAAAGTGGGGGATTCGGGGCCTGCGAATAAGCAGAAAATTTGGAGCTCGTGATTTGCTGTATACGCAGCGCCTGCCGATCATCAGAAGTACTGTAATTTACCATATTTGGAGCCTGCGACCAGGGAGTTGGTTTTTGGTTGATCCCGGCTTGCTTGTTTATTGATCTCCATTGTTCACCCCTACCTTTGATCCCTGTCCCAAGCGGTGGCTGCGCAGCAGCTGGCTCTGAGGCTCGGTACCAAAGTTTGTGTGGACATGCTGCTGGACCCAATAACTGGCCAAAACGAGAAAACGCAACAGGTCCAATGTGACAACGGTGCAGCAGCACGGCTCGCAGATGCGGGACAATATATACATATATATATATATATGCAGCATGCACCCCAACACACGCAACCCAATCCCAAAAGCAGTTTTCTTGGTCAGAAGGTCGGTGCCTGTGCCGAACCAGGTGCCAGTAGCACCTCGATGGCGGAGGGCCAGTAGGCGAGCCCAGTCATCCTCGGGACAAGGTGGCGTAAAAGCACCTACAAGGTGCATGGCACAGGCCTGCACAGGCCACTCAAACTCAAGCACATCTGCTCCAAGCTTGCTACAGGAAGCGGCCGAAACACGGAATTCTCTCTAATCTCCCTGCCCCTCCAAAGCCCAAGAGGCAGCCCGGCGCCAAACACGCCGCAGGCCAGCCCACCAACCCTCGGGTTCCGTACGTGGAGGTCTTGCTTCATGCAGTGAAGGCATTAACAAAACCCTTAATGCCAAAGTCAACAGGGACCCGGCGCAAGGACTAAATTGACTTAATGTGTCGAAGGCTGACGTTGAGGCTTCAGGTGTTTATGGAAGCTCGGATAAATGGAATGCGACGACAGGTGCAGCCCCATACCAGCCAGCCTATGACTGCTGGCAATCAATGAAAGAATTGGCCACGCCGGTAAGCTCGTGGGACGAGCACCAGCACCAGGCGTTCTTATGCTGTAAACAAGGAATGCGTTCACAAACGACTGTCTCCATGCAGCGAGGAAAAAGCTGGTTAATGAAGCGTTTTGTGCGGTCCTGTGACAAGCTGTCAGTGGTATCGATTTTGTAAACTCCTGCGCCGTTTGAGTCGCGGAAAAAGCGTATAGCCACGCGCAGAAAACTTCAACGAACTAGGCAATCCTGAAAATCGTAAGCAAAGTCGCACGTCGGACGCCCGTGATCCAACGTGAGCACATTCTGCAAAATTGAAATCTTTCGCTCGACTTGTAGTCCGCTGCGAGCTTCTTTGCGAGAACGGTGTTTGTTGTAAACCAAGAAACAGTAAGGACAAGTCAACAACGCATGTCGTGCTTTCTGCGCGGGTATAGGCGCAGAAAAGGTAGGAGCTATTCCGCGCAACGCTAGGTTTCAGGAAACGGTCCTGTGCTAGAAATAATTGAATCCGAAAAGTTAAAGACAGCCATGAGTGCCAATGAGTGCTGCAGAAAAAAGGGGCCACAGCCACTGCCACGGGGAGCCCGTGCGGACCTTCCGATCAGCCGCGAATGGAGAGGTTTCACAAGCCCATGCTCTCCAGTTTGCAAGTCTGCGTCAAAAGAATGGACTCAGGATCCCAGGGCCATGAAGCGGGTTACAGTTCATGACCCAGATCCAGGGAGCTTTTGCCGGATAGGGGTGGGAGGGGTTGCTGGAGAGAACACTGGATCAGGAAAGTGGCGGGGGAGTACCGCCGGTCTCAAAGAATTTGTGGCTGAATTCAGTTCTGACTGCTGCGGGTTGCCCGAAAGTTTCAAGAGCTCAGGATGAGCGCGATCCAGGAGCCCAAGGAACCATGAAAGCAGCTGGGGGAGCCCTTTAAACCCTGTGAACCATTAGGGGAATACAAAGGCCGCTGAAGAAACGCACCTGGGGCATACCAAGGCCCCTCAACCCTCAACTTCCTAAACCGAAAGCCCAGATAAGCCCATATCTCAATCGGAGCCACACCCCAAGGAGGAAGATGGACCGCACCGCTGAGAAGTCTCCGACGCCCATGGCGTGGGTGATCTTCACCATGGTGGTGTCCTCCAGAAACCTGGGGGAGCCGAACAAACATCCGCAGGAACACAACTCTGAGGCTCACAACTCTGAGACTCGCAACTGAATTCCAAAAGCACCTTTGGCCTGCACACACAGAAGACGCTCTAACTCATCCGGCCTAATGCGGTCAATACTTGGCATACGTGGCATGTTCTGGGCATCTTGGTTCGGCCTGCGGGGTTCTAGAGCAGCAAGGATGGCCCAGAAGCCCCCACTTCTGAGCTGGCAATCCTAACTTTGGGTACCAAGCACCCTTAAAGCAAGCCACGCTATCAAAGGAAGAAGCCCGGAAGCAGCAGAAAACCACGAGACCTCTCAAGGCCCAATACCTATTGGAGGCAGCGAGGCTGCTTCAGCCTGCTGCGTTGTTTGCCCCAAGCCGCCACCAAACTGTCACGGCCCAGGCGCTGGAAGATGTCTTTCATCGGTGTCAGGAAAGCTGCGGCCGCCAGCATGGAGTTCCTTGAGCGAAGTCGGCAAGTTCCCTGCTCTCTGGCTTGAATCCCATAAACTCGTGAACCTGTCCTGCCTACAATGTCCTACAAGCACCCACAAACTAAACCGAAACACCCACGTCAAGCAGTAGGCCATCAAAATCCTTCAAGAGGTTGCTTTGAAGTGCGGCGTTTGACCTTTGACCACAGCAAGACTCCGCTCCGGCACGGGCAAGGCCAGCTGCGTGCTCTGGGCCATGGCGATGCCCACAAAGGTGGTGGCAATCCTTGGGCAGCCGCCAGTTGCCGTTTCAGAGTCCCAGTTGAGGGGGAGGGCATCTGCAAAGGCTGTAGTGATACGGTCTGGCGGCAGCAGACGTTACATGCTGCTTTACTTTACACCCATCACCGGCATCTCACGGTTTCAGCTTGGGATTGGCGATGGACTCGGATGGACGGCAAGGTCCTCCAAAACCCTGAAAGGCTGAAAGGCTGCACATTGTACACACCCAGCGGCACGCCCGAGTAGACACCCAGCAGGTTCAGATGCTCTGGGACTCCGCTCCTGGCTCACAACTTGCCATGATACTCCCAGGACTCCAAACCCTCAAATGTCCCAAAAGTCCAAAAGGGATGTCCGAAACCGTTGAACATTCAGCATCGCGGCAAGGCGCTGCGAAGAACAATAACAAGGTCCTCTCCTACTTCAATCTCTCTTCAATCTGGAGCGGCTCCTACATTTGTGCACTAACCCCACATCGAGGCACGGTGGCTTTGGCACCGGGACGGCTGTCGTACCATCATCTGGGCTTGCGGTCCGCACCCATCGCTGCAGCCAGATCTGGGAGTGAAGTTTCGACTTTCCATGGGGATCTAAACAGTCCGCTGAACTTGAACCGTTACGACACCCACACGGTTTCCAAAGTCAGGCGTGAAGCCGTGAAGAGGATGTACACGGCCATGGAGCCATAGTTCACGTAATTGGTGGATGAGCTCTCGATGTCGTGCACCTAAGTAACCACCGAGCATGGAAGCGACGGGAAGGAAAAGGACGACGACGCAGCGCTCGCATCCAGCAGGTAAAAGAACAAGCCAGCTTGGTCAATCCAAATTCTATGACGTCTGGCATCGCTCTTGACTCAATGACTCAATCACCCAATGACGCCATCCCGGCCAGCTCGACCCAGGCACCCACTTGTCAGCGAGGCAGCAGGACTCCTGGGCGCAACTCAGCTGCGGGTAGAAGCCTCAGCCGGTCGCAAGAAAACAACACCGAGCCCCCCTTTCTCGACGTTACCTGCTGCGCAACTGCTGCACCTCTTCCCAAAAAGAAAACGAGTGCCCAGACACAACCCAGAAGCAGAGCCCCGAGGCGCTGTCCACCGAAGGGGACGCAACCTCCGGTCTCGTTGAGTTTGGGTCTCGCACTTAAGGCCCGTCCCCAACTGCCCCTCCCTCCCCATGCGCCAAACTGGGCATGAAAGACCGCAAACATCCGCAAACCCAGTATGTCGTGTTTGAAGCGTGCCTGGGAACACTGGGTACACATTTTGGCCATGGCACGGGGTGGGACCCATTCGCCAGGGTCTCGTAGTACACGAAGAGAGCTCCCCGGCCGTCTTCGCCGGCGAACGACCGGCATGCCATGACCGGAACGGCGCAAAAGAGTTCAAAAGGCTTGAGCCCAAACCATCCGAGACATCCAAGTCTTAAGGATTGGTGGACGGATCACACATGGATAGAGGCTTGAGAAGAGGCCGGTTGATGTCTGCCTCCTTGTGTTGACATGCCGAGCGGCGTGGAAGCGCGGGACGTTGAATGCCACAATGGTGTTGAACTCTGGGAGAATCTCCAAAAGCGAATTCGAAGACTCTCTCGGACACAGACAAAGTGCGATTCTCGAGACTTCGGGGCAGGTTCCCTCGAGGCGCCTCCTCTCCGGTCTCCAGGTCTTGGAAAGCTCCACCCCACTCCTACGAGTGACAGCAAGCAGCCAAAGGAGATAATTCCTAGACGTGCAAGGCCCGTGGGGCTGAGGGGGGCTTTTGACGGGTCTGGGTTGAGTGCAACGGCACGCTTAGGAACTTCTGCCACTTCCCTCAAGATGCCAAGGCTCCCTTGATGTACAGCAGCTGTCTTTGTCTTTTGTCTGTGTCAAAACACAAGGCACAATGGCTGACCGTGCAGACCGTTATGCCGGTTGTGTTCCCTGGTCTTTTTCACTTAGATTCAAATGTCTGAATCAGAAGCACCAGAAACAACCGCGTGTCCTTTTGCCAGTCGGGTGTCAGGTACCAAATGACCGCCACCTCAGTGCTTTCGGACTTCGGAGTTTCAGGATTACGTTTTCGCAGGCATTGGTGGCATTGGCATGATCTGCTGTGTCCGGAAGAGCGCAGGGAAGTCTTGAAATCTGAGAGCGCAGCCGTTCGCGAGCAAAGCACCGTGGATCCATCATCCATGCCTTACTAGACAACAGTCAGTCATAAGCGCCTGAGAAAGCAACGTTGGCACTACCGACCCTTTCCTTGCTTGGCTGATTCATGTCTGGGCTTGCAGTCGTGCTGATGGCCTGAGGTGAAGGCACTTCACCGAGTTCGTATCGGATCCGGTTCTCAATGCAATGTGGCCGGATGCAGGCCATCACAACTCTGACGCCCCGACGAAGCCCATGTAAGGTATGCCCATGATACATTAAACTGCCAAACCTTGCCGAGATCCGCAAACCCGGACCACAAAGGTTCCGGTGCGTACCCCACAACATGAGGCCTTACCTGGCTGTGGCTAGCTGCGCACGTCGGTGTACTGACGATCGTCGTGTCGCTCGATGTGGTCCCCTTGGAGATAGCGCCCTGTGCGAAATGTCTATGGGTCTCGGTCTCGCTGGTCTTCCGGATTGGAGAGCGTCAGTGTTCTGAAAGCCCTTCCAGCTCAACCAAACCCCCTGCAGGCAAAAGTAGTTCGGCAAACCCAACATCTTCCCCCACCGGGCCTGCGGAGAAGGAGTTCAGCTCGCCTGCTAGGGCTTGGCCCTCTCGCTTAATGACTTAATCACTTTGGGCTTGCCAGCTGCCTAGCTTTCTCACATCTTTCACCTTCTATCGTTGCTTTAGCTGCGACCATCCCCAAATGACCACTCCGAATCTCATGGGGCGCAGGCTCATCCTACAGCTGTGACACACTGTGGCCCCATGGTGCCCCGATAGCGCTAAAGGCTGGCACCAAGTTCGGTGTCGGCCACGAATGCAGATGTTGGTTGTCAGGAAGCAGGAAATAACGACAACAACAGCACTGGCCCCTTTCAGAGCGCCTGCGGTGACATACATAAACTGGCCCTGAAGCACCCGAAGCCTTCTCCCAATTCTGAGACTCAATCGCTCTTCTGTTTGAGACCGACCCTCTCGAAGTCACTAAAGTCAGTTGATGTCCGCATTCGGGCACCTGGTAGTAGCTCCCCGAGCACTCGGAAGAGGCGGTCGAGTGTCCTGGTCTGGTCTCGCGATTTGCAGTCTCTCCCGGCGGCTTAAGCTTTAGGACTTGCTCTGGCTGCGTCTAGTTGCGCGACAAGTTCGGACACAGGGATAAACTCGACGTCGTGTTCATTGACCGGTTCTGCAAGCTACCCAGTTTTGCACAGAAGACACCTGCGCAGAAGACATCGTTCAGGTTGCGAGACACCTCCGTAGCTCTGATCCTTCGCCAGAAGCTTGAACAGTTGAGGCATAGCCCATGGTGCCACACGGATGTGCGGGCATTCCAAAAATTACTATGAGCGACCGCGAGCAAAGTCGGGTCATGTGATGGCTAAGCGGGACTTCTGTCGGAGCGCCCGATTGGGTCCAATGGGCCCGTCCCTTTCTTGCATCGACCTCCGGCTCCTGAAACCATGAAGTCCCCCTCACCTACCGGAACAAGACTTCAGAAGCCTCGCCCCCTCCAAGGCTAAACTTTCCATGTAATCCTCATCCGAGGCCTCTTGGCCTCCAACAACCTCCAAGAATCTTCAAGAAGCCAAGCCGCTCCGAGCCGAAGCGGCGTGAGGAGAAGCGGTGGGCCACATTGTTCCTGGCTCGAAGGTGCGGCTTCGCTCGTAACAGTGTACGAGACATCGGCTTGGCCTCTAGGGCCCCCAGGGCAACCCTTTTATGCATTGACGGATTTCGGGCATGCTCCGGCTCGTGCGGAACATGACCAGAAATACTGGTGGGCGCACAGAAGCTACCGCGATGACTGCTGCCTCTACCGCCTGCCAACCAGGGTAACTGAAATAACCCGAACACCAGCGCGGCGTGGGACAAACCGGCCAAGTTTCGCGCCCTGCCACCCCACCTCTCAGACCTGCCACCCAGTTTCACGCCTGGCTGCGTCGCGGCCCGCTTGCGTCAGGTTCCAGGATGCATTTGGGAGCTCCTGCGCGTTGTGAATCAAAGCGACACACGGCTGACACCACTTACACAACTCTTTAAACCATCTTACTATCCAACTCCCTCATGCAGTTTGCTAGGGACAAGGCTGGCTTCGGGACGCAAGCTTCGGTCACGGCACGACACCTTAAGACCAATTCGACCCCTCTACGTCACAACACTGCGTGCGAAGACGGGCATCAGATGCGAAACGAGATCTTGTGCAGGTGCTGCGAACACATTCTTGGCACACGCATCAACCAAGCATTCTGAAATTCTTGATGCCACTACACAAATCTGCTGCATGTCAGCCACTAGAATACGCAAATGTGCACACCATTCAATCCAAGCCGGGGTTTGGGGCTGCAGTCAGTTTTGGAATGGTTGCTCTGGCCTATGCTGCACACTTCATGCGTTGCAGATCTCAGAGAGCAGAGATTTTTACCCGGGGGGGCGCCTCCAGCGTCCGCAGCGCGAGCCGGGCAACGCTGTCAGGCAGGGCACCCCGGAGCCGCACCACGCCGCCTCTCGGCTTCGAGTCTCTTTCCTCCTCCTCTTCTTCTTCTTCTTCTTCCTCTTCTTCCTCTCCTTCTTCTTCTTCCTCCTTCTGCTTCCTTCTTCTTGTTCTTGTTCTTGTTCGTGTTCGTGTTCTTGTTCTTGTTCCTGTTCCTGTTCCTGCTATTGTTATTGTTCTTGTTCTTGTTATTGTTCTTGTTCGTGTTCGTGTACTTTGCATTCTGACGCACGCTGATGCATTTTGCACTTTGTACCTCGGCCGTCTAGCTGGAGATCTGCTCAGCACCCCAACTCCAAAGCAGAGGAGCCTGTCAAGCTGTCAAGCCTCAAGGTCTCATAAGTTCACGAGTGACATCTCGAAACCAAAGCCACATGCACCCACAAGCCTCAAGCCTAAAGAGAGGAGCGTGTCCTTCTCCCATTCCTCTCCGGCCTGCGCTGAGCTTTTCACGAAGCCGCACCTGAGCCCCGACTTCCCGAGATGTTACCGCATGGCGATCGCACACGGTTGGGCGCCCTGGCGCCCCTTGGTGCACTCAGGCGAGTTTTGAATGGGTGCTTTTGAATGTGTCAGGTGTGGATGCGGGGTGGATGGGGCGAACCTAGAAGCCCCGTTTGATGGATCTTGATGGATCTTGAACAGGCCAGCTTAGGACATCAAGGAGTCCCATATGCTAAACGATGGAAAGGTTTGGGCTTTCGAGCCTCAAGGAAAGAGAAACCGAGAAACACCCCGATTCACTGCAGACTGGAGGCCCGATGGAGCCAGGTTGAGGCCAGCTTGTAGTTGAGAAGGAAGGCCTGCACAGGCACAGCACACATACAATCAGATACTGTATGCTCACCCGTTTTAAGTGATGAGCTGTGGCGGTTCCGAGGGAGCTTTGGGAGTGGCAGCATTCGGCTGGCACAGAACAGCCCTGACCGAAACCCAAACCTCACCATGCACCAAACAACTCAGTAGGCTCGCAGCCCAGAGCCTCCTAGACCTGTTTCGACAAACTGAGCTGCCTCTGCCTCGCGCAGCGTCGGCGCATCGAGGCCCTGACAGGGTTTTGCGGCATAGGAGACTGAGAAAGTCGCGAGGGGACAGTCCGCGTACAAGCCTGCGAAAAGCCCGAAACTGCCCACTACATCCCGAATCAAAAGGCGTGCAGTGTTTGGGGGCTGGGGATCTAAAGCGCAAGTACGACAGCTGCTTCGGAGTTGTTGTTGTTGTTGCCATCTGACATGCAAAGCCTGCAAAGGGTCTCAAGGGCACTGCAAACGGTCCCCTTGTTTTCAGGCAGAAGTCAATGCCTTCTACACTGAGGTACACCGAGGGATTCGAGATACTTCGAGGGTCTTTGCCTCGCAGTGAATGCTGCTGCGGCGCAACTTTTTTGCTCGACGCAGGAGGAAGAGGCCTCGTACTTTGGTTCTTCATCTGAGGTTTTGGGCGCCAGGCACTTGCACCAGCACGTGGTCTGCGCAAAACTGCTAGCCGTCTAACTTTCACAACACACAACACTTCAGAGGGGCCTTCGAACCCTAAACTTCGTCCCATCAAATCCGAGCAGCGGTGCCCAGGCCGGCCCACGACATTGACGGCCTCTGGACAACAGACCAGAGCAACAAAAAAAACACACAAACTCTAGCAAATTTTTTTGCCGCCTGCATAGCTGAACTTCATGGATGGGAAGGTATGGGGGAGGGCCATCATCAGAAACAAGGTCGAGTCGAAAATCCAAAAGTCAAGCCCACCGTGAAAAGCTTTGAGAACGAACTGCACATGTCCTGCATCTTCTCAACACGTGCACAAACCTTTCTCCCCAGAACCTCGTCAACGAGGGCATCGCCCTTCACAAGCCCAATCACGGCCAAGCACCCATGGGCACCTTGCGTTTCCTGGCCATTGGCCATGGCTCGGCCAGCCGCGTCTCCAACAGGCCGTGCTCCCAGAGTCCTGGGGCTCATTATAGGCGCCTTGGGGTCAGCGCTACTGCTACTGGGCTCTCTATTGTGAGGGCAAGTGAGTGTGGTAGAGTGGCAGCTGTTGGGAGGCTCTTGCGGTTCTGCTTCGGGCTGGGGTTCTCAAACCAGCACCCGACAGCCCGATTCGGCATGAAAACAAGCGAAGCCAAATGTGACCAAACTGAATTGACTGGAGCAACTTCGGCAGCAAGCTTCCAATGCTTAACTGGAGGCTTCATACTTGGTGGTCCTTCCGCGCCAGACGGGCCACTTCACTACAACGATTTGTCCACGAAGAAGCCGCCTGCGCACGCCCAGCCGAACCGACGAACAAACGTCTCAAGCAGCCCTTCCGAATTTGGCACCGCCCCGACCCTTACAGAACCGGCACAGCATGCCGCAGCTCTACAAATTTGGCGTTTTAAATTCCTGAAAGCCACCTGTCCTTGTAAGAGCTCCGGGTCAAGCTCCGGGCCAGGGACCCAGGAACCGGAAGGCGCGGTGTTCAGTGCCTTCCGGGGCTGGGTCCAGGGGCTCGGGACGGGTCGCGGTGCGCTCTTTTCTTGGGAAACAAATGTTGCACGGCAAGCCCAGGGCGAAGTAGCTCTGATCATCGCTGGCCTGCAGACTGGGAAGGCACTGCTGGCCCTCGAGCACGATGCAGGCCGGAGACGGCTCCTCAGATTTGCGCTTTGATATTTGGGAGTCCCCTTCTTCCACTTGTCGGGTCTCTTCGATGGGAAACCCCGACAAGGTTGCCCAGAGCAGGCAACGAGTTTCAATCTCTCGATACTTGAGCTTCAGCAAACAGACGAGGCTCCAATGGGACCCGACGGCATGCGTGCGCAGGGCGTTAGACGCAAGCGATGTCTCTCTTGCTTTCTTTCTTTTCTTTTCTTTTCTTTTCTTTTCTTTTCTTTTCTTTTCTTTTCTTTTCTTTTCTTTTCTTTTCTTTTCTTTTCTTTTCTTTTCTTTTCTTTTCTTTCTTTCTCTCTCTCGCTCTCGCTCTCGCTCTCTCTCTCTTTCTTGGGGCATGAGGGGGAGACCCCCCCTCGCAGTCTGCGCACACCCTTGTTGGGATGGTCCGTCGTGCTTGGATGCTCCTGAGAGGGGGTG
This sequence comes from Symbiodinium natans, assembly GCA_905221605.1. Classification (NCBI taxonomy): domain Eukaryota; class Dinophyceae; order Suessiales; family Symbiodiniaceae; genus Symbiodinium; species Symbiodinium natans. Next base: position 31,887 of record CAJNDS010002759.1, on the reverse strand, counting down.
TGACATCGACTTTGTGTTACCCCCATTAGCTCTCTCTCTTTTTCTCTCTGTTTTTCTCTGTGCTGGTACTTTCTGCACCATAAGGCTCCCAGTGCCAATGATGATGCAAGACTTCTCTGGAGCTACCCGACACCCGCAAAACCTGGAAGTTCCGAGCCCATACAGTGCTTCCCGAACCTGAGACCCAGTGTCAACCCCAGGCATCATGTGCTTGTCCGTGGAATTCTCCAAAGCGTGGTAGATTTGCACCTTCGAGCCATCGGTTTTGGAGAGAAAACGGAATGCTCGTAAGATGCCTTTTTGAAGCAACCACGCGTGGTACAAAACACCAGGGAATTCCCCCTTCAAGGGCCAGGAGACAGAGGAGCCAAAAAGCCAAGAAGCACAGGCCAAATCCCGAGCAGACAAGAACAACCAAAACACTGTAGAGTTTCCCCTTCGATGTACTCGCCAAAACCTTGGAAATAGAGTTTCGTAGTTTCGTCTGAAAAGACACCCCTCGACAACTAGCGTAAGATGATTCCCTTCTAGCCGAAAATAAGACAACGAAGTGTCAAGATTGATGGGGGGGAGGGGGTGCCGGGGGAGGCGTGAAGCCCCTGTTAAACAAGGAAAAACATAAACACAGAAAACACAGGGAGACATTTTCTGAACTCCAAAGTGAGAACCCCCACCCCATCAAAGCCCATCCCCGTCAATTCGCCTCTTTTTGATTTGTTTTGTTTGTGTGTGCTTCTGTGTGCTTCTGTGTGCTTCTGTGTGCTTCTGTGTGCTTCTGTGTGCTTCTGTGTGCTTCTGTGTGCTCCTGTGTACTCCTGTGTGCTCCTGTGTGCTGCTGTGTGCTTCTGTGTGCTTCTGTGTGCTCCTGTGTGCTCCTGTGTGCTCCTGTGTGCTCCTGTGTGCTTCTGTGTGCTTCTGTGTGCTTCTGTGTGCTCCTGTGTGCTCCTGTGTGCTCCTGTTTGCTGCTGTGTG
>CAJNDS010002759.1:0-30815 GCA_905221605.1 Symbiodinium natans | reverse complement strand
GTGTGTGTCTCTGTGTGTGTGTCTCTGTGTGTGTGTGTGTGTGTCTCTCTGTGTGTGTCTCTCTGTGTGTGTGTGTGTGTCTCTCTGTGTGTGTCTCTCTGTGTGTGTCTCTCTGTGTGTGTCTCTCTGTGTGTGTCTCTCTGTGTGTGTCTCTCTGTGTGTGTCTCTCTGTGTGTCTCTCTGTGTGTCTCTCTGTGTGTCTCTCTGTGTGTCTCTCTGTGTGTCTCTCTGTGTGCCTCTCTGTGTGTCTCTCTGTGTGTGTCTCTGTGTGTGTCTCTGTGTGTGTCTCTCTGTGTGTCTCTGCGTGTCTCTGTGTGTCTCTGTGCGTCTCTGTGTGTTTCTGTGTGTGTCGTGTTTGTCTTTGTTGTGTGCTTGTTTTTCTTTGGTTGTTGGCATGTTTTGGTGCGTTGTCTTGTCTGCTTTTGTTTGTTCTTGTTTGATTATTGTTTGCTGCTAGTTTTGTCAATCTTGACTGCTTTTGGTCTGTTGTTCTGTCTGTTTTTTGCTTTTGTTTGGTTGTCTGTGTGTCTGCCCGTTTGTTTGTTCGTTTGTGCTCCTGGCAGAACAGATCAACAACAAACTGCTTGGAGAAGGCTGCAAAGTCGGACGAAACCTCACAAAGATGGAGGCCCCAACAAACCTACTGAGAGCCCGGTGAAGTCCTAATCTGTTGGGCAAAATGTCCACCCGATCGCCTCAGGCTCCTGGCCAGGAGAGCGCTCGACCACGACGCGCACCTAAACGTGGAGTTCATGGAGTCTAATGCTTGCTGGCCAAGGCTTCAAGTTTTCTTTGTGCCTGTGGATGGATAGGAAGCCGCATCGTGAGTTTCAAAATACTCTTGCTTTCCCTTCCTGGAAGGCGTGAAGCCTTGGGATTGAAGGATTCCAGGAATGCGGCGCACTGGGATTTGAGTTCTAGGGCGCTTCAACCGTGCTCGGTGCTCAATGTGCTCATGTCTACTCATCCAATCTCCACCCCAAAGTGCAACGTCCCTATGTGCAGCACGTAAGCCTTTCAGCCTTTCAAGCTCACGAAAGGAAGGCCTCTGAGCAGGCCCTCGCTTTCGACACGCCACGGCACCGCGGCGGGCTCCGCCCAGCGCGCCTCCAGGGCTCCACCGGAGGCCGGGTCCGGGCCCTGACGGCGAGTCTTCGGAGTTGTCGGAGATGCACGGCACAGGATCCCAGCAATCGACCATCAGCGGACCCTCAGAGCCCTGCATTTTCGAGAAGACATAGCGCCCCATGTCTAAAGCTTAGTGGGCTTAGTGGCGTAGTGAAAGCCGAAGCCCATGTACCTTCTGACCGGACGGCGGCGGAAGCCGTCGGCCCACGAACTGCGCTGCCAGGAAATCTCCAGCCTCATGATTCTTCATTACTTGTTGGGCTGGCGCTGTTGGTGGAAGTGTGGAGGGCTCAGGAACAACAGGCCTTTCGGCCTAGTGGCACCTGATGCAAAACGGCGGATGGCAATGGCTTGATGGATCAGTATTGAATCATCTAGGATCCAGAAACCTTTCCCCAACTTCCTGCCAATCAGAACCAGGCGAGTCAGAGTGCATGCTTCGACTTTGCCACGTTCGGAAATGCTGGTGCGACAGCACAGATTAAGAAATCGAGGGGATGAAAAGGGAAACCACGGAGCCGTGACAATCTTCGCAATTGGTAGCTGCATTGGTTGCCTTCTTCACAGTGAAGGGCTTGAGACGGGGTCAAGGCAGGTTGAGGAGACCGCCACTGGGTGTTCCTAGAAATCCAGCCATCGTTTCCCAGGGTTGCTCTTTCGGAGCCCAACTGACCCCAGGCCCCGGGCGACATCCGCAGCCGCTGCCGCGTGGTCCGCAAGGCCCGCCAACAGCCCTCGGAGCTCCGAGATGCACGCCTCGCAAGGTCCCTGTTTTTGGGATTTCGGTTTTGGGGTTCGCCTAGGGGCCTAGGCGCTGGTCTCTTTGAGGTTTATGTCCGAAACCCGGCTGCGAGTTGCTACGCAGTGCCAAAGGTCTGAAGGTCTTGCAGGTTCCGCCAATCTCTTGTCACTACAGGATGTGTGCTGGTTGGACTTGGTTTGGTTTGGGCACCGCTTGAAAGGGACAGTTGATACACTCACTGCTCCGGGGAACCTTAGATGTTGTACAGCCGGTGGCACGCAGCCGCGTCTTTTTGGCTGTCGGTTCGGCGGGTAGTCTGTGACATGCAGCCGTGTTCTGGAATTGGGCTTTGCAGGGTTTAAGTCTCAGGCTTCGAAAGGATTTGCAGGTTCGTGAATTTGTTTTACAGTTCTCCTGGAAAATTCTGTTGCATGAGGCAAAATCCGCAGGGGCAAAGATCAAGGTGCTGCCCGGAAGCAAAACCTCCCGCAACCTCCAAGGAACTAGCTTTCGTGAAAGCAGCGAACATCTAAGCTGCACCTGTCGCTCCGTATTCCCGCAAGCGCTGCCGAGAGGACGATACCTGGGACAGCAGCCCGCTTTCAACTGCAGGGGCGCTTCAGAAACCCTCCTGCAAACCCTTCTCTTCCCAACCCCTTCAGCCCCAGACCCCGGACACCCTGAAACACACAAGCTCACCCATCCTTGCCCTGCGTTGCTCCACCTATCCACCTATCCCTTGGGCCCCTCCTTAATCCGTCGCGGCCAGCGTGCTGGCACCCCAGAGTCCCCAGGCATCGCAAGGGAAGTCCGCGGCGGTAGCGAGACCTTGGAAGCTGGAACGCCAGAATTGTGAAAAGGGGGGGGAGACGGGGGGGTTGTGGAAGAACCGGCCACGAGAGAAGCCTTGCGGAAACTCCAAGGGCCACATTCAACCCCCGTCTGGGCCCTCCAACTCCGCAGCCACCGCTGCTTCTAAGGCAGCCGGCAGCGCCTTCTCCAAGAAGTCGGCCCAGCAAAACCTGAAGAAACGATCCGAAAAATGGATGGTCTCTGCCAATACGTATGGCCACCCTACTGTCCATAGACCAGGAAATCCAGGAAGTCCTTGTCAGTCCGGCCTCTGGTAGGTAGAGATGGTGAGGTGATGCGAAGGGCGGCCCTCCACCGCGATCCCCTGTTGGGCTTCGGCCCTTGGGGTGCTTTGCGGGAATTGAAAGGTTTGCCTTGGTGGCTTCCCTTAGTGCTCTCAACCTCGCCTGCTTTCCTTGCAAAATGCTCTGTTTGGCTTGAACCGAGGTGACAGCTTTCTCTCGCGGGGCTGCCATTGGGAATGGCAATAGCAGTGCGGAGATTCGGCACGGAACATTACTTCGACAACACAGTGCCAGCAGAAAAGGATGATGCCAAGATCAGCCGGGCCCAAAGCCTGTGCGATGACGATCTGAAGCATTTTCAGGGACAAGAGGTCTTCATGGACCCCTAACATATGAATCCAGCTTCTCCACTTCAGAGCCTGCAGAAAATCCCCAAAGCCAACATCAAAAGCACCGTAGCATGATCCGACCCTTAAGAACCACTTTGCAATGCTATCTGCCCCATGATGCCCATTGATGGTCCATATCGCCTTGTGCACAGTGCCTCGGGGGAGATACAGCAAGTCGCCAGCCTCAAGGCGGATGGTCAGAGGTACTTCCAGAAACAAATTTCGAGCTGGGGACTTGAGTTTAGTTGTACCACAAAACTCGAAGCCTCGGGAATGGCTCCTTGAACATCCTCGCAACTTAGACCAAAGAGAAGCCCCGCAAATCCCGGCACTCCGTCGCCCTCTTTTTTTCTAGGCGAGCAGCTTCCAATGTCAGCTCCATGAGGGGAGGGCCTGACCCATCCACAGAGTTGGGTGTAAGGGCGTTGGGGACTTGAGGGCTTGATGGATTCATGGGCTCACAGCGCGCGCCACGAAAGCACACCCTTCAAATGGGGAATACTTGCGCCCTTCAATGGAACACTCTCCACATCCGAGCCTAGCTCCTCCTCCTTGTAGTCCCAGCAGTAGCTGCCTCTGGGAGACAAAGCACAAAAAGCATCGCTCGCTCTCTCTCTCTCTCTCTCTCTTTTCCTTTCTTTCTGCGCACCTAACCCTCCTCTATTGAGGAGGGCCGTCCGAAGGCGTGCGTTACTTCGACGGGCAAACCGATGCTGTGGGGTTGCAGGGAGCTCGACGTCGTTGCTAAATTACTGCATAGGAAATGGCTCCCTTTCACCCGCTGTCCAGCAAGGTTGCCCTGCCCCCTCGCCCCTCCACAGTAAGTGTGGCTCCGAATCTTTACACTAGCACATGCATCTCTCTCTCTCTCTCTCTCTCTCTCTCTCTCTCTCTCTCTCTCTCTCTCTCTCTCCCACACGCATAGCCCCCCTCGCGGGAGGCTGCCCCCAGGGGCGCTCTCTCTCTCTCTCTCTCTCTCTCTCTCTCTCTCTTTCCTTTTTCGAAGGCCTTGAGACCCACCGAAGCGGCCCGAATCTGTATTTTGGCACCACGTTTGTTTTAAGCAAAGCGCGGAACTTGCGCGGGGGGGGGGGCGGGGGGGTGGGATTTAAAGCTTTTGGGGGGCAGGGAGGGGGCGGGGCACTCAACCTCTCCCCTCCAAAATAAGGAGGTGCTCGCCAAACGCCCTCAGCGGCTAAACTTGGCCGAGCTTGTGCTAAACCTCACAAGGCACGGGGCAGCGGGCCGCTGGGGCAGCGGTGCAGGCGCCAGCGCTTGGCGCCCTCCAACTGCAGCATGAAGACCTCGAGAACGCGAGTACGGGGCTTGGTTGGGGGTCTGCAGACTCACCAGGACTTTTCTGGAAGCTTCCCGAACGACAGCAGTGGGTGGGTCTCAAGCTGTGCCAACACCCTTCCCCAACAGAACTAACACCACGCTTCTGCCAGACCTTCACCATGCAATGACCGAATGACAGTGCTCAGCCCATTGTTTTCAATACTCCGGATCCAAAATCCAAGCAAGATCAAACTGCTTTGATGTTTGGCAAGTCAGCTGAGAATTCAATACATTTCGATACCTTGAACAGACCTGCATGCGGTCGTTATTGTTTGCACGACATCTCAATCTCGACAAGGTGGACAAAGTGGCTGGACTGACATGGCCGATTTTCCAGAACACTTGCAAGTTGTGCGGGGATCGTCAATGGTCAAGCTTCAACTGCAAGCTCAAAAACTTCCACGATGTCACTCGAGTGAACTTCTCTTCAGTCTTCAATCCTAGGCTTGAGTTACGAAGTTGCAAAGCTGTCACCTAAAAAAGTCTCCAAATCCCACCGCTATCAGTTCTAAATCCGCAATGGTCTTGGGACACCACCATACGAACGACGAGTACGAAAGGCAGGTATCAGACCAGCCCGCATGCACCTCCTATCACCTCTGGTCCGCTTACACACATGCGCCAGCCACGTGCGCCACGTGCGCCACGTGCGCCAGCCTCGACCTCATCGTGATGTGCCTGCCAGAAGAGGACATGGACAGGGCCTTGCTTCCAGAGTTCAGAAGTGGTTCCCTTTGTTTGCAGTGAGAGGCCATGTGACGTCAGTGACGCGAAATCCAAAGCCAAGCTCAGCCTCTCAGCCAAGCTCAGCCAAGCTCACTAACAACGCATGCAGACTATCTTCACAGCAGGTCGAGGGGGCTTTACTCCGCATCTCTCGACTCTCGGAAGCCACTGCAACAGACACCTCCAGCTGTGCAAGTCGAGAGCTGAGCCCTGAGCCCTGACCCCTAGCAGCAAACTCGGCAAACTCAAACACCTCACACAAGTCCTCCCAGAAGATTCTGAGCTAGGGCAGCTCTAGGCCTCTAGGCCCTCTGACCCAATGTGTTGGGCAAGGCTTGGCTCGCTTCCCCATCAGTGCCAGTCCTTGAAGCCCATGCTTCCCGGAGGCGTCCGGAAACTGTTGGCCCCCCAAAGGCAGCCGAAGTGGGCCTAGCCGGGAGTTCTCAGACAAGGCTGTTGTGCTTTACATGTTCTGTGTTTCTTAGTTTTCTGAGAGTGTGTGACCCGGTCGTCACCGCCTCATCGATCCCAAGGCATGACAATGAAAAGCAAAGACAACAAAAAGAACAAACCATGAGCAAGATGAGCCGACATTCGGCCATTTTCTGAATAAGAACTCTGGCACGCCACAAAAGGTGCTTTGTGAAAGCCCTTGCTGATCTGTTCGGCCCATGGAAGAACCAGACCCCACCCCTGGAAAGCCCCAAAACCGTCCCAAACCCAGATTCATCTGAATTGTATCAATGGCTTTGTCCCAGAAATGCATCGGTCATGAAAACGACTTCCTTGCGCAGAATTGTAGCGCGCCTAACCGTACGCACCCTCGGAACTCAAAAGCCTTTCGTCCTGGAGGTTGTTGTGTCTACGGATGTTTGAGGATAACTTAACCTTATGATTAAGTTCAGAAGCGAAGAGTTTATGGAGGGCTGGGTCTTTCCAGGGATAGGCATACCCGAAACATTCGCGAAGCTTTCGCCAGTTCTAGCGCCACATCTTGTTTCTCAAAAAATGGATTTCGTAAACTGGGTCAAGTGTTGACGTACTTTCGCCAAAAGAACTCCTTTCGCGTGCCTGTTCGCGGATATCAATGCTTTATATTTATATCGACATCCAAGCCCGAAAACCTGCGCAACCCGGCCCAGAACCTCGAGGCGCTTGAGCAGCTCGGCCACGGGCGCGGCGAAGCGCTGTGGATGGACCACCTCCGCATTTTCACGGCATTTGTCGTGGGTGCCTTTGGTGCTTTTAGGGGTCGGCCTGGGGCACCCCTTGCGCTGCTGCATGGCAGACCTTCCAGGCAAATGGCCTGGTTGCTCGCTGCTTGCTTGGTGGCTTGGGCTGCGTGACGATCTCTTGAAGGCGCCCCAAATCCCCCAACTCTGCGGACTCCATTAACCGAAGGACCAACCCGCTGAGGCCGTTCGAGCCAGGGGCCTGGACGGAGCACCCGTCCGCCACCTGCTCATCTGAGCATCAAGGTCAAAGGCTAGGGCCCACTATTGCTGTCTGGATTGCGAATGACGTCGCTTGACTGTATGCGTTCGAGACAGGTGACGCAGTCTCTGCATGTTAGGATTGTCAGCCACTTAGCTGGGGTAGGACGCATGTCAGAAGCGCCTCCAACAACAAATCATTGCTGATTTGGCAAGAAGACATTGACCAAACCACGGTCTCGAATGCAATCGTACACTGTGTACATTTACTTGGCGGGTTACCAGGACATCTCGGAGAAAAACTGCTGTGAAAAGCGCTTCTGTGCAAAACTTCCAACAGCCATCGTGGAACCAGCACGTTTGCGCCTGGCGGGCGATCTTCTTTGGATCCGCCCTGCCCTGACCTCGGATACGAAACCCCCGAGAATGCATGGTCACGGCTCTGCATGCGGGCAAAGCCTCCGGAAAGCCCCGAAGATCCTGCGGCCTTTCCGTTTTGGAGCTTATGGAGCTCGCCGCCTTCGTGATGCAGCTGGAGGGCCATTGCACATAATCTGGCTGCCGTCTTCCGCGCACCTGCTTGGCAGTATTTCGCACAGGTGGCATCCGAACCCCCAAGCCCACCCAAACACCTTGAAATCTCAATCTCCGCACCTGGGATCTCCAGCAATACACACTTGCTATTCGACGACGCTGGACAGTTCGGGCGAATCGGGGTGCCGCCCATATGCTTTTCTCACGGTACCTCCTCACGCATGTCATGTGACTGTCCTTTGGGCAAGGCCCTAAGGCCCTAAGGGGATCCTTAACATATCCTTCACGAAGCATCCGAAGCATCCTCCGAAAGCCACATGGGTGCCTTGCGACGTTGATGTCCTGACCGAAGACCAGGCCCGGTGATCTCAGCTGCGCCTCTGCAAGAGAGCTCGCAGCGCAGAACGGCACAAAAGATTACTAAACTTCACTAAGCCCTTAAGCCTTGCGACCGTGGCCTCGATCTCGGCCTGCGACAGCAGCCCTGCATAACGGTCGGGATTCTTCCGTTGCAAGTGCAGTGGCCGCCTCTCCTGTGAATGTCGCAACTCTTGTGCTTCAGCGCTTCGGGAGATTCTGAAGTTGTCATCCCTCGTGCCAGCGAGCTAGTAGTGACCTCGTGGCCTAGTGCACCGCCTGAGCAAGTCGTGATGCCTCCCAAGCACCCGATTCGCAGAACCAGCACTAGTGGTCTAAGCCTGAGGGAAAGAATACAATGTCCACAGTCCAGAAGTTTGTAAACTAAGGCACGATGTGAGACCTGAGGTCTTGCAGGAGCGTGGCCCGAAACTCTCTATGTCAGAGCCCAAGTCCTCAAACGGAAAGCCTCCAGCACCTTGGCCCCAACTGCAACCCCAAGCTCGAGGCCGGGCCTCTGAAACCGATCTTGCAAGCCTTCTCATCTAATCCCCGAGGCACCCAGACATCAGAGAAGAAGTGTCCCACATCCGTCGGAGATAGCAGCCACCTTTGCACTGGGCATAAAAAAAGGAGGCAGCTTGACTTTCTCAAACTCCCTGCCAGCAGCAAAAGGGCTGCCACTGGCACTTCTAAAACGTCCATTTGTGCATCGGCACACCACTGGCACACGTGTACACTTGGGAGGTCGGGAGCCTAGAGGTCAGGTCACCGCAACCCCGGGCAGTTTTAAAAAAAATCGTCGAGACAAAGCGCTGGAGCGCCACATCGGAGCTGCTGCACCAGGGCCTCGCAAGCCGTTGCTCTTCGTCTTCCGAAAGTATCCCCCGTTGGCTCGGGGCTTTAAAATCAGCCCTTGCACGCTACTTGCAGGGCTAGGGCACTTGAAGTGTGTCAAGCATCAGGTTCTCGGGGGGTTGCAAGAGGTTGACATGCGGCAGCCGCCACCGGCAAACTCGAGTCCTTCTCCGAATGAATCATTCTCCGAATATTTCGCCGTCAAGCGTAGCTCAATGTCGTTCAACGCCCGAACCAAGGATCAGCCAGCACGGCCGCATGAAGAGGTTCGGGCTTAAGGTTTTTTTGGTCGCCCGCCTATACATCTGCACCCACTCACTCCAGGGGCGAGGCCACTAGCACTCAGAAACTCGGGCCTTCCAGAGGCTCATTTTTAGGGAATGGCCGAAAGGACGCAAGTGCAGAAAAACTTGAGCCACCCTTAATCCCAAAACCAGAAGATTGCAGCACCATCCCTTGTGCTGTGGAATAGTTCTGCCCCTTGACGGTGGTATGGAGGTGGGGGGGGAGCCCAATTTGGCCCGTGAAGGAGTGGTTCAGACCGACGGAATTGTCGACACCCTGCAACTATGTCTTCGAACTGCAACTTGTGCAATCAACAAAACCAGTTCAACGGGACCCCATCTGGGTGTGATGGACATCAACCCGAGTGTACCACATCTGCACGTGCCTAGGCGCGGTCGTGCTGGCTGCCGGGCTCATGGGTGCAGAGAAAGGGGCTTGGATGGGCTTGAGAGTTGGCGATGCACGGAATGCTCTGGCATGTGCTCGTCCGACATGTCAGCACGGCAAGACTCCCTGCGCTCATTAGCCAAATGGCTTCGAACCACATGTGTTGCCAGGCAAGAAGTGCAACACTAAGGCGAATGCTGAGAATGCGAAGTGCCATAGGGATGCAAAACACACCGATGAGACTCTGCGCTCTCCTATACAATGGCAGGCTCACGAGCAACATCAGTACCGAAGCAGCAGCAGCAGCAGCAGGAGGTGGTGAAACCAAGACCTTGGTAACCACATAAGGCCAATACTTGCGATTTCATCGTGGACTAGACCAATGCATGCATGTATCGTCGGCCTACTCCTTTTTTCGTGACGCCGTAGTGGAGGCACCATCTTTGTTTCTCTCTAATTCTCCCAACAACAACAGCTAAAGGACCTCAGAGCCTGAGAAGAAATCACTCTCATGGTCCTCTTTCGGGGATGAACATCCGAATAGCTGAGGCCATTCATGTCTCTGTGGAGGGATCCGAACACCGGGCAATTCTGAGCCTCACATGTGAGTCGTGTGAGATACACATAAGTAAGGAGCACGTGAACTCCAAGAGTCTCACTTGATTGCAAGCCAGGCTAGCAGCCCTAAGACTACGCCCACACCCGCAGACCGCGTGCCCCGGCAAGAATGCACATGCGCATGGTCTTGCGCATTTGTGCGTTGCCAAGAAGTCACTGTGGGGCGATAGTGAGGCTCACCACAGCCACCATATTGGCAGCACGGATTTTGCAGGATGCCCCCCATATGGGACAAACAGTGAAAAACTGTGATACTTATTGTAGGCTCGAGAGACACTTGGCAGGCTATTCGCGGGCGTTCTGTTTGAAAAATCTGTGTTCTTCCAGGCCCTCAAGGCGCAACACGGCCCAACACAGCACCTTGTTCTGCAAACGGAATTCTGCGCACATGCACAGGGCCTGGAAGTATTTAAAGCGCCTCCTGAGAAGGATGTGCACTGCTTGCCTTCGCCGCTGCCCTCCAACGAATGGAAGGACTCCGCAGCCCTCAATCACACAGAATCACACAACCCAATGCTTCCCAGTGGGGGCAAGTGGCTCGAGCAATGCTTCCGACTGTCCATGTCTCAGCGGCTTTTGTACTTTTGCGGCCGCCAAGGTACCGTGGTGGCACCTTAATCTGTTCCCCCGAATGCCGACAACCACCGCCCCCAACATCCACCTTTCCCAAACTGATTCAACGTAATACTAGTGGTAAGAAAATATTAGGGGGAAGAGACTGCACACGAGGAAAATACAACCTCCGTGCGGCTGCCAAAATTGAGCAACAGGATTCATAGGCACAACCCGTTCGGGTCACACAGCCTCGCTCAACCGGAATTGCAATCGTCAAGGTGGTTCTGAGCTGGCTGTGCATCCCCAGAGGCTAAGTGGGCAGGAAGTGCCAGCATCTTGCTGGGTTTTTGCTGCGGAAATGCAGAGAGGGGAATCTCTTGGCATTCATGCAGGAAGACTGAACGTTCTGAGGTTGGAAGTTCGAACGCCCTTCACACCTGCCAAAAGTCTTCCAAATCCAGCAACGTCCTACGTCCCTACGTGTCACTGCAAATCGGGGTGTGCTGCGGTGTGGGATGGTGTGGGGCTTCGGCCTCTCCGACCTTGGCGGACCCGTCGGTCGCATGATGTCGAATTATTCGGCAGGAGATTTTGCGGGAGCACTCGAGCTTCAGCTCCAATACCTAGCCTGTGCCAAGCGCTGGGGCTGTCCCCAGTAGCTGACTCCAAAAATCTCCCAGTGCCAATGTGGCGCCATGTGGCGAATCAGCATGCAAATGTGCACAACACTCTGTTGTACAAAGAAGCTAGAGCGAGAAGATGGTGACGTCAGATGTGCCTCGGACACGTTGGTTTTGGAGGTGGATCATGGCGAGGTTGAGTTGACATGGAAAGTTCTGAGTGCGGTTCACGGCACATGCTTCGACCCCAACCCAGACAGGTATATACGACGAAACTGACAAGCTTTCATAAGCTGGTAGCCCAAAGCCTCGTATGCCTTTTCTCAAGCTCCATATGTCACGAATAGGAAACTCCAATAGGGCCTAAGTCCTGAGACCAAACTTCCGCCACCCCGACGCACCCCCAAAACGGAAAGCACTTTCTGCACTTTGTTGTTGACCGCCTTTCAATTACGGGCTGGTTTGTGCCATTGCTTTCCAAAGCCAAGTGGCGCCACGCAGCCACGGAGCGGAGGAGCGCGGATATTTCCCGTAGCTCCTTTTCTGGTCGGGAATGTACGGCGAGAATCTGAGGGATGCTGGATTTCAGCCTGGGAATCGGAGTTCATCGGAGTGCTGAGCTAAGCTTGGAGCATGATGAGCTAAGATAAGCCCGAAATGCGCCTGCTTGCACCGATCATATCAGAGTCTAGTTTTGCACACAAGAAGCGAAGCTGATATCCGGGCCTTTTCCTGCGTGCCAGCTGTGAGATTCTTTTCATGTGCTCCCGCAGTTGCTCTATTCAACTCTATTCGGTCTCGTTTCAACTGCCCAGTTCTTAAAGACGCAGCGCCGAGTTAAACAGTAGGAGAGAAAGCTCCTCCACTCAAAAGTTTGTTAGGAGACGTACCCCATTCTGACCCCAACAACCCTATCTTTGGGACGTTTGCTTTGAGGATACCCGGTGTGGTGCATCAGAATTAACACCCCCCCACCCCGGCCCCCCTTCTGCCCTCCTCCCTCCACCACCCGCAGCCCCGTTTTCTTGGTAAACTCGCATACCTGGTCTATGCATGAGCCTCCCCCACATGATTGCACGAAGCCCCAAAGTTTTCGTTTTGGGCTCGGATGGCAGGTTGGTCAACTTCTTAGTGAAGAACATATGGAGCTTTCTTGCCCCAGATCGTGGTGTTGCTTCTCTCCGGCCAGATGCTCTTCACTGCCGTGAAGCGGCGGCTCAGTTTCGTGGAGAGTGGCTCATTTGGTTGCTGTCATCGGAGAGCAGCTCTCACCCTGATGGGAGGCCCTAAGAGGACCTGTCTCACGAGCGAGGCCAACCAGCTTCGCAGTGGCCTGTGGGCCTCTGCGGCGGAGAGACGGACGCTCTTCCCTTCTTCCCTGAAGTTCAGCAGTAGTTCAGCGAAGGCCGGACTTCCAGCTCGACGCGGAGTCTGGTGCAGCTGACCCCCTCTCCAAGGCGAAGCAACCGTAACCCCGGAGATCCCTGGAGATCCCTTGGAGATCCCTCCTGCTCCGTCGGCTGGCGACCACGCAAGTCCTCAGAGGAAAGTTGTGTCTCCTCTTGGTTCGATATACATTTCTACTAGTTTCTACTTCTACCCTTTGCCATGTTTGGGTTTATGCCTTCGGCAGGGGCTACTTGAGGATTGTGTAGCTTCTGGCAACATTCTGCTAGCGCCCACACGATAGCCGCAACTGGCACAACTGTGGAAGGTGGCTCGGCCATGGAGGCCTAAAGACCCCAACTCCTCTGAAGGGCTTCGGAACATCTAGCTTAAACACGCATGGCTGGTGGACTCATGGTTATCTCTAGGCCTGGGACCTGGGAGCCGCCTGAAAGGCACTAGTGTCCAGTCCACTGTTGTCCCCGACATATTTGGTCTCAGCCCCTTATGGTTCCTCAACTCATGCCTGAACCGGTTCAACTCTGCCAGGCGACCTCAAGTTCCTCTTGCACCTGAGGGTGCGAAGGTCGAACGGCGCTTCGGGGGCTTTGGGGTGCGGTTCGGCCCTGCCCTGACTCGTGGAATTGGTGTACTGGTAGAAGGAGAGATGGGGGTCTGTGGCAAAGCTTTAGAAGCCACCCCCCTAGAATCTTTCAGGACTATGACGCGACTCCAGTTACGCAGCGGCGACTTTACAACATCGCAACTCCCAAATTTGCAGCCGGGCTCCAAAAACCGAACCCGCCCTCAATACGTCAAAGGCACCAAACGTTCCAACATGCCACAAGACAACACAAGTCAACAAAGTCAAGAACAACTGGGGCCCAATGCATCAACAGAAGCGCAGGTGTCACTTCCACTACCTGTCAGGGTTTTTTCATGTCCCAACTTGAGGGAGTTCAGGGAGAGGGATTCGGGGTGAACCCCAGGTTAACGATCTTTCCTGCACTCAAGGCTGGTTCACATGCCAAGGCCTGCAGGGCTGTCTCCTTTCTTCGTCTTCTTGTACATGACCTGCAGGAAAGAGAACGCGGGATGAGGTGGCATTGCGAAGATGCAAAAAAACTTGGCTCGCACTATTGCCCGTGCGCGGGCATTTACTCATTTGCAGTGACGTGGCGACAGTCAATGCCCACAGGACAATCAAGATGCACTGCACACAAAAACACCCTGCCCACATGTGACTCGACTCAAGATCAAGCCCCGAAGCCATCCGAAGCCTACTCCAGACACCTCCACAAAACCCGGCCCCCTTCTGGAAATCCCTCGAGAGCCCTTGGCATCTCCTGCCTTTGCTTGCCTTGGTCATGAGAAGCAGTATGCAGCGTCATCACGCATCGGGGCTTACTTCGCTTAGGATAACTGGCAGAGCAGCTCGTTTCAGACTCAAGTCTCTCTGGTCACAGCGGTCCCCAGGAACAGGATTTTGCTCTTGACACAGAGCACTTGGAAATCCGCTAGTGAAGCCCAGGCACAGCTCAGCAGTCAACATCAGATCCTGCAGGTGCTTTTGCATTTTTTGCGCTTCTGACTTAGCACCAACTTACAGGATGCCAAGGACCAATGTTTGAATCATTCGGGTCTGCTGCTCTTACCCACGCCAGAAAAGGTAGCTCCTCCGTAACGAAATGCTGCAGCAAGCTGGCCATATCCGCATTTTCCCAGCCCTCGGCCTTTCGCGAATTTTGTGTGGCAGCTGAGTTCGGGTGGTTACAAGCCTACTGAGCCGAGTATCCACGAAACATGCAGCAAATAGGGAAGCAGGAAGTCCAGGAAGGAGATTCACCGCTGCAGCTCAACTGATGGATCATCTTCGCGGGCTCTGGGTTTTTTACAGGATGGGGTTTAAGGCCACATGTCCAGCGACCACTTGCGACTCGAAGTGCCGCGTAACACCCCCCCAACACCGGCGCGCTCGGGATGGTAGGATTGGGAGACATTCCGGCATCTGGACTGAACAAGAGTTGGGCTGGTGCCAGTCTCAACTTACAAACCCCAAAACCCTCTCAAGACCCGTCCAAGCTGCAAAGATCAGAGGCCGCTCATTGATGCGCAAACGCTCCTGCTGCAGCAAATCAGAAAAAGTATGCCCTGCGACGTCCGCTCCCTCCACCCTGATCCTACCCTTGATGAAGAGACGTGCAAGGGCACCCGGGCACCTTAAACACAGTATCGGACCTTCCACGACGTCCCTGGGGCCTGCTTCAGAGCCGCTGCGTAGAACGCCAGATTCCTGGAAAGCAGGGACGTGATTGCGCGAATTCATGAGATAGATGTGCGCCTGCACTTGCACTCATGGCAAGGAACTCTGTTTCACCACTTCTTGCAGCCATGGAGATGGCAATGCTACGAACCCTTTCGACTTTCGACCCTTCATTCTCTCACCCGCAGTGGGATACATCACCAGGACAGATTTGTTGTCGCTCGTCGCGATACAACTTTAACGGAGGACGGTGGAGAGCAAACCTACATCACGGACTTTTTGCAGTGATTCCCCCAAGGATGTTTGCACAAAATAGTATCTGAAGGTGTTATGGAGTGCCGCTAAGTGTGCAGCTCGGGGGCTCTGCAAAGCCCTGCACGCGGGATTGGCCGATGCTCTTGATTCCGCTCAAGCAGCCCCGCTCCTGACGGTCAAGATGCCAGGATTCAGGGTCCTGCGGGAATGGTTTTACGGTGGCCCCATGCTTGTGGGGTCCACCGTGCCTTGTTGAAAGACTTTTCTACGGGTGGCGAATTTGTGCTGTGTGTTTCTTGGGGGCTCGGCAGCTACAGATCCTACAAACTATGCAACGCATGTTTGAACGTGAAAGCCTCCATTTCCTCCATACGTGAATAGGAATATGAAACTTCGACGGCCCATTAATCCGCCTTGGCACTGGCCGTGAGTGCTGCCAGGACATCCCCTAACCGAGGTTCAACGTATGCGTTACTGACTTCCCAATGGTACCGCAAGGCAGTCAAGTGCTTCTTTTTTCTCCAGCCTACTTTTGCCTTCACTAGTTATGTTTACAATTTTCCCGCTACCATTATGAAGATTTCTACTTGCTACTATTCTCACTATACGCTTACAATTCGATCTCATGCTCGCGGCTACCATTTCTGCTCCTACAACTATTCTGTTCATAGATAGTAACTAAGATAGTATTCGTACAATGATCATCATCATCATTACTATTAATACTTATTTATATTCATTCACGGTACATATTTGTTGCTTCGGACCTTTTCTATTCAGCATTACACGCAGGAGGGTAGGCTTGTCCGCAGGCATTCGTTCGCATGACGGGGTTGGGAAGGATTCGTATGTTTTTCATGCAGGTTCCCATCTTAGTATCTTCTGAGAAAAACGGGGGTTGGGGTGGGGGGGGGCCCGCGCCCCCCCCCCCCCCCCCTTCACCCCCCCAGTTGCAAAAGACAAATTTGCAAAAGACAGTTCTGCTGTAAAGACTTCAAGGACGGGGCACTCCAGGGACTCCCTGGGGATACTCTGGGGTGGGATACGTGGGATGGGTAGACCGATCGAGGAGAAGTTTAGTTTAGAATCTATCAACCCCACTTGCTTCTACTCCTGCAAGTGTTGTCAGCCTCAGCCATGCTTTAAAAACCCCCCAAAGCCTGTATAAACATCCCAAAGCCCAGCCCCTTCTGGATGAAGCTGAAAGTGTGCCGGGCGACTTGGCGGGCTACTGATGAGTAGTTTTCTAGTTGGTCGAAAGAGGAACTCCGCTGGGTTTTGATTAATGCTTTGTGGAAGCGTAATTGACAAGGGCCGGCCGTTTGAATGATCTGGCCTGCATGTTGAGTAGACATCGGAAGCACGTCCTGCACTCATTGCATCAGCGGTCAAGTCAAGAAGGCACGTCTGCTCTCTCGGAAAGCCGTCACCTTCTGAAGCATAAGCCAAACAGTCACACGTGAGCTCAGGGCCGTCGATTCCATAGCCTCCACTACGAAACAGGATCGCAGAGCAACACGCGAACCGCACATAACATGCAAATGCCTGCCAAAGCCCGCACACCTCAACCCGATATCCCAATCTCTCAAGCCCGCCAAGTGCCACCCTGAACCCAAAGCCGCTCCGGCAGGACTCGGCATCGACGAAGTTCACGATGGCGAGGCCCGCATGAGTCCCCCCACCCCCCGGCATGTGGACAAAGTCGTACCTTCCCCAAACAATGGAGACGTGAATCAGGGCTGACGACGTCTGAGATCGTGTGAGGGTACTTCAGGGTGTTTGAGGGTGTTGAGGGCGCTGGGGCCTGGGCTCAAAACCTTACCGCAAACACCGCACGATTTGGCATCGAGCAACTCAAGTGAAACGAACCTGTCAAAATACAAGGTCGGACTCATGGGGCGCAGCCCCTTAATTACGTCGAGAGTTCGGTTCTGGCACGGCCGCAAAGACTTTCCTGGACCATGCAAAGTCCGCATCTGAGCATCTCAACCGTGAAGATCCATACAACAGAACATGTCCTAAATACAGCAAGGGATCCAGGTTTGGGGAGTTCGAAGATCAAAGCTGTGCAGCAAACAATGAAAAACAATCACTCTCGGAGACTCCTAGATATTCCCAAGGCCGTCAGCACTCCAGAAAGCGACCGACCTCGGGGTAGTGAGGTTGGTGGAGCCCTTGGCAGTGTCCAGAAGCTGCAAAATCGCACCGATGGTGTACCGCTTCGAGATGCCTCGCCTCGGGTTTCCATATGTTTCAGGCTTTCTGCTTGGGGACTTCGAACTTCTGTTTGGACATCTTTATCTTCCGGCTGCCATCGATCTAGGTTCCATGATCCGAAGGGCTCTCCGCAACAACAGCGCAGGTAGCCGACATGACAAGAACAAAAAGCGGCCTAGGAATTTCAAGCCTCCAGCTCTTCAGGCTCCGACAGCCCCAAGCATCGTCACTTAACTTTTTTGCTGATTCTGAGTGATTCTATTTTGGTCTAGTTTGTGGCTTTTGCCCCCAGGGTTGCTCCTGATTCAAGGCAAAATGGAGCCATGCACCGCTGCTTCTTGCCGCCTCATTGAGAGAAAGATTTTTTGAGAAGAATACGGCGCGGGGGACTGGCAAAGAACGAAGCATCGGAGCAGGTTTTCAATCCTGGCCACATAATCTTTCGGGCCCACGGCTGGCTGAATCACGCTGAATCTGCTGTTTCCGGAAGCATGACATAGCAGTGCAACTCCAGCAGAGCATGCTTGCGACTGGGAGTGATGCGGCTATGGACCTTAACCTTGGACATGTCTCGAAACCCATCACCTTAAGAAGACCAACTTAGGACCAAGTTTGAAAGGCATCTACAGAATCCACAGCCGAGATGCAGAGCCAGCGTCGTCGCATTGTCATCAAGTGTTGCGCTTGTCGCTGCCATGGAGCAATTGCAAAAAGTTGGGCGGGGGTTCTCAGTAGAAAGTGACAGTAAATGGAGTAAAACGAGTCTTCCTCTGGTCACAGAGTAAACACAAAGTGCAGACACGTAGGGTGATGTCATGACTTGCCATGGTCTGGATAAACACTGCCCAGGGCCTCGGCCGAGGGCCTGCCCCCGAGCCTGAAACGGCTGAAAGAGTCGCATCTCAAGCCGCGGATGTGGTCCCCCCCCCCCCCACGTAAAGCATCGAAAAAACTTAAGAAAGACTTAGGGGAGGGCTGTGGGGGCGGGGGGGGGAGTTTAAAGGGGTGAAGGTAAGGAAGGGCGGGAAAAGCTGGAAGAGGGTTGGGGCTAGGGTTAGGGAGGCTGAGAAGCGGCGGCCGAACACAACTTGTCACATGCTGCCCTATTGTGAGAGAGAGAGAGAGAGAGAGAGAGAGAGAGAGAGACGCGTCTACTCTTTGCTTGTTGCAGCAGAATTTGGGTCTCCACCTGCTGCAAGGAAGCTATGCGGCAACTTCGATGGTCATGTCGAATAAGTCGAATGCTGATGAAAGCTGATCCTGAACAACAAACCGGAATCTCGGCCATAGCTCCGAGATGCACCCCTCGCTCCTACCCACCATTGGGGGGAGACCCCCCTTGCTGAGAATTTGGAGGGAGTACACTCATCGGGCCTCTTTCTTCTCAACTTGGGTTGTCGAAGGGCCGCGGCCACTTCGCGCCGGCACGGGGCCGAACACGAGCAGATAACTTTCAAAAGCGCATGCCTCTGTCCTTGGGCTGTCCAGGCCCGAGCCATCGAGCCTCACGAGACATCCAAACCGCCCTAACTATGCACAGCGCATGAAAAGCTGCACGAAATTCTCCAGTCTCAGGAATGTCTGTGCGAAAGCCCAGAGATTCCAGTGGCTACGGCTGACACCTCAGGCTGTGGTCTCTCCAGGAAGGGCACGGCCGGCTTGTGCGGCTCAACACAAAAACTCGCGAACTTGAGCGAAAGGTCAATCATGACTCATGACCTTTCCTCAAGAAGGCTACACTGGGAAGGACATGAGTGACCCTGAGGATTCGGAGGGCTGCCACCCCTCGAAAGCAGGCGTTGGAATCAAGCAGAGGAGCTGGAAGACGCACGCATCTTGGCTGCACGACACTTCTTCAGAAGGCTCGCTGTAGGGTCAGGGTCGGTGACAGGACAAGTCGTTGCCAGCTGGCACCTCATGAACTTGCTGTAGAACACCTGCAACACCTGCTGCAACCTCTCCTCTTGTGCAGTCAGGCAGCCCAGAAAGAATGCGACAACCCAAACCAGCTGAGGGAACTTTTGCCCCCAGAAGACAGGCTTCAGGGAGGCAACGAAGACCTGATGGAGTCGACATTCGTGCGCAGGGGGCGCAGAAGGGTCGTGCAGGGCCGCGCACAGGGGGCATACCGGGGGGCGCACACGGGGGGCAGGAGGGACGCGCAAGGGGCGCAGAGAGGTTGCGCCGAGAGGGCTGTCGCGGCGCGCAGAGAGCACAGATTGGCCAGGTGCGCGGAGAGGGGGTTTCGAGAGGGCGCACGCGCAGCGAAAGAGGGTGCACACGCATGCAGAGAGGGCGCAGGGCGTGCGTGCAGGGACGGGGCCTGCGTGCGCGCATGGAGAGGGCGCGTGCGCAGAGGGGGCGGGCGCGCAGAGGTGGCGCGCACAGGGGGCACGCAGAGGGCGCAGGGTTGGAACACGGACGGGGCCCGCGCGCAGAGGGGCGCGCACAGGGGGCACGCAGAGGGCGCAGGGTTGGAGCACAGAAGAAATTGGTAGGTCCGTTGTGGTTCGTTCCCCGTGTTTCTGCACAAAAATTTACAAATAATGCTCCACCCAAGCAACGGCCGTAAAGATCGGCGGGCCCACCAGACTTGTCAGTTCACTGGCAGACTCGAACAAGCCCAATACGGTCCCAGCAGGAATTCCAGAGGTTTGCGCCACGTTGACCTGCCAGAGAAGGCTTTCCGAAAGTGCTTTGGGAAGGCGCGGGGTGCAGTTGAATCTCGGATCCAAGGCCGAGCCTTCAGCACACTGATAAAGGTGCCCAGCAGACTCGTAAGACCCTCCAAGATCTTGGCGAAGTAGAGCGGTGCCAAGGATCTGCCAAACAACGCCCTGAGCAAGCCAGCAGAAACCGCTTGCTTCTGCACATGTGTCAGGATGTTGTTGGTTACTGACACGAAGGGTCTGGGCTACTGAGAAAAGCCCCATGCTCAAGAACACAGGTCACCATCACGCAGCCCAGTTTCAGAAGCACGCTGATCATGCCAGCTGTCATTGAGATCAATACCTGCCGTTTGGTGCTCAAACGTTTCTTCATCAGCCGGAGAAGGACAAGGTTACCTCAGATGCCAGTGCTGTGCCAAGGACGAGAAACATAACCGTTGCTGCTTCGTACGACCGGTTGAAGCAAAGAGGCTTGGCATTCTATTAATTTGCATGCGCAACGCTACCGCCATATTGAAAGCTCCAGTTCTGACAGGAAGACGCCAGGTCCAAATCAGCTACCAAAAGCAAAACGATTGCATAAAGCCCGCTTCTCACAAGCGGCAGAAGAGGCCGCTGGCGACCCCAATCAGACTCAAGGTGGCGCGCAACCTCGACGTCATGCCGAAGACGTCCTTGTTGTACTGGCCCTGGGAAGGTCAGAGTCCAAGGACGTGTAGTTCAATGATTCAGGGTGGACCTGGCAATTTGCGGATTCGCGCTAGCTCTCCGGAACTTCTCGCGTGCATGGGAGCTTGGGTGCACGATCCACTCCTGGTAAACTTTCTGGTGTGGAGCCCCTCCAGCTGGCTGTCATGGCAGCTGCTTAGCTGTCAACCTAGTAGTAAATTCGCCAACTCTAAAGAATCTCCAAATGCCCCCCTCATGCGGCCAAGGTTGTTGATGATGGAGGGCAGTTCAAGGGTCTGGGATTCAGGGCGGATCAAAGGATGAAATGAGCACAGCAGCGCTGACATCCGCCATGCCCCGCGTGACCGCGCTGCTTACGAGCACGAGGATCAGCACCTAACTCGAGCCGTGATCTCGTGATCTCGATCTGATCAGGACACTGAAGCAGAGTACCTCCACCCCGGCTTCAATCAGAAAGCCCCCAAAGCAGCATTTTCCAATGAAATCCTGAAATCCGGTGGGCTCGCATACATGGGCGCTTCCAAGAGCAGCTACTTTTCCAGCCGAGATGCGGTCCGCGACGTCGGATCCTCAGAGCTCTCGGCAGAGGCTCTCTCGGGGCTGATGCGACTAGGGCGTTCAGAAAGGTTCTCCCCTTCCAAAGCCTCTTCTTGCAAATTAATTGCAAGAACCGTTTTTTCGGGTCTCAAGAAAATCCGGCCTTCAGGAGTCGCTTGGAGCACTCCAAGTATGACATGCCCGCTGAGGATTCGCCGCTGCCTGCCGAGTCCCCTACATCAGACCTCTGGCAGCTCATTCCCCGGTTCACATTCTGGCCTTGAGTTGGGGGGGAGTGGGGGGATGGGGTTCCTCTCCAAGGCCTCCAGCGGCGTGGGAGCCCTTTGACCTCGGACCCGCAAGGCAAGACATAGAACCTTTTGTCCTTAATCTGCAGCAGCAATGAGGACACTTGCTTCAAAATCGAATCCCTGCAAACCTGTCCATTGTATCACAGACCTCGGCCCAGGCTTCGGGGCCCCAGCGTTGCAACCCCATCTCCCAACCGAGACCGGGGCTCTGGAAGCATGAAGATTGCAACAAGGACAGCGCCCAGCTTGAAGAGCACCATCAGATCCAGGATCTTGGGGACCGCAGCAGTCAAAACCATTTCAGAACATGTCAAAGACACGGCGTCACTCTTGCACAATTTCGAACACATAGAAAATACGCAGCCGCCACCGTGGGGTTGCATGTCACATGGTTCTCTTCCGATTTGCTCGAATTGCTGACTCATTTGCCCGCTGCTGGGGACAGCATCTGGCATCTGGACTCAATCTCCCGGCTTTTTGCTGTGCACCTGCCCTGCAAGTGAACAAAGAAACTTGGTCATGCCAAGAACCGCATCCTCTTTTCCGTTTTCATTCAAATCCAAATAGCTTGGGTTGAGGTTGGCGGTTAGGCCTGCCACTGGCATGTGCAAAAAGAGAAACCGAGAATAAACGACGATAGCAACGCAGCACAAGCTCTCGAGCATGGATTGGAAGAAGGCGGTGCTCTCATTGAGGTGCCTAGCATACCTGCAACTTGTTGTGCAACCTGCGGCCTCACCCGCCTACACCATGCTTCAGTGGTCGAGCGGCAATCGCCTGGTTGGTGACCGCGGTGCCCACCAGGGGCGCCACTGCGCTCTGGGCGGTGGGCGGAAGGCGACTTTACGAAAACGAGCTTTGGTTCGAGAGGCCTCATGAACTCTACCACGACTCCGATCGGAGCAAGCACAAGACCCGAAACACCTAGCTGTCGTCACTGCTCTCTGGGCCGTTACGCATTTTGTACTGTTGTTTGGCTCGTGGTGCTGATAGGAGCTTCCGCTCTGTCACCAATGCATGCGGCAGCCTGCAAACCCCAAAAGAGCTTGCTCAACCACCAACGAAGCCCCGAAAGTCCGAAACAGAGATCCGAAAATACGTTGCAACATGGGCCTCCAGGATCGTGGTGGCAGTGATGATGCCAAAAAAAGTGGGTCGGTCCTCCTCGTCCGTCATGTCCATAGCCCAAATGGTGTACAGAACCTCTGACGCGCTTTGGAAGAGTTGCCGCATGCGCGCTATTTCTTGTTTGCTTGCAAGAAAGCGCAGGGCAGCACGAGCCCGGGCCCTGGCCCTCCTAAGCGTAGGTGGCCAAAATGCACCTATCTACCCGATGTAAACGCATAATGCGAGCGCAATGAAGATGTGCAGGTCTGCTCCCATGATTTCCCCCGGTACAGTAACTTTCGATTGAGAAGGGTCTGGCTTTAGGGCTGAGGGCCTCAAGCAGTGCATGTGCGGAGATTTTGAGATTTTAGGCGGTTTAGTCAACGTCGCACCGCTCTCGTACAAAAGGAAGTAAACAGAGGCCAGGAGGCACTGGACGGAAAAAAGGCCTCGAGCAGTGATCCCACGTAAAAGAAGTAGAAAGGCCACCTGGAGCAAGTTCAGGGAAAGTGACTCGGGCCCTAAGCACTTGGCAGCGCTCTTCGGGGTCTTTTGCATAGCCGATGGCAACAAGTTTGGGTTCAGGTTTCGACTCTCTTGATGGTCTCGACCTCTTGTTGCAAGCTTTAGCGACACAGCTACTGTGTAGCAGCTGCTATAACTGCTACTGTGCTACAGGTTCGCTGATTCAGATGTTGTTGGGAGCGTTGGGCCGCGTAGGTGTGGCTGAAGCCTGAAAGCGCGCACCAGAGGGCTCTGCACGCCTCATCCGCCAATCCACAATCCCTTTTTTCAGACTGTACCACTGGGTACCGGCCTGAAGTAGTAAACAAACAGGACCGATAGGGAAGAAAGCTTGCTGGCCAGCACCTCGGCACGCTTGGGGAAGGAGAACATGGGAAACCCTGCTGTTCGTCTAGGTGCATCTTAGGCAGGTCTGGGAGCAGTGGAATCTGACACCTGTGGGTGTGGAGGCCCCAGCACTCTGTTGGCTCCATCGCACCGTGCTTTTCCTCGCGCTCTTCGAGTCGGGGCACTGCGACGCTTGTCCTCACAATGCCTCATATTATGGAAAACGAGGCACGTGGAACCGAGCCTCACGACGTCTTTGGTGTTTTTTGATCGCGCGAGTTATGCAGTCAGGTTTCGACTGCACCCTTTTTCGGCGCTGCGCCTCTTGGCAGACTCACGCAGGCCCAGTCTTTCGCAGGCTTCCCTCCCCAAGCCCACGCAACACCAGACTGTTGCGTGTAGCATTGACCTGGTTGGCAAGCCACGGAAGAGGCCCAAAACGCCGTGCTTTTGGCAGATGGATCGGAAAGTGCCCAAAGTGGACCTCTGCGCCAATGCTCCTTCTCCGCTCAGTGCCACGGCCTGGTACGCCTCTCCCATCATCAAGCCCTTGACCCTATCGAAAGGGTAGTTCACTGTCGCCGCAATGAGGCCTGCAAACATAAAGCCTACGGTGCTGACAAGGAATCGCGTGCTAGACGAACGTTCAACCCCGTCTTGGGAGACCCACGCCCGCAGCCGACTGTTGTAGAAGAAAAGCTGGCCATCGAAGAGCGCAGTTCGGATCACCAAAGGCGTGGCCGCGTAGAACTTCAACCTCCAGGGAGCTTGCCACGCTCCCTGTAGCACTGAAGGGTAAATCCTCGATTGGATCTTCTTCTCCTTCAACCAAGACTCTTGTAGGGCCATGATAGTTTTGATCTGCTCCAGCGGTGTGGCTACAAAGCCGCACAGTGCGCCAATGCTCGCGCCTGCGATTGCCGGGCGCCAGTAGTCCGGCACACGGTTCAATGCCCAAAAGTTGTCGAAGAACCTGTAACCGCCAAACATCAAGGCCCCCATGATGAAGGAATTTGCGCCCACACCGGGATAACCCCGAAATATCCGCAGCTTGTAGTCCTGCAACACACACACACACACACACACACATACGTCACACGTCCGAAACATGCGTCTCGACGGGGCTTTTGCCCTCGAAATACCCCAAATCATTCCAATCCAAATCTGGACTTGGTCTGCCACCAGGCTTTGGGCTTTGTGCCGACGCCTCAAAGAACCTGCATCAACCTAGGTCTGTCCAAAAGGTCCCTTGTATTCCCTTAAGGTCCTTCATCAAGCACGGCAGGCTGGAGAGCCGGCTGTACCTGGGGTGGCCCGACTGAACCTGGGCGAGGGAACTCAAGATTCAGGATTGTGATCCTGGACTTAACCTGCGCTAACCTGCCCCCGATTTCGCCCCAACTTGCCACAACCCCACGGCGAAGAACTGCCAAACTAGACGCAGGTTAATTAGCAACGCCTGAAGTCCCCACATGCTACAAATACCCCTAGCCCGCTGCATCTGCGAGCCTGCGTCTTCAAAACGTCCAGCGGGTAGGCGACGAAGGCCGCGTGGGCACGCAGCACAGCGCCTTCTGTGGCCTGCTGACTCGCGTCTAGCATCTAGAAAATCAGCATGCAGTGCCTGGGGGTTCAAACAGAGGAACACGCCTAGTGGGGGTGTGCACACGTTCATGTGCGCATTCGTGTGGGCGCTCCCAGCATCTCCCAGCATCCTGCTGCTGGACCAGAGGGTCGGCCATCGACACCGCGGCGGTGTCGAAGGCCTGGCCGCAGATCTCCCAGAAGCTTGGTCCCGCCATCTGCGCCATCGGCTCCCAGGAGCTGAGATCCACACAACAGTCTATTTCAAATTTAAAAAAACTCAAACTTTAGAAGCCCCCCCCTTTTTGAAGACTTAAGCCCACCCCTCTTTTCACTCGCGATGGTGGGAAAAAACAAGAGGAAGAAAAGCAAGCCCCGAAAGTCAGAAGGTCGCAAGTCTGAATGAACATGATGGGGCCTATTCTCCAGCAATTTCCATGGCTCCCTGAAACCAAGGGAAGTTTGCCTGTGCGAAATATCTGGAAACCACGTATCACTCGAGCCAAAAATGAGGCATGCACCGCTTGAGCTTGGAAATAGCAAGCCTCTCTGCAATGTGCAATGCCATAAACATCCACACTCTCAAGTCTTCGAGCATCTGAAAAAAAAGGTAGCAGGCGCCCCTAAACCAGCCTTGAAACAAGGGGCGGCAAGAATGATCATGGGTCGTCGACCGAAACGGTCGGCAGCTCGCCCCATTATCGGGTTGCTAAGAAGATTCCTCGGATTGCTGATGTAGGCAGATGCGACGCGAAAGTGACATGCAGAAGGCTGACCCTGTACCGGGCGGATCACCTTGGTGGATCCTTCAAGAGTGCCAACATCACCATGTTTATCTAAAGCACGGCGAGCGGCAATATCGAACAAACCATCTGCACCCTCAGCCAGAAACTGCGCATGCTTGCGCGCGCGCACACTCCAAAAGTACTCCAACAAGTCTTGAAAATGTGGGTGTTTGGGCATTTGCTGAGTCCCCATGCGTGACAGCCGTGGAGGTTGTGGCGGCGATGGCAGCATCACAGGCCTTTGAGCCTTTACCTGCTCCATTTGTGCCATGCATCCATGTCCACTTGTCGTTTACTTGCCACAGCAGCTTGGCACTGTCCACGAATCACAATCAATGCCAGTGCAAGCATTTGCATCTTTACAAGGCAAGCAAGCGCTGCCTGCACCAGCGCACGCATCGTATACTGCATACCCAATGACCGCCAGATCCTTTTCAGCAGCACCACAAAACGCACTGGCAACCTACAAGTGCGCATAACAGGCTTGGAGCACACTGCAAGGCGGCAGTGCACCATCAACAATTGGACCAAGACGCTGGGAGAATCAGCCCTGGCATCATCCAACTTGTCATGCATGCCACGTTCACACCATTTTTGCTCAGCAACGAAATTAATAGCTGGATGGGCAACAGAATCGTGCATGAACGAGACATGACCCTCCAGCATACCGCAGCCTCCGAAGCCTTCTCCAGCACTGTCCAGGAACAACAGGGCAACAGCAGCGGCCCAAGCCTGTGTTTTGAAGCCTCGCGTGCACAAACTCGATCATCAATGTCTTCCCAATGTCAGCGAATGTCTGCAAATCATGAGCTTATTTACCAATTCTTGATTTTGCCAGGTTGTTAAACGGCAGCAGCCCTCCCGCCTTGCAGCCTGCGTGCAGGTTGCTGCACCTCGCGATGACACGCAGTTCAGGCGTCACAAACAATGCAACTCGCTACTACCCATGCCTCCAACCGCTCTCCATCCACAGCGGGCATGGTGAATGCTGTATTTTAGGCAGGGTGGTGGGGGCTCTATCCACTATTTGCTGACGTGGGGTCTGAATCGTTCCCAAGCCCTGAGCTATGTTTTTCTTGTTATTCTAATGTTTGTCATCAAGTTCTGCGCAAAACAAGAGTACATGCCAGCACACGCGAGGCATCCGTATGAAGCTTTCTCAACCATAAAATTATGCTCCTCTCTGATGCGCATGAGCCGACGGCAGAAGTAGAGACACATGCACATACACGCACACACACTCACGAAGTCATAACGACTCGGACAGAGCAAATCCAACGAGCTTGTCAACTGCTGATTTCTTTCCCTCAATTCTGCCCCTGAATTTGGGCTGGGCCTACGGATTCTGCAGAATCTACCCGGATCTACACCCTCTCCATCTTCCCCCCCCCTCGCAGCTTTTTCTTGGCGCGGCTTTGCCGAACGACCAGTCTTGGAAGTCGAAGCTGCTCTCTGGTGCCGGGAAGCCTTTCTGGCCTACAAAGACAAGTACAGATTGCAATTTGTTTGGCACATCCTGGGCACATCTGATGCCCAACTCGCCTAGAGCTCCAGAACTGCATCTTCAGCATTGCTGGGGACGTTTGGCGTCGGCGATGCGGGCGACGCGGGCGACGCGAGCGACGTGGGCGACGCGAGCGACGTCGGCCATTCTGACAGCTCAACCCGCGGAAACCCGAAGCTGGCCAGCGCGGAACCAGGAGAATCAGGAAAACCTGCTTTACACAAACACAGCACTCCCTATGAAATCATGAGACGTTTCTTGTAACCGTGTTTTGCCACAGTGCTGAGCCTGCAAATGAGTCCAAAGAGACGGAACGCCATGCCTGCACAGCCACGGGCTGTTGCAGTCGCTCGGCAATGAGCTTGGCCTGCAAATCCAGCTGCCGTGCATTGGAGCTCCTGACAATCTGAGTTGACATTGATCGCGCCCCAGAGATCCTCTGAGCCCTGTTCCTCCCCCCAAAATTCTCTGAGTTTAGCCTGGATAGCGTCTTGCAGCGCAAGAGCAGAGCAAAAGCCGAGAGAAAGCCGAGCAAAAGGGCGTACAAAGGCCATCCTGAGATATCCTGAGCTCCTGGGGGTGAAGGGCACGGAGGTCTCGTGGAAGATGGTCTCTAACACCTGCACATAGCGTGCCCTGTCGAAGCCATCTTGGTCCTTCAATTCATGTCAATTCCAAGTGCTTCGCGGAACCAAAAAGAACTGGAGAAGACTTTGCTTCAGGGGGAACTTCTCCATCAGACTGCCGTATTGACGTGGACAAAGACTTGAAACTCTGCTAAGCAGGTTCTTTAGATCTTCTGCGGGGTTGCTACGGGGATGTTGCGAAGTTTTCCGGCTCATCGAACTCCTCATTGAACTCGTCATTGAGCTCATGGCCAAACGGGATCTGGAAAGAGTCCTCCGCGAGCACGGGCAGGACAAAGCTGGAGCAGAAGCTCAGCTGCAGTAGCCATGAGGCCATCTGCCTTGACTCCAGGCAGCCCTCCGTGCACAGGAGGAGGGCATGGACGTCTTCAGAGTCCACTATGTCTCCGGTTCGCAGGACACGGAGTGTCTTCTTAAGGGACAGCCCAATCATCTTGGCACCTAGCAAGGCGAACAGTACTTGGGCAGCAGCCATAGCTTCCATATTCGCGGCATCGCAAAGGATCAGGCACTCGGACAGATTAGACACCACGCGCATCATGGGGAGATCCGATCCTTTCCTGGTCCATTTTGTTGCTCCTCCCGTCAGCCAGCTGATCGCCCCAGGGATGGGATCAGAATCGAAACTCTTCAGGTCGAACCTCTCCAGGCTCTGCAGCCAGAGCAGTGTTTCGTGAATCTCCGGCATGCCAATCCCGTAAGCTGCCAGCTCCTTCGGCCAACACCCAAAAACATCCCCCACCCCCTTGTACACCCCCCAAAACACCCCCGAACACCTGCAACAAGGAGTCCTTGATGTTGGGCACCATGCTGTCGTACAGCGCAATGAAGCGCTCGTCGGGCATTGTGAAATCTGGGAGTGCCACCAGCAAGGTCGTCCTTGAGCACCAGGCAAGGCAGCCTACTGGTCTTTTGGCGCTGGGCTTGGGGTTAGAAACCTTCCGGGGCTTCCACCGAAGCTGCTCCGAACCAGAACGAAGAGGGGGAGTCCTTCTTCAAGCTGATGGGGAAATGCCCCACCAAACACCCCACCAAACACCCCACAACAACTGTCAGATACAATCTCATACGTGTTTTCCTCTTGATGCTGTTGCTGGCCCAGGTTCACGTTGTGAAGCCGTGCCGTGACGATCTCACCTACGCACCACTTGCCTTTGCTGGTCTTTGGCGCCTTGTCTACCACTTCAATTCGCTTACGCCTTGAAACCCCTGAATGCCCATGTACTTATAGGTTAGAAAACTGTTGTGAAGAACCACTACCAGGCTGCGAGTCAGGAAGTTACCGCTGCCCAAGACAACAAGGGTCTCGACGTCTTGGCTGACATAAAGGAAGAGCCGAGTCAAATCCGTCAAGTCGTCGCAGTCAATGAAGCTCCTAAAGCCACACTTGCTGAGCTCAATCTTGAAGAGCCTTGCCAGGCTCCCTGCAGCACTTTTCTGATGACTGATAAAGAACTGGAATTGCTTCCGGTACTTCGAGCGGCACTTGCGGAAGAGAGCATGCGCCACCATCGAAAGGATTATGAGCACGACCGATGAGCTGATCAAGACGCAGGCAACCATCACAAGAGCAGACTCCT
This sequence comes from Symbiodinium natans, assembly GCA_905221605.1. Classification (NCBI taxonomy): domain Eukaryota; class Dinophyceae; order Suessiales; family Symbiodiniaceae; genus Symbiodinium; species Symbiodinium natans. The sequence goes on along the minus strand of CAJNDS010002759.1, from coordinate 1,361 downwards.
CAGTCGGCATGAAAAGCATACCCATGTCCAGGATCACTAAGAAGGCCGCGTGGATGACCAGCTCCAGGTAGAGCGCGGCCATCGTCCGCAGCGGCTTGAAAAAGGCAACCGCGCAAAAACTGGTGTACAGCAAGACCTTGATGAAGAAGAGGCTCGCAAAGGAGGAGGGAAGCAGGGGAGATACGACGATGAGCGCATTCCGGACCAGAAAGGCCCCAGCGAAAGCCTCCGCCCCGGGCCGGAAGCGTGCCCACAAGAAGGAGCAGCTCCTTGAAGAAAGTACAGTTTTCACAAACGGCAGCCCCAAGCAGCAGGGAGCAAACAGTTTTACATGAAAAGCGAATCAAGCGGAAGGCAAACCGGGCAAGAAGTCGAAGACGAGAGAGTCGAGCCGGCTCGTGCTGAAGCAAGGACTTGCATGGACATGCCTTCGCAGAAGCTTCCTTCTTGCAGAGGTGAGGGGTGGCAGGGGTTGAGCTTCGCTTTCTTTGCTTGACGCGGTGAAGCAAAACAGTTCACTCCGCTTTTTGGAGGTGCGCCGGGAAGGTCGTGAAGGGCGCTGTCTGGATCTGGATGCAAACTGGTGGCTCCCGTTGTCCAACATCCTTGCCTTGTCTCGCTAGGAAAAGACCTGCTTTAGGCTGAGGTTTCTTCCCGACATTCGAATCGACCACTGCATTCGAGTCTAGGGATTTCCACCCGTCACTCGCTCCTCTTGCTCAAGGTTTGCTGACAAGCACCCATTTTGAGGAACAGGCTCACCGCCACCCTTGGGGTCAGGAGAACGGCTTCCACGGCTTTGGGAAGTTTAGGTGTGTTGAGGCGCTTTGAGGGGCAGATTCTTTTCGCTGTAGGCCCCAGACCTGCCGCCGCGTTCCGACGGGGAGATCTGAATGTGACAGATGAAAAGCGTGCGCGCGCACGCGCGAGCGCGCGCAACATTTAAAGCGACAAGAAAGCAACGCCAAGAGTCAGTGAGTACAGATCGACACCGAAGTCGGCACTGTAATTCAATGAGTGTGCTGCTGCCTCTTGTTAGGTACAACTGCCCACATGGAATCACGATGAATACATTTATGATGGCTTGACAACATCACCGCTGCAAAGCATGAGCTCCGCAGGAAGTCCACGTCGAAGACTTCCAGCCTTCGCGGCAACTCCACGTAGACCAGCCAGAAAACCAAAACCATAAATGCGAGCAGAACGAGGCTCACCATGCCACCCATGAGGCACATGCGCAGGTGGCTCCCAGTGAAATCGCACGATACAGTCTGGTAGACCTGACAGACTCGCATTCAAAACCTATGCCTCCTCCTTACAGCGACTTCAGGTGCAAGTAGCGGGTGAGGAACCCAAAGCAG
>CAJNDS010002758.1:267114-291405 GCA_905221605.1 Symbiodinium natans | reverse complement strand
TTACCATATATGCCATAATATGTAATCCTCGAATACCGCTTTCTTATATTCAATGTGGATATACAAGTATTCTCGGAAAATCGGAAATCCCAATCGAATACAAGAATAGGGTGTCCTCTATAATGTGTTTCATGGGTAAGATGAGGAGGAATCCTCAATCATCCATCCATTCATTCATGGTGCGGTGCTCCCAACACTCATAGACAGTCAGAGATTCGTTTCAGAAAGTAACGAAGCTCCGCTGCATCCCGTGCCCAGCTTCAGACGCCGAGGCGCCGGGTTGGAGATCCCTGGCTGTCCGGCCGGTTTCGCAATGTCCTTCTTCAGGGTTCCTGGAGGTTTACGTTTGATTTGGGGGGTCCACGGTTTAGGGGCTGTGGGGGTTTTAGGGGGGCTGGGGTGCTTTTTTCGCAGTCTCGCGGCATTGGCTCTGTGTGATCTGCTGGGCGCCGAGCCCTGCTGATAAGGTTCTCTTTTCGAGCCCTTTTTTCTAAGGGCCTCGCTCTTTGGCCTTCTTCATCTCAGACCCTACTACAACTCCAAATGCCCCAAAACCCTTTCAGGCACCACCGTAAACCCTAGACCCTAAACTCCTTAATGGGTCCTAACTCTCCTTCTCAACCTTGAGGTTCCCGTCTTCAGCATATCCTCCCAAACAGGGATCGTAACTGCCACAGGCCTCCGTCCTTCAAGTTTGAACCGTGGACTTCAGGCGTCAGCGGGGCTATGTGGGTTTGGGGTTTGGAGTTTTATGGCTTTGGCGTGTTTGCGCTTTTGGGCTTTTAAGGTTTTAGCGATAGATAAGACCGTTCTACGTTCTACGATGGCTGTTGCCCAGGCCACTTTTGCAGTGTTGCGCAGGTTGGCAACTTGGCGGTTGACGTAGAGAGCACATAAGGTGCAGGGCTTAGGCCTAGGGTCGGCACGGACAAGCTTGGAATACTTCTCCGGGACCGCAAGTGTTGCTGCAACGCTGCTCGTCAATTAATTAAGTGACAGCAGAAATCATCGCTCTCCTTCGCACGTTGGGTGGATTGAGGCGCTTGGCTCAATCGTTGAGGGATGAGAAGGGTCTAGGGCTTAAATGCTTCCAGGAGGGTTGGAAACCGGGAGTGCAGATTCCTACCATTTCTCCGGCGGCAGGGCTTCCGGCAGTGACTTCAGGTTTGAGGCTTAGGATTCGGGGCTCAGGTTTATGATCTTGGAGACTTTAAGCCCGAAGCCCCACAACCAAACTTGCGAGATCACCGAGGCCGCAGTTCCCCCAAATTGAGGAGCTCCTGGCACCAAAACCCACAACATCACCGTCGCCACGAAAACCACCATCACCAACTCGCGCGACCACCACCAGAGCTACACTTGAGGCCTCACCACATCAGCACCAAACAACACCACGCCACCGTCGCCAAAGCCGCTCGGACCAATCGATGATGGTGCTGGTGGTACCGATGCTGATGATGCTTGCTTACTCCATGATATTGAAGATGTGGGCCTTTCCTTACAATAGTTCGATTAACCAAAGTGATGAAGAGGACAAGCAGGAGGGGCGAATGGTACTAATGAAGGTAAGGCGAATACAGAGCATCATGCTACGAGTCTTGATGGTGATGTTGGCGAACTGCACCACCACCAACATAGCATGTACGATATCAAATTCTCCCGATGGTAATGATTCTGATGATGACGACGATGATTATTCTGATTAGAATGACATTGGCTATGACTCCATGATATTGAAGAAGCGATGTTAACATCATGATGCATCGCATGTAGATTATGTTACGTCAGCAGTGACAAAGCTGCAGGCGTAAACCAGGATAGCACTTAGCTGAAGTGACCTTGGGCGGCATGGTGGTTGGGGGCCCTCATAAGCCTTGCGTTTAGGGTTTCGGTGCGGGGTCCACCAAATGACTCCCACATGCCATGCATCGCTGGCCTGGCCCGCGCAAAGATGAGAGTGGTACAGCAGCTGCGCGGCGACGCTGTCCCAGGGGAACAGCTTGGTCCTGCGAGGGCCGACGGACCCCCTCTCCCAAACATCCCCCAACCCCCCACCAACAAAAAAATCACCAAGTGTACCATCTAGGAGGGACTTGTTTTGGGATACTCATGTTAAGTTAAAATTCCAAGCACTCAGAATTTGGGCCAGTAGGGTTTCCACCTACTCCCTTCCTGTACCCCAAACCCAAACTGAAGGCCCCGACATTGAGCCGCGCCTGCTCGCGCCGCAGGTCCTGCCGCCCACACTCGCTGAACGATGTCCCGCCCGGCCAGCATTTAGGGCTTTAGGGTTTTACAGGCTTGAGGGCTTTCGGTTGAGGATGAAGCCAGAATTCGGTACAGGAAAACCATACTAAATCCGGCTCTTGGTGCCTAACTCCGTCATGGTACTACATGCAGGTGGACCCTCCGGGTTATCACGAGAGTCACCCTGGCTGACCTCTTTCATGTTTGTGTGCACGACCTGCTCCAGGACGATAACCCATAACCTTACAAACCCGGAAATCTTGTTTAGGTTTCGGTTGAGGTTTACGAGCAAGTCTGATTGTTGGGCTCATCTCAGATCAATCGCGGGCCTGGATCGATAGACAGTGTCGCCTCGAGCGATCTTGGGCTTCTGATTGGGGGCCTCATAAGCCATAAGTTTGGGATTCTGGGTGTGGGGTCAGTGGGGTCCAGCCCCAACCCCCGGAGCAACGAAAAAACCACCAAGTGTCTCATCTACGAGGGTGGGAAATTCATGTAAGATGGGGCGGGAGTAGTCCAGCCCCATCCCAACCCCCAAGCCCTAAACTCAAACATATGTAAATGCTGGGCATCAGCTCTGACTTAGCTAACCCTAAGGGTTACAGTTTAGGGCTTAGGGGCTTTGAGGTGCTACATTCTAAAACAGCCTTCTGGTTGCAATCAGAGTCAGCTGGTCTGCAGAGGGGTTGTAAAGAGACCGCCAATGCCTTGACTAAGTCAGCACGGTTGGGGTGGACCCTTTTGGGGTCCCCCGAAGCGGAGTTCTCTTTCTTTCCTTTCTTGGGGGCGTGGGGGCGAACCCCCTGGCTGTGCGCCTGCCCCGGTATTCGGGGATCCTCAGATTGATTCGGGGAGATCAGGATGGGCTTGGCGTTAGTCCCCGTGCCTTAGAGGTCCTTAGTGCCCCCTGACCCCAGATTGAACCCCGCACCACGCCCTCTCTCTCTCTCGCTCTTCTCAACCCTAAACCCCTCACCCTAAACCCTGATCCATAGCTCTATACTGCAGCTCTGATGAGCTAAGGCAGTCCCAGGGGCCGGAGCATCGCGGCTTTCTCTCTTTCCGCAGCTTGCGATGCGTCACGTGCTTCCTCAACTGTTCTCAAAAAGTGCTACAGCCTATTGAGTTTTAGGAATTAGGCTTTAGGGTTCAGGGTTAGTACATGATATTACGACAAAAACTACACTCGTTTCCGAAGGTAGTCGAGCTTCTGCTACAGCTTTTGCGTGCTCGGACTTCCAATACGCCAAACTGCGCAGGTCCTCGTTGCCCTTGGCCTCAAGGGATGCGATTCTCTCCAGTGCCGCGGCATGCTCCGACTGCCAGCTGGCAACCTTCTCAGTCAGACACTCGACCTTCTTGGCATCCTCGATCTCCCTGGCGTGACTCTTCGATAAGCGCTTGACTGCAGAACGAAGATGTTCTGCCAGCTCCTCGACCTCTGCCATGGCATCCTTGTGGTCAGTGGCGTTTGTAATTGTCCGCTGTAGAAAGATACAGGGTTGCATGCGAATTCTTCAACATGCCAAACCATGTCGAAACCAAAACCTTAGCCTGAACACAGGAGGAGGGTCCAGCGTGGATTAACATTGCTGGGTTGTCAGCCTCGGGTTTATAGGACGAAAGCACAATAGCGCCCGTTTCTGCGGATGTTTAAGGCTTAGGTGTGGGGATTATTAGCCTGCAAGGCTCAGAAATGGGATCGCTGCCCCGAGAAACGCTCTGCACAGCATTTAACCGTAAACCCTGAACCCCAACCAAGAGGAAGTCCCAAATGCTTTGCGATTAGACTTTTTGTCTTTATCGGGTTCCTGCAAGATCCTTTTTGGTGTTGAAGATTTCTGCAATCGCTACACAGTTAGTAGTGAGAACTGCATCTACCCTGGCAACGCCGGCCCTGCGCACGTGCCACACCTTGCAAAAATAGAGGCGCGGGCGCCGGAACTAAGTGGCCCTGCCGCAACAAAGTGGCGCTTGTTTCCCTATGCGACATGGCAGCCGGAAATCTCGCTGTAACAAAGTGGGCGTTTTTTTGTAAATGGCGAGACAAATTTCCGGCGCCAGCACTTCTGGAAGGAAACCCTGCCGCAACGAAGTGGCGCTTTTGTTTTGTTCCCTATACGACATGGCAAGATGAATTTTCGGAAGGAAAACTGGACGTAACAAAGTGGCGCTTTTTTCCTCTTTAGGCCCTAGACGACATGGCAACACAGATGTCCCGCGCAAGCGCACCTGGAAGGAAAACCTGCCGTAACAAAGTGGCGCTGTTTTGCCCTATAGTCCTTATGATACGACATGGCAAGATAAGTTTTTGGCGCGAGCGCGTCTGGAGGAAAACTGGACGTAACAAAGTGGCGCTTTTTTCCTCTTTAGGCCCTATACGACATGGCAACACAGATCTCCGGCGCAAGCGCACCTGGAAGGAAAACCTGCCGTAACAAAGCGGCGCTGTTTTGCCCTATAGTCCTTATGATACGACATGGCAAGATAAGTTTTTGGCGCGAGCACGTCTGGAGGAAAACTGGACGTAACAAAGTGGCGCTTTTTTCCTCTTTAGGCCCTATACGACATGGCAACACAGATTTCCGGCGCAAGAACAAAGTGGCGCAGTTTTGCCCTATAGTCCTTATGATACGACATGGCAAGATAAAAACCCTGGCCGCGGTAACCTAAATTCTGGTCTGGGGGTTCTTAAATTCCATTTTTTGGGTGATTGTGAACAAAAAACCCCCAATGGAGGCTTTCAGAGACCCCTTTTTTGGTCTATTTGGGTGATTATGGGTTCAGGGTTTAGGGGTTAAATGGCCCTCTGTGGAAACCCTGAAAGTCGGCCTGATAGGTCTTCTGCAAGCCCCACATAGGGGAGGTGAGACCAGCACAGTTCAAAGCAATTGCTGATAGATGGGAGAGAACACATTTTTTGACTAAGCTTTAAAAGGCCAATACCGAGCTTTCATGATTCTTTGAGCCACATCTTGTTGTTATGTTCTGGGCAGGACAGAAAAATGGTTAATCTCACACACACACACACACACACACACAAAGAATATTCTTTTAATTCATGTCGGTCGAAAAGCGAGGTACAACAATGATGTAGCAAGTGGTTCTGCCTCTTTCATCTCATGCCCCGAACCCCTAAACCTTAACCCCTACACCCTCAACCACACCTTGCAGCACTGAGGCCTGAACCTTACACGCCTTAAATCCTAACCCTAGCCTCTGAACCCTCAAACCCTACACCCCAAACCCCCCAAGGTGACCTGTCAAGAGCTATGATTGAAGAAACACATCCATCAAATGCTCTGGGACAGAGCTCAGTCAGTATGAAAGCTCTGGGACAGAGCACAACATGAAATACTCTGGGACAGAGTAGCACCAAAGAAGCTCTGGGACAGAGCGCAACATGAACAACTCTGGGACAAAGTAGAACAACAGAAGCTCTGGGACAGAGCCAAGCAGGAACGTGGAAGCACAGAGCCCTGAGACATCAGTCAGCGCTGCCCAGACATGCAAGCAATCAGAAGCGCAAGCAGACAGAGCACCCGAGTCAAAAATGCCTGAGGCACAAGTGGCCTTTGCCGATCTCCGGCAGCATGGAGGCTGAGATCAAATTTATGTGCAGGATTTAGGAAAAGCCAAGACGCAACCGGTTGCGACTTGGCTTTTGCTATAGAAAACAGCATATACATACAATTGGCCAGGTCACATTTTAAAACGAAAAAAGCCAAGTCGCAACTTTGGCTTGTCCCCTAGAAATGCAAATGTCTGTTCATGTACACTTTCTACAGGAAAGCCAAGTCGCAACCGGTTGCGGCTTGGCTTTTCCTACAGAAAACAGCAGGTGGATGCACTTGGACAGGTCATGTGCATGTTTGTATGGGAAAAGCCAAGACGCAACCGGTTGCGACTTGGCTTTTCCTGTAGAAAACAATTGACAGACGCAAGTGGACAGGTCATGTAAAATGCATGGGAAAGCCAAGACGCAACCGGTTGCGACTTGGCTTTTCCTTGCGAAAACAACAGCATGTACATGTTTGTACAGGAAAAGCCAAGACGCAACCGGTTGCGACTTGGCTTTTCCTATAGAAACCAACAGACAGATGAAATTGGGCAGGTCATGTACATGTTTGTGTAGGAAAAGCCAAGACCCAACCGGTCTAGGGCTGTTTGAGGTCTTGGATTCTTTCCTTTGGCACCAATTCCACCTACAGACTAAGTCCTTATAAGACCCGTCCGACCCTGAATTAGGCTGTTAGTTTGTTCGGAAAAAGGCATAGATTCAGGGTGGGTCTACCGTTTCGGGTGAGGGTCTGGAAGGTTCAGGGTCTCGATTCTTTTTTAAACGAGGGTTTAGTGTTCCGGGCTTCTGGTGTTATTTGGCTTCGGGTCTATATAGGGTCTCTAGGGTTGATAAGGCCCAAGCTGGAGGGTCTTACCGTTTTCGTTTTTTGGCCCTTTAAATCCGCAGCACATCAGATCCCCAAGGTCAGCAAGCGCTTACAAGGTCTAAGCTTTAGAGCATACGGGCTGAACCTTCAGACCCCAAAACCCTAAACCCTACTAACCACTCACTCTCAACCCTGGAGCCCAAAAGCCTAAGGGCCGAAGCCGCTGAAGCCTAAAAACCCAAGCCCTAAACCCTAAGCCCCAAGCCCTAAGCCCTAAGCCCTAAGCCTAAGCCCTAAACCCTTAACCCTTAACCGAAACCCTAAACCCTGAACCCTAAACTAGGGCGTGCGCCCGGTGCGCCTTCCAGCCCTGGGTGACGTCAGGTCTTCACCCAAAACTCAGGTATAGGGTTAGGATCTAGAGGTTAGGATTTAGGGTTTACAGTTTAGGGTTTAGAGTTTAGAGAGTTTAGAGATTAGGGTTTAGAGTTTAGAGTCTTGAGTTTAGGGTGTACAGTTCAGAGTTTAGGGGTTAGAGTGTAAGAGTTTAGGATTTAGAGTTTAGGGCTTAGGGTTTTAGAGTTTAGAGTTTCGGGTTTAGAGTTTAGAGTTTAGGGTTTAGATTTTAGGGTACAGAGTTTCGAGTCTTGGGTTTAGGGTTTCTCTGGTCTCCCCCAAAACTCGGAGGGCTTAGAGTTTAGAGTTTAGGGTTTAGAGTTTAAGAGTTTAGGGCTTAGAGTTTAGGGTCTAGGGTTTAGAGTTAGAGTTCAGAGTTTAGGGTTGAGAGTGTAGGCTTCAGAGCTTAGAGTTTAGGGCTTAAGGTTTAGGGGATGCCCGAAACTAAGCTGTTGGCAGAACTCTGGTTCCCTCCAAAACTCAGGTTTCGAGTACGGTTTACAGCAGAGTTCAGAGTTTAGGGTTGGTTTAATTAGGGTTTTAGAGTTCAAGAGTTTTGGGTTTCGAGTTAAGGCTTTAGAGTTTAGAGTTAGGGTTCAGGGTTTAGAGTTTAGGGTTCAGAGTTTGGAGTTTCGGGTTTGGAGTTTAGGGTTTAGGGTTTAGAGTTTCGAGTTCACGGTTTAGAGTTGAGGGTTTAGGGTTTAGAGTTTAGGGTTTAGAGTATAAGGGTTTAGGGTTTAGAGTTTAGGGTGTAGGGTTTAGAGTTTGGGGTTTAGAAGTTTGGAGTTTAGAGTGCAGAGTTGAGAGTTTAGGGCATACGGTTTAGGACTTGGGCTTGGGGACGCTAACCTGTTAGCAGACTCTGGTTTCCTCCAAAACTCGGGTGTAGGGCTTAGGAATTTAGGGTGTAGGTTTAGGGTTTAGAGTTTAGGGTTCAGGGTTTGGAGATTAAGAGATTAGGCTCTAGAGCTTAGAGTTTAAGTGTTTAGGGTTTAGAGTTTAGGGTTTAGGGTTCAGAGTTTAGAGTTTAGGGTTCAAGGTTTAGAGATTAGAGTTTAGGGTTTAGGATTTTGGGGACGCCCACAGCTAACCTGTTGGCAGACTCTGGTCCCCCCAAAACTCGAGTTCATTAGGGTTTAGGGTTTCCGGTTTAGAGTTTAGAGTTCAGGGTTTAGGGGAGTTGAAGAGATTAAGGTTTAGAGTTTAGGGTTTAGGGTTTAGGGTTTAGAGATTAGAGTTTAGGTGGGAAATCGCACTCTTGATAGGGGGATGGGGGGGCGGAGACAGCTCTAAACCCGTGAAAGTGGTGGTTTGGCGGCCTTCGACCCATCTTTGGGGCGCAGCTGTGGTGCTGGGAAAACCCCAGACCCTGTATACCCCCTTAAACCCTACACCCTAAAACTCTAAAACCCTAAAACCCTAAACCCTAAACGCCTTAAACCCTAAACCCTAAAACCCTAAACCCCCTACCAACCCTGAAGCCCAGAAAGTTAAGAACAAATAGCGCCGAAACCTAAAAACCTTAAGGCTCTGAAGCTCCGAAACCCGGGCCCGGGCAGAGCCGAAACCACCAGAGGGCAGGCCCAAAGGTCGACAGGGGGGGGTCCAAAATGGGCCTCCGAGAGATCGGGAAACTAGCGCTACTTTCCCGAACTGGTTGGGGCCTCTGGTGGTTTCGGCTCTGCCCGGGCCCGGGTTTCGGAGCTTCAGAGCCTTAAGGTTTTTAGGTTTCGGCGCTGTCTGTTCTTAACTTTCTGGGCTTCAGGGTTGGTAGGGGGTTTAGGGTTTTAGGGTTTAGGGTTTAAGGCGTTTAGGGTTTAGGGTTTTAGGGTTTTAGAGTTTTAGGGTGTAGGGTTTAAGGGGGTATACAGGGTCTGGGGTTTTCCCAGCAGCACAGCTGCGCCCCAAAGATGGGTCGAAGGCCGCCAATATAGATTCAGGTTTGACCACACCAAACAGAGTAGATACCGTTAAGCCATGGAGGGCGCGCCTATTTTCTCCAGAGGGCTAAGAGCATCAATGCAACGGGTAACACACTGGTATGCACAACATGGAAAACGAGTACGTTATCCGAAGATAAACAATACCCCCCTCACCGAATGATGTCTAATCGATGAGGTGCGCTATGTGCAAACCGGCAAGTGGACATCCACTGCGTGTGTTTCGCGAAAGTTGCGAAGCTCAGCTCTGTGGTGATCCTTTGAATTCGGGATCGGCCTAAGCATCGATCGCCGCGCACCGGATTGAGAAATTTAAACACCGGCGGGGATACATGATGCCTGCAAAAGAAACATGCAAACACTTCGGTTTGGAAAAACGGGTATAAGGCCTTCACCACTCACGATTGTAGCGATCGTATCGCCATGGCGGCCGGTGCTCTTGCTGCCATCCTCGGCCCCAGTAGTTGTCGCTCCAGGAACGATCATCCCAGTAGCGACTGCTGCTTTGGCCTCGGTTGCGCGAACCGCCGGCTTCCCCACTTTGGGGAGCTCGTGAGTGTTGAGTCGTTTGGCCCGATCCTTTGCCTCTGCCCTTCTCTGCACGGTAGGGGGCAGTGGCCGTTTTGGGCTGAGCGGCTCGGGCCCTCTCCTTGTCCTTCTCCTTCTCTTGGACGAAGCGCTCTGCGTGGGGGAGTTGGTTGCTTAGCAACGTCTGCACCCACTCAGTGAGATCCCGCTCCTTCGGATCAGGGATTGCCACATCACCAGTGAAGGTCGAGGTGCACACCTTGATGAAGTCGGAGGTGTTAAGGAAAGTTCCCAGCCACTCAATCGCAAAAAGAGGATCCTTGTGTTGTGCGATCAAGTTCGCTGCTACCATGTCATCCGCACTTGCGGTGAAAAATGTGAGCCTCGCCAAGCTGTTGGCGTCCCCGCGGTTTCCAGCCCGAGAGCCGTAACCGAGGGTTCTTTGCTCCCAACTCCGCCCGGCACTGGGCAAGTATGCATTCACGAGGCAGTCATCCACGCAGCACATCCTGCGGCTGCGTCCCGCCTTCAATGACTTCAAGGCATACTCGTCCACGTTGTCAAATTTATCGGCGGAGCCGTGGAAGCCGTGCTTCTTGCGCAGCTTGACCCACTTCCTGGCGTTCTCTATGGCGTGTGCGCCAAAGGAGAGTCCTCCGCGAATATCGGCTTCCCACCCTGCTTGGGAGCTCCTGAGATCGGCCGAACACAGCTCTGTGATGTTGATGCCGAGCTCAGTTGCTGCAGACTGGTAGATGGACTCGCGGGAGGCGGCCAGGAACGTCCTCAACGTTTGTTGGGAGCTCTTCTGATTTACCCCAGCGCCACAGCTGAAGCATATGTGCTGCCCTTCAAGACGGAGGACTCCGCACTTCCCGCAAGCAATCCTTGCGAGATGACGAGCACGGGGTACTTCCTTTTTCCATGGACTACCACCAGTGCACGGGAGCGACGCATACACCAAAATCGGTTTCGTCGTATCTCCCCCCTCGTCGCAGAGGGCGCGGGTGTGTTGGACTAGTTTGTGGATGGTGGAATTGCGAGTAGCATCATCTTGGATGGTTACACGATGAACATGACAGCCTTCGCTAGCAGGACGAGGGGTTCCTAACTTGCTATCAGGTCCGCAGCAAAACTCAACGATGACTCGGTTGAATCCCTGCGGCCTCGAGCTTTCTCGGGCAGGCGTAGCTGTCGCTTCCACGCGAGGTAGCCTGAAACCGAGATCACTGAGGAGATGACGTTCTTCGGAGGAGAGCTTCTGGTGGGAAAGGGCAGTGTAAGCAACTACGGAGTATCTACGACCTTGGTAAGGGAGAACACAGTGCTTCTTTTTGGGGTCAAAGAGGAAGGCTTTCCTTAAACTAGGGTGCGGACTTCCCTTGAGTCGCTTGCCTTTCGCATCGACCTTGTACACTGCGTCCTTGTCGGAAACCGAATTGTCTTCTACCCAAATTTCCCCACCTGAGTAATCCCCAACACTGAAAACGAAGTTCTTACTCCCTCCTGCATTGTGACTGTCAGAGTGAACCTTAGACTGCGAATTGTTGTTAAACACCAGCGACGTCCAGGTGAAATCTGGAGGTGCATGTGCACGCGCAAAGTCGTTGAGGTATTGCGCAATCGTCTTCCACTCCTGAGTAGCCTTAGTGATGCCCTGCATCCCGCCGTAGGTCCACTGCCCAAAAATGTGGTAGTAGCCTTTAGGGTCGGTTTTGATCATCTTACGTCGGGTTTTACGTTTAGTGGGGTACATGCAAGCAGCTAACTGCTCTAAGGCCTTTGCCGTGTGATTGCGATCTTTGGAGAGTTGCTGAGCCAAGTGACCAGCGTCCTCCGGCTGCACCACAGGGTGAGCGTGAACAACAGGTGTAGGCTCCTGAGGTGCAGTACTCTTGGGGAACTTGCCAGTACCCCCCTGATCCTTAGTCCACACGTGTGCAATCAGACCTAATGCGTGTTCCCACTTAGAACGATCAGCAAACGGCTTAGTGAAGATGTCAGCTACCTGTTCGCTGGTGTCGACGTTGATGAGATCAAAGAACTCACGTTCAAACTGCTGTTTCAACCAGGCAAACGAAATACGTTGCGTCCGGTCGGTATGCCTCAGCTTCTCACTATCCCCTTTAAGCAGAATGACGATCGTAGCTTGGTTGTCTTCTAACACCTGAACAGAGAATTTGGAACTCAAGTGCACCTGAAGCCCATTAAGATCCGCAACGGACCTGCCATCAGGGAGCACATCGCCGTATCGAATCTCATCAATCTCAGGGTCAATCCGAGCTACCACGTCATTGCTAGTCCAAGTGGGTGGTTTCTTCGGCCTAACCTTATGGTCGGCTGCGATCAGCACTTCCTTCCATAAGAACATCCATAGGCTGAGGCTTGGAAGCCCCTGGGCTCTGATGCCGTGGTTGGCCGCGACCACTTCGCTTTCGGTGCTGGACGTGGTAATGCTTGTTTGTTTCTTAGAAAAGGCGTTGAGGGGAAAGTAGGTGTTCGGGCCTACCAGGTAGAGTGCGCATCCGGAGGTGGATTTGCTATCATGACTGCCAGCATGGTCTGCATCACAAAACATCCACAGCTTACACTCCGAAATGCGATCACCTATGAACCCTCTCATCTTAAGATCCAAACTCGAATTGATGTAACTCATCAACCTGTGCAAACCCACGTCGCAGTCCTTGCTCCACTTGGTAACTCTCGAGGCGAGAGACTGAGTGGCACGCAGTAAGTCCCACCTAGCCATCCTTGCTGCAAACAGCACCTTCATCAAGACGCGGCTAGCGATGGGTTGGAGTCTCCCAACTGGCTCGTTGGGATCTAGGGGTTTTGCAATTTTGTTTTCATGGAACGGTGTGGCAACGCTCTTCAGGGAAGATTTAGGAACCTTTGCCAGTTCACAGTACCGGTCAACGCACGAAATGAGAAAATCCTTCATATCGTAATACATGACATTCACCGGTTTGGACATAGCGGGTATAGTCCCTTCACTGATGGTCTCCGTCGACTTGAATCTGCTCTGCCTCGCTTCGCGCTTTGCTTCGGCCTTAGACCGTTTGCCGGCCTTCCCTGCCTTAGCTGCGAGTGCATGGCGAAACTCCTCGGGTTCAATATCGACAAGAGGAAAATACGTCTTCCCCGTCCACCAGCTCTTCTGGGGAGCGTCCCTAGCTACGTTGAAATCATCGTGCCAGGTTTCGCCACCGTCCATTTGAGTAATGCGAGTGTTAGACATGGTAGGAAAACGCCTAACATCATCTTCAGTTGGCACATACAGGCGCTTTCTGGGGTAAACATGATGCTTGACTACAGCTGCGAGTTCGGGGTCAACTTCCCAATAGTCCTCGGTCCTCGTAGGCCCAGGGCTATCCCCGGCAGCGGCAGCAGCATGCTTCTTATCAAAGACGTACGCAAAGGGGTGCGCTTCTCTAGGCAACTTAACACCATTTTCTTCCTGATGATGACAGCCAAAATACCTCCCTAGGGCCTCTGCAGGGTCCATGTCGATCACCTTGGAGATACGCTTCCACCCCTCCTCCAAGTTCGCAGAGGGGCCGGCCATCTTGAAGTCGTCTACGTACACTACGAGAAGGAGATCTAATTCAGGATGGTAGAATACTGACTGCCAAATCTCGGGGAGAACAGCAGTAAAGCCAATGCTTTCAAGTTGTTTGGTACAATGCTGCTCCCATATCCCCCCTGAATCAGGGTGGCCATAAAGTGCCAAGCGCAACGGGCAAACCGGATCAGCAAACTTCTCCCATTCCGGGGGCCACCGGTTTCTAGGGAGTCTGACCCAGGTCTCGACGCCTTTGAAAAGGGCCTGGGTGTACGCCTGGCGAGAATCGGCTTGCTGCTTAGAGTACCCTGGCTGGCTACCGAAAACATCAATCACCTTACCGGCCTCCATACTTGCGGGGCTTGAGCCTAGTTCTGCAAAGATGGCATGGTCATGATTTTCATCTTGAACGTTGTTTCCCTGGAAGACACTACGCCCCTTCCATTTGCGTTGGGGGTGACCTTCAGGTAACTCATCGCCCTTAACAGAACATATCTCAAACACCTTCCCAAAATGGGCCTTGGTTTGCTTGTGTTGGGCTTCGGCCGCCACATCTCGGTACTCCCGCACCTTCTTCTCAAGCCAACAGGCTTTATCGCAGAGCTTCTTCCACTCCTTGTCCATTGCAGCCTTAGCAGCCGGAGTGCTTTCGATCTCCTTAGCTCCGACCACCCTGGCGACAAGGGCAAGTTGCTGTCCCGCGATATACCCAAGCTTATCCCAGTAAAGTTTCTTCATTCTGTCTCTGTGCTCTTCTTTGAGGGGTTCGGAACAAACCGGCATGGCAGGAGCTTCGCGTTCGACCTTCCGGCGTTCCTCTTCAGCTTCGAGTTGTTTCTTACGTTCGTATCTGGCAATGTCTTCTTCACGTTGCTTGGCGGAGTACATATGCCAGAACTCTGAAGGCGTGTCAGGAGATCTCTTTGAGCCCCTCTTGTTCCTGACAAGACGAACACCATCCCAGTTGTACCCTGCGGGAACAGGTTTGCCATCGGGCATCCTAGTGGGGTCGTGCTTGGTCATCTTAGCTGCGATGCCTTCCGAAGAGCTTGAGGGTATTTCGGGGGCAACAACGCTTTCAGTGACAACCTCCTTCCCAACACCAGAAACCTGATCCCTGGCACTACCTTCTCCCTCGCCCTTCGTGTCTGGCCATGACTCAGGAGCATCCGGGTCCCACTCGCAGTCCTGGTCCTCCAGGCGTGGTGCCTCGGTCGCGTCCCTGATGGCAATTTCAGACGGCCTCATGGGGAAGGTAAAGTCACCTGGAATGAGTTCAAGTCGTTTTGCACGAAGGATAGGGAAATTCCCAGTTTCGAACATTTGTTCGCAGTTATGAACAGGGGTCACCAAATACTCTTCCCGCCAAATGAAACCAGGCTGGATGTGGTATCCCAAGAAGATGCCTTCAACCCCAGTGGGGCCGAACTTCGTGGTGGGAGGAGTTCCTTGTTTGGGGTTGTTCCGGAACAAGACCTTAGCCCCGAACGGAATGATCATCCCCGTGAAAGGCTCCCCATACCTCGCTTCCCAAGGGACAACACCGTCATCCAACCGTTTGGTGACGTTAAGAGCAATGGTGTGATGCTGAGCCGCAAGTGGCCAAGTCTTCTCAGGGAGACCAGACTGAGTCAAATTAGCTCTGGTACCCTCTAAGACTGTACGAATCTCTCGTTCTATGACGGACTTGTTGGAGTCGACATACTCACGCGAGGTGTTATGTCTGATTCCGAGATCCTTAATGGCCTTCTTGAGCTCCTGGGCGTTGTCCGAGTACATCACCCCCGCAGCATGCTTCTGCCCTAAGAAGTGCAAGAGGTCTTCATGACATTGGTCACTAGACTTAGTGGGTGAAGGGTAAACGTACCGGAACTTCGAGAAGACATCTTTGATGACAAGGGCAACTCTTTCGTCCTGAAAGCCATGATCCCGAAGGTCACGCGTGATGATGTGATCAACAGTGATGTGGTCCCCAAAACTCTCCGAAACAATTGTGCTCGAACCACCCTTCTTACGGGCTTGTGGGGCCAACATCTTTGCGCGTTGACAAACAGGACAGAAAGGATTCTTTGGTCTATGCGTGAATTGGTGCTCAAGACTTATGGCTTCCGCCTTTAGAGCGGCCTCGGAACGACTCCGGGCAGTTGGCTCCTCAGCGTCACTATCAGGCTCAACGTCATCCTCTTCCGAAATGCTGAACACCGTAATGCTCATTGCGCACGGCCTGTCGAATTTGGCCGCCTTGTTGGGAAGCTCACGGATGTGGACCTTGTCTTCGACCTTAGTCCATGCTGAGTCCTGAAAGATCCACGTGGTCCTGACATCGCACCGGGGGTGTTTGGGACTTGGAGTCCTAAAGGTTTTGGGTTTGTGCCCCACAATGACGTAAGGAAATCCGGCAACACCAGAAGTCCAACCTGTCTTTAGGAGCTTTGCCCTGTCGATTGCGATAGGGGGCACCGCTTTTGCTGCAGCTTCAACCTCGGGGTCGGGGTGCTCGACCTCGGGCGCTGGCTCTTCTTCAGCTTCCTCGCTTACCCCGGCCAACCCATATGGGCGGCTTACTCCTGAAAACCCTCAGCGTCAACCTCAGCCACAGCGCAAGTTGTTTCCTGCGTGGGGTTCCGGGACACTGAAGACTTGGCTTCCTACGGAACTAGTGGGGCCCTCCTGGATCGCAGGAGCTGCGAGTGTATCGCTGGCTATCACTGGCACCATACCTCGCACTCGACACCTAAGCTTCTTTCCCTCAGGCGAGATGAAATACGGGGCTTTCTTAGGGTACCAATGAAATTCGAAACCGTCCTCCATACACCGTCTGCCTACAGAGAATACAGGAGGTGTGCTGTCAAGCAAGTAACACTCCAACTTTCCGCCAAATTCGGGAACTTCGAGCTGCACCGACTTGTCACCCTTAATAGAACCGTTCGCGGTAATAAGGTTGACATGCCTAGAGGCACTGTTCACCGGCACATCCCCAAAGTGGGCTGCATGGTCCGCGCGACTGATAAGGTCCTCTTCGCTGCCCGTGTCCGCAAGGAACTCCAGGTAGTCGACGGCACTCGGACAGGCGAGCTCGGCTGCGCGGCCGAAGTTCTCACAGCATTCGCATGTGAGTGACGTTTCGTCCTCGCACTCGTAGTCACAGTCTACGCTTTCGCCACGCAACGAAGCTTGAACGACGTTGGCCAACTCTAAGGCTACGTTCTTGGCGTACTCTCTGTCATCTTTGGATGATTTAGGGCAGGACCTTTCATCTAAGTAGCATACAGAGAACTGTCTTGGCTTGCGAATCAACTTGATGCATTTGTCCATTGGGACTTGGTAAACGCGGACCTTGTCACTAAACCTAAGCTTGCGATTTGGGTCCTTGATTTTGAAGACTGTTTTGCCTACCCAAGGGGTCGTGTTCTGTTGTGATCGCTTGGACCTCCAGTTCCACGACTCTTTCTCAGCAAATGGGGCCACTGGCAATGTCTTGACGGCAACAGCCATGCTCCCCACATTGCGAAGATCCATTGGGCAATCCTGCGAAGTCGGGTTAAACATTTCTGACCTGTAGGAACAATGGTGTCTCACAACCTCCTTTCTTTTGAAGTCGACCTCCCAGTAATCCTCACCCTTGACACTAGGCTCTTCCCTTGATCCAGCTGGGGCCGCGGCTGCGAAAGACACACAGCAAGCTGCGTGCTTGTCCTTTTCCCTTGAACGTCCCCTGCTGGGCTTGCGTTTGTTCTTCGGCGCTGGGGAAGGTGACCTAGCTTTCTCGGGCTTTGAGGCTGGTGTCGCAGCTTCCGCAGTGGGAGCCGCAGAAGGCGACTGAGATCTGTCTTTGTGGAGAAAACGACACTTATTCCCACGAGTGCATTTACCTTTCTTCCAAAAGGTACACACTTCTTTGGACTTTCCTTTCGGGCTTGGGTCACGTTTTCTGTGCTCATACTTGCACTTGTCACCCTTTTTGCACTTGCCCTTTTGAAAGTCGTAGCAAACACCGCGTTTGGGACTTTGTGACCTACCTGGGGATCTGCTGGGAGACCTCTGCGAGGAGGTTCTTGACCTTGAGCTACCACGTGAGGGAGTTCTTTCCCGGCCTCCCCTCGAAGGGGGGCGTCCGGCTCTAGGATCTAAGACAGGAGCACCGAATCGGTCGCCATGCGACTTAGCGATGCGATCTCGATTCTTCCGCATACGTTCGCGGTTGAGAAGGTTTCGAATCGATTCGACCAGGAACTCGTACGAATGCGTGGAGGTTCCCTCCTTGGCACGATCGTAAATTTCCAAGTCATATTTCATCCTAGTCGACTTCCGGATTTGACGAAGGAAGATATCTCTCAGCGTGGTTTCATCGGGTTTGTGACTCAAACCGGCCACTACAGAGTCCCAGTTGTAGATGAACGTGGTCAAGTCGTCACCTAGCAGTGCAACCTTGAGAAGATCCTCTACTGAGTAAAGAGATCCCGCAGCTTCATTGGTTTTGAAATGCTGCTCAAACATGAACAAAACTTGTCTACCCCTCACAGCCCTGCCTGCTACTGCCTCAGACTCCTTGAAGTTGAGCACTTGGCGGGCAAGTTCGCCTTTGGCGACCTTGGTCAAAGCGGCTAGGATCTTGGTATCCAGCGTCAAGAAGATGCCGGGATCCCTTAGCTGTTCGTGGCTTGCTCCGTTTTCGTAGACCTCAAGGATCCACTTAAAAGCAGCATCCGGCCTATCAGACGCAGCCCTTACTGCTTCCCTTGTAGCTGTTTTCCAAGAGCGATAGGTTTCCGGATTGGGAAAATCTGGGAGCTTGACCACATCGGCTTCTTTGACTTTGGGCTTGTCTTCTTCAGGGGTTTTCTCACCCTTTAAAAACTTCGCAGCTTCTAAGAGCGCTTGTTGCAAAGCTACTGTACTTTGGTCTCCCGTGCTACCCGGCGTGCCCGCAGGGGCCGCAGTTTGCGAACCAAGCAGCTGTCCGGTTTGGGAAGCTAGCCCGGGAGGCAACTGTCCGGCTGACGCCGTCGGCATACCTGAGGGTTGGGGCGCACCTGCGGGAAAAAGACCAGGAGGTGTTGCAGTGACTTGGTTGTTGTTGCTCAGGAAACTAGCAGCTAATGCTCCTAGTGACTCCGGAATTACACCGGGGTCTGTTGAGCTTGGGCCTGCGGGGGCTTGAAAGCCTGGGGTTCCTGTCGATGTTGGCTGAGGAGGTTGATTGAACAGCGGATTAGGGAACTGAGGTGTTGAAGGATTTGGCATCTGAGGGGTTAGCGGATTGGGCGCTTGACTCGTACCGACGGTGACGCCCTGAGGCAAGTGGCGGAGCTGAGCGACTTGCTCTTGCTCTCTCCTTAGTGCGTTCTCTAAGGATGACACCTCGTCCTGGAGGCTATCGTTCTGCCGATACATCTCGTCCTCAGTTGCTGAAAACTCAGTCCTTAGTTCTGCAAGTTCAGTCCTTAGCGTTTCGACATGCTCGTCGTAGTTTTTCTTCAGGTATGACCCGAACTGGAGCAATGCCAACTGCTTCTCTCCCTCAACTTCTTGGAGGTTTTGCTCCCTCAACTGTTCACTGCGTTCAAAACTTTGTTTTGCGCTTCTGTACATTTGTGCTTCACTCTGCAGGTGGTGGTCACGCATCCTCAACTCCTGCATCAGCAAACCGGCGTTTCTAGCGCTGTCAAGTTCACTGTTGGCAAGTGTTGCTTCAAGGGACGCGACAACCTGTCTGTGTACGCTGTTGGCTTCTTCTTCCGCGTTTGCGAAATTCTGCTCAGCTGTCGCTCTCATAGCTTCCATCAAGCCTTGGTGCCTGCGTTCAGCTTCAGACTCTAGTAAGCTAAGTCGTGCACGGACCTCATCTTCTGACAAACCTATGTTGATACCTATGTTCTGTTGGAACTGTTGCCTGTGGAGATGCAAGTGCGCAGCAATAGGTGTAGCAGCATTAGGGTTAGTGGGTCTAAAAGGAGTTTCTCCTGCGCCACTGAAAACGTTGATCCCAGGGCTACCAAGAGTGGCTAACCCTTGGCTTCCCAAGTTTGAGAGCTGCTCTCCTTCTGCTGGCAGAGACGCCATCTCGTCCTCCAAGTCGCTAGAGGCGACCACAGATGTCGCAACTTCTGTTGGTACCAGTTCAGAGGAACTCATGCACTGATTGCACGCAAACCCAAGGATACCAGCTCTACGGCTGATAACCTATAGATTCAGGTTTGACCACACCAAACAGAGTAGATACCGTTAAGCCATGGAGGGCGCGCCTATTTTCTCCAGAGGGCTAAGAGCATCAATGCAACGGGTAACACACTGGTATGCACAACATGGAAAACGAGTACGTTATCCGAAGATAAACAATAGCCAAACCACCACTTTCACGGGTTTAGAGCTGTCTCCGCCCCCCCATCCCCCTATCAAGAGTGCGATTTCCCACCTAAACTCTAATCTCTAAACCGTAAACCCTAAACCCTAAACCCTAAACCCTAAACCCTAAACCTTAATCTCTTCAACTCCCCTAAACCCTGAACTCTAAACTCTAAACCGGAAACCCTAAACCCTAATGAACTCGAGTTTTGGGGGGACCAGAGTCTGCCAACAGGTTAGCTGTGGGCGTCCCCAAAATCCTAAACCCTAAACACTGAACCCTAAACTCTAATCTCTAAACCTTGAACCCTAAACTCTAAACTCTGAACCCTAAACCCTAAACTCTAAACCCTAAACACTTAAACTCTAAACTCTAGAGCCTAATCTCTTAATCTCCAAACCCTGAACCCTAAACTCTAAACCCTAAACCTACACCCTAAACTCCTAAGCCCTACACCCGAGTTTTGGCGGAAACCAGAGTCTGCTAACAGGTTAGCTTTGGGCGTCCCCACGCCCAAGTCCTAAACCCTATGCCCTAAACTCTCAACTCTGCACTCTAAACTCCAAACTCTAAACCCCAAAACTCTAAACCCTACACCCTAAACTCTAAACCCTAAACCCTTATACTCTAAACCCTAAACTCTAAACCCTAAACCCTCAACTCTAAACCGTGAACTCGAAACTCTAAACCCTAAACCCTAAACTCCAAACCCGAAACTCCAAACTCTGAACCCTAAACTCTAAACCCTGAACCCTAACTCTAAACTCTAAAGCCTTAACTCGAAACCCAAAACTCTTGAACTCTAAAACCCTAATTAAACCAACCCTAAACTCTGAACTCTGCTGTAAACCGTAGACCCTAAACTCGAAACCTGAGTTTTGGAGGGAACCAGAGTTCTGCCAACAGCTTAGTTTCGGGCATCCCCTAAACCTTAAGCCCTAAACTCTAAGCTCTGAAGCCTACACTCTCAACCCTAAACTCTGAACTCTAACTCTAAACCCTAGACCCTAAACTCTAAGCCCTAAACTCTTAAACTCTAAACCCTAAACTCTAAACTCTAAGCCCTCCGAGTTTTGGGGGAGACCAGAGAAACCCTAAACCCAAGACTCGAAACTCTGTACCCTAAAATCTAAACCCTAAACTCTAAACTCTAAACCCGAAACTCTAAACTCTAAAACCCTAAGCCCTAAACTCTAAATCCTAAACTCTTACACTCTAACCCCTAAACTCTGAACTGTACACCCTAAACTCAAGACTCTAAACTCTAAACCCTAATCTCTAAACTCTCTAAACTCTAAACCCTAAACTGTAAACCCTAAATCCTAACCTCTAGATCCTAACCCTATACCTGAGTTTTGGGTGAAGACCTGACGTCACCCAGGGCTGGAAGGCGCACCGGGCGCACGCCCTAGTTTAGGGTTCAGGGTTTAGGGTTTCGGTTAAGGGTTAAGGGTTTAGGGCTTAGGCTTAGGGCTTAGGGCTTAGGGCTTGGGGCTTAGGGTTTAGGGCTTGGGTTTTTAGGCTTCAGCGGTTTCGGCCCTTAGGCTTTTGGGCTCCAGGGTTGAGAGTGAGTGGTTAGTAGGGTTTAGGGTTTTGGGGTCTGAAGGTTCAGCCCGTATGCTCTAAAGCTTAGACCTTGTAAGCGCTTGCTGACCTTGGGGATCTGATGTGCTGCGGATTTAAAGGGCCAAAAAACGAAAACGGTAAGACCCTCCAGCTTGGGCCTTATCAACCCTAGAGACCCTATATAGACCCGAAGCCAAATAACACCAGAAGCCCGGAACACTAAACCCTCGTTTAAAAAAGAATCGAGACCCTGAACCTTCCAGACCCTCACCCGAAACGGTAGACCCACCCTGAATCTATGCTTTTTTCCGAACAAACTAACAGCCTAATTCAGGGTCGGACGGGTCTTATAAGGACTTAGTCTGTAGGTGGAATTGGTGCCAAAGGAAAGAATCCAAGACCTCAAACAGCCCTAGACCGGTTGGGTCTTGGCTTTTCCTACACAAACATGTACATGACCTGCCCAATTTCATCTGTCTGTTGGTTTCTATAGGAAAAGCCAAGTCGCAACCGGTTGCGTCTTGGCTTTTCCTGTACAAACATGTACATGCTGTTGTTTTCGCAAGGAAAAGCCAAGTCGCAACCGGTTGCGTCTTGGCTTTCCCATGCATTTTACATGACCTGTCCACTTGCGTCTGCCAATTGTTTTCTACAGGAAAAGCCAAGTCGCAACCGGTTGCGTCTTGGCTTTTCCCATACAAACATGCACATGACCTGTCCAAGTGCATCCACCTGCTGTTTTCTGTAGGAAAAGCCAAGCCGCAACCGGTTGCGACTTGGCTTTCCTGTAGAAAGTGTACATGAACAGACATTTGCATTTCTAGGGGACAAGCCAAAGTTGCGACTTGGCTTTTTTCGTTTTAAAATGTGACCTGGCCAATTGTATGTATATGCTGTTTTCTATAGCAAAAGCCAAGTCGCAACCGGTTGCGTCTTGGCTTTTCCTAAATCCTGCACATAAATTTGATCTCAGCCTCCATGCTGCCGGAGATCGGCAAAGGCCACTTGTGCCTCAGGCATTTATGACTCGGGTGCTCTGTCTGCTTGCACTTCTGATTGCTTGCGTGTCTGGGCAGCGCTGACTGATGTCTCAGGGCTCTGTGCTTCCACGTTCCTGCTTTGTTCTGTCCCAGAGCTTCTGTTGTTCTACTTTGTCCCAGAGTTGTTCATGTTGCGCTCTGTCCCAGAGCTTCTTTGGTGCTACTCTGTCCCAGAGTTTTTCATGTTGTGCTCTGTCCCAGAGCTTTCATACTGACTGAGCTCTGTCCCAGAGCATTTGATGGATGTGTTTCTTCAATCATAGCTCCTGACAGGTCACCTTGGGGGTTTGGGGTGTAGGGTTTGAGGGGTCAGAGGCTAGGGTTAGGATTTAAGGCATGCAAGGTTCAGGTCTCAGTGCTGCAAGGTGTGGTTGAGGGTGTAGGGGTTAAGGTTTAGGGGTTCGGGGCATGAGATGAAAGAGGCAGAACCACTTGCTACATCATTGTTGTACCTCGCTTTTCGACCGACACGAATTAAAAGAATATTCTTTGTTTGTGTGTGTGTGTGAGATTAACCATTTTTCTGTCCTGCCCAGAACATAAAAACAAGATGTGGCTCAAAGAATCATGAAAGCTCGGTATTGGCATTTTAAAGCTTAATCAAAAAAATGTGTTCTCTCCCATCTATCAGCAATTGCTTTGAACTGTGCTGGTCTCACCTCCCCTATGTGGGGCATGCAGAAGACCTCTCAGGCCGACTTTCAGGGTTTCCACAGAGGGCCATTTAGCCCCTAAACCCTAAACCCATAATCACCCAAATAGACCAAAAAAGGGGTCTCTGAAAGCCTCCATTGGGGGTTTTTTGTTCACAATCACCCAAAAAATGGAATTTAAGAACCCCCAGACCAGAATTTAGGTTACCACGGCCAGGGTTTATAAGTTTTTGGCGTGAGCACGTCTGGAGGAAAACTGGACGTAACAAAGTGGCGCTTTTTTCCTCTTTAGGCCCTATACGACATGGCAACACAGATTTCCGGCGCAAGCGCACCTGGAAGGAAAACCTGCCGTAACAAAGTGGCGCTGTTTTGCCCTATAGTCCTTATGATACGACATGGCCAGATAAGTTTTTGGCGCGAGCACGTCTGGAGGAAAACTGGACGTAACAAAGTGGCGCTTTTTTCCTCTTTAGGCCCTATACGACATGGCAACACAGATTTCCGGCGCAAGCGCACCTGGAAGGAAAACCTGCCGTAACAAAGTGGCGCTGTTTTGCCCTATGGTCCTTATGACACGACATGGCAAGATAAGTTTTTGGCGCGAGCACGTCTGGAGGAAAAATGGACGTAACAAAGTGGCGCTTTTTTCCTCTTTAGGCCCTATACGACATGGCAACACAGATTTCCGGCGCAAGCGCACCTGGAAGGAAAACCTGCCGTAACAAAGTGGCGCTGTTTTGCCCTATAGTCCTTATGATACGACATGGCAAGATAAGTTTTTGGCGCGAGCACGTCTGGAGGAAAACTGGACGTAACAAAGTGGCGCTTTTTTCCTCTTTAGGCCCGATACGACATGGCAACACAGATTTCCGGCGCAAGCGCACCTGGAAGGAAAACCTGCCGTAACAAAGTGGCGCTGTTTTGCCCTATAGTCCTTATGATACGACATGGCCAGATAAGTTTTTGGCGCGAGCACGTCTGGAGGAAAACTGGACGTAACAAAGTGGCGCTTTTTTCCTCTTTAGGCCCTGTACGACATGGCAACACAGATTTCCCGCGCAAGCGCACCTGGAAGGAAAACCTGCCGTAACAAAGTGGCGCTGTTTTGCCCTATAGTCCTTATGATACGACATGGCAAGATAAGGTTTTGGCGCGAGCACGTCTGGAGGAAAACTGGACGTAACGCGCTTTTTTCCTCTTTAGGCCCTATACGACATGGCAACACAGATTTCCGGCGCAAGCGCACCTGGAAGGAAAACCTGCCGTAACAAAGTGGCGCTGTTTTGCCCTATAGTCCTTAGATACGACATGGCAAGATAAGTTTTTGGCGCGAGCACATCTGGAGGAAAACTGGACGTAACAAGGTGGCGCTTTTTTCCTCTTTAGGCCCTATACGACATGGCAACACAGATTTCCGGCGCAAGCGCACCTGGAAGGAAAACCTGCCGTAACAAAGCGGCGCTTTTTTGCCCTATAGTCCTTATGATACGACATGGCAAGATGAGCTTTTGGCGCGAGCACGTCTGGAGGAAAACTGGACGTAACAAAGTGGCGCTTTTTTCCTCTTTAGGCCCTATACGACATGGCAACACAGATTTCCGGCGCAACCCAAAACCCTAAAA
>CAJNDS010002758.1:244614-262114 GCA_905221605.1 Symbiodinium natans | reverse complement strand
AGCATCTTGCAGCTCAGCATCGTGGGGCTCTAGCCAATCCAGGTCTTGGAGTGATGATGTCGCCTGCAGAAGTCACTGGCGCAGCTTATCAGGAAGCTTCCACTGTCGGATGTCTGAGGGTGCGACGATGAATCTCGGTCCACAGCGTGTCCCGCTCACGCTCCTTCTTCTTTGGCTTTCTTGTCTCCTTCTTCGGAGATGGCGAGGACTGCGTGGTGGGTGTGGTAGTGCTTGCGGTTGCGAGTGAAGCTCTGCTTCGGGCGCTCTCGAGATGCGAGCATGCCCCCAAGTTTAAACCTCCCAGGACTTCCGACACCGTGAGTGGCGCACGCAAACAAAGAAAGACAAAGAACCGCCAAGCAGTGCCAAGCTGCGCGGAATGGGGACTCGTCCGCCTGAGGTGCGACAGCTCAAACATACTGAGATTCGGGTCTCACTGTGGAATGGCATGCGAACAGTTGTGATCCACCATCATCACCGGGCCTCCACTGCCCGGAGAGGGCATAGAACACTCAGAGCTTCGGTGCGAGATCGACTCAGGCGAGCAGCGCGCTGTGTCCTGCGAAGGGCGCTGGGAATGCAGTTTCTTCACATGTCCAGGCAAGCGCACGTCAAAAACAGTCAAAAACGTGGTCCGTGGCAGGTGGTGGCTGTGCCGGCTGCGGAGAGCGTATGTACTCCGTCCATCCTTTGGAGCAGTGCCGTCCCGGGGCGCAAACTGTTGTGACCGCATCTGGCCAGTAATTATTCGACAACAGCTCATGCCTAAGGCATACAAGGCTCTGTCCATTTCTGCCTCATCTCGCGCCCTCAGAGAGAGATTGGACAAAGTTTCTCCCCCACGACCGTGTTGAATGTAACCTGACAAAAGAGAACTCACGTGGGCTCATGTGTGCTCTCCGGTTGCCTTTTTCAACAAACATTTCCAGACCGCATGTCATGTAGAACGGCAGCATCTGGGGCATTGCAACGGATGCAGAACCTGATTCTGCCAGCAAAGAGACCCACTCGAAAGCTGCAGGCTCGTGGATTTCGATTGAATACCTGCATATAGCATTGGCCCGCATGCTCAAGGCTCAAGATGCACCATTCCTTTAACATCGCTACTGTACACAAACACACACAATAACTCCAAGTTTGGACTGCAGGCCTCTGTGCTGCTCAGCTCTACGCTGCCACAGATTTCTCCAATCAACATGTCCTCTGGGCTGCGGAACCACATCAGCCAACGAGCTCCAGCCCGCAGAGGCACAGAGCATCGGCTTGCATCGGACAACCTTGAGATTCCGCGACCCGTCTGTGAGGGGACTGTCACGATGACCACCCAGCGGCATTTCCAAGTGAAGGCGCTCCGCACCTGAAGCCAACCTGCACCAGCCCGGTTCGCAGCAGCCCTGAGGGCACTCTGCCAGAGGAAGCACGCCTGAAGATCGGGGGCTTGGAACTTGCAGGTCCTCCTGGTCGTGCAACCGGGCTTCTCCAGGCAGATGAGCTGAAAGCCGTTTGGAGACTCCGCTGGACACACCTCTGCGCCAATGAGCGGCAAGCACCGAACGGACTCCGGGCTCGCCATGCTCTCGGCGTAGCACAGGACACCGAGCTCAGACACGGTGACGAAGACTTTGCGACTCCGCGTGCCTTCCCTGAGGAGTAGCCAGGTCGAGCTCGGGCATTGTTGAGGTGCTCCTGACAGAAAAGTGCATCTCGAAAGGGCCAGTGATGCCGTTGCACACCGCGCTGAGCGCTACTGATACTGATACTATTCTGTGCATGCAAGTCCATGCATTCCGCCAGCACTCTCAAGAGGTTGCCTATGCAACTTTGGCAGTGGTACGTCTCAAAAAGGAGCTCCAAACTCTTCATCCAGGCAGTTGGCTAAACCCTAAAGCCTAAACCCTGACCACATCTTACCAGACTCAGCTCCTCTCGCCAGATCCGCCAGCTCTGTTGGCCCAAGTTGCCCCACAGCCTGGCGTATCCAGGCCGCCGCTCCTGAGGACGTGCTCACCGGATGTAATGGAAGCACGAGGATTCGAGTAAATGAATGGATGGGATGAATGGATAAGTCAGCAATGCGAGATCAGCTGCGTGTGCACCCGAGAATATTTGAGGAGCCGAGCAAGAACACCTTGCAGGGAAGCTGCTGGCACCGCATCGGGGTGTCTGCTGCGGAATGAGGTCAACTCCTCGGAGAGCTGTTAAAAAAGCGAGCAAAACAAGACAACAAGCACAATAAGGGAAACGAGATGAAACGAGTGACACATGCTGCTTTGGAGGCAAACTGAGCACAGGGCTCGGCGTCATCTCTTCACACTCGGAGACCTCGCTGAGCTCCGTGAGTCGACGAGCCACAGGCGGGGTAGGTACCGGTGGCAATGGCAATGGCAATGGCGGCGGCAGTGGAGGTGCTGGAGCTGGCTCCTGTGGTTCACCGAATTCATGAGAGTGTTAACTCTGCTTTTTTGTGTTTTTTGGCCCTCCGCACCATTCTCACTCTACTGCCCACACAGTTAGCTTCCATATGGCCTCTCGCGGTGTCTACTGCGAGCCCGGCCTCGACAGCCCCATACAACGTCGCATTGGCCCGCTGCTCTTCCCGCAGCTTCCGGATGTCTTCGACTAATTGCTCGATAGAGGTTCCAATGTACCTGAGGCAGATGCCCGCCGCCTCCGCTACTCTTCCCAGCTCAGCCTGCAAGGTGCGGACAGACTTGGCAGACTCATCCGC
This sequence comes from Symbiodinium natans, assembly GCA_905221605.1. Lineage (NCBI taxonomy): Eukaryota > Dinophyceae > Suessiales > Symbiodiniaceae > Symbiodinium > Symbiodinium natans. The sequence goes on along the minus strand of CAJNDS010002758.1, from coordinate 259,386 downwards.
GAGAAGCCTCATGGCCACGTAGTGCAGCGCTGTGAACTTTGGGAAGGGAGCACCGCGATCCGCTCGAAATTCATTCAAATGAAGGAGGTTGGCGATGTCGAAGGCTCGTGCTTCTGCCCGCTCTACTTGGCCAAAGTTCACATAGTTGTACATCACAAGAACTGTGGCCAGGATGTGCTTGAGGCTGCTAGACTCACGCATCTGTGCACATGCCTCTCTGACAGCCTGCATCTGTCCCATGAGCCGAAGCTCTTGAGGCTGGAGGTTGGCAGCAAGGGTGAGGGCCTTGAGCCTCTCCTGAAGGCGCCCAAGCTGGCTGAAAGGCACCAAGGCCTGTTCCGCGTCCCGCAAGGGGCAGGGACCTTCGCTGGCCACCTGGAGCTGAATCATCAGAGAGGGCTCGGGCATCATCTGCGCCAGGCGCTCGAGCTGGTCCTGGTCCAGGGGGCCCGGCTCAAGGAGCCGCACGGCCTCGAAGAGGTCCTGGCCCCGCAGCGGCAGGCCCCGCAGGACGATCTGGCAATTCCGGGCCACCGCATCCGGGAAGATCTTGCGCGGGGTTGCACTTGTACCCGGCGACAGGGATGGCGCGCCCTTGCCAGTGCTGGAGCTTGCGGAAGCCTTGTTCTCCGAGAACAGCGACCGCAGGGTTTCGATGTCCTCTTGTGCTTGTCCAGCTCTCTTGGCAAAAAGCCCCTGGAAGATGCTTGGCTGTTCGCCTCTCTCGCCTCTCGCAGTCTGCGGAAGAGCCCCTGAATCCTTCATGTTCAATCGCTTTCCGAAGGGCAGCGATTTGGCCGAAGCCTTTGGCTGAGCCTTGCCCTTGCCCTTTCCGAGAGGAAGTGGGGGCACTGGAGGCGCTCCTTTTCCGGCGCCCTTCAACCCCTTGGCCCCTTTGCTTGGAAGCGGCGGGCCCTTGCCGCGGCCCTTTCCAGAGCTTGAGGACGTGGATGAAGCTCCCGTGCCGCCATGTTGTGCTTGCGCCTCTGATGACGAAGCTGCCACGTCCTGCGGACGCTGGTGTCGCTGGAGTGGAGGTGCCTCTTGCGGCTTTCCTTCACTGGCTGCAAGCCCCTGAGAAGATCCCAGCAGCAAAGGGGCGTGGACTTGCGTGCGGCCCGCCAGCATGCTCACAGACTGAAGCAGACTTGACATCCAAGTACGCTTGCTGCTCTCATCCAGAGCCTGCATGGCCACTAGCCGAGCACCTTGTGGACCGAGGTACTCAATGACAAAGCAGTGCTGACGACCGTACATGCCATCGGGTGCCTCCCATATCTTTCCGATCGACGCAATCTCAAACCGCTCACTCACATCGGCATAGTTGTATGCATGCGGAGAACAAATCACCTCGCTCCCTTGCCCAGACCAAATTGAAACCCAACGAGATCTCCAGATTCGGAGATGCTTGCTGCACTTTCGTAGCCAACTTTCGTGGACGAGGTTCCTCTTTGGGCCGCTAGTAGAAGTTGGAGGTGCCTCCATAACAGCAGCCATCACCCCGAATGCCCAACGAATGCCCAACTAATGCTGAGAGAGTAGGGGGGGAGACCTGAAATATGACGGGCAGCCTGTGGCTCATGCGCAGAATGTGTCTGACAGCTTTGAATGAGTTGCTCGCATGTCTGTCTGATGAGGGCTCATTCGTGTTAAGAGCTGATTAAGCTTGATGAAAAGTTGCAGGGGGGGCGCAAACTCACCAGGGTTCATGTCGTGCGGAAGTGATTGCAGGCATCCTCTCATGCTGATCACGATCTGCATCAGCAATGTCACAGCGGCAACACGTTTTAATACTAAATATTGTCGTAGGCAAAGCATATCTGAACAGGTCATCTTCACAGCAGCAAAGAGAGCAGCGTTTAAAGTAGGCTGTCTGCTCAGCACGCAAGCCTTGACGATACAATCCGCGATTGATGATATAATGCGATACTGTCCCTGTCCGTGGTATACCACATGTGTAAATCAAATCTTCGCTGAAGCGGCTCGCACTCTGCAGGAAAGTACTTAGGGAACGACCCCTGCTTTTCAAGCTGCTGGACCAAGTATCTCAGTTTCGGTTGCACAGCACTCTGTGCATGTCGGTTCCTTGCATTTTTCATTATATATATATATATATATATACATATGTACATATATATATGTATATATATGCACTCTATACATATCTATTTTTCCGTCCTCTGAGGTACTTGGGCCGGGGCGCCACGGCTTCCCTGGGCTCCGCGCCGCTTCCCGCGAAGCCGCGCCGGCGCAGGAGCCCGGGAGCCCGGCTTCCGCTTGCTTTGCGGGCCCCCGACTGCATCTCTATCTCCCAGATTGGCTTCTGCTACTCGCAGCTGCTCAAGCTCTCTTTGTTTTATGGTGGTGCACTTGTCTTCTCTGTTGCAACACATCATTTGCGGACTCCTGTAACATCAGCCGCATTCATTGTGCTATTCCCTGGTATCTGCGTCCATTGAGCTACCAGTAGTGTGGATCTTCTGGCTCTACCGCGGTTCCTCGTGTTGTGGCCAGGCTCAGCGGGACCCTCAGAAACCTGCGGCAAGGACAAGCAGCCAGTCATAGCAGGTCCATCACGCATCAGGGCGCGCACCGTGCCTCGTGCTGCTAGTAGCACTTGGTAATGATCCCAGAGCCTTGGAGGTGCGTGAAAGTTTCCCTTGTCATAATTGCACTGGCCCGACTCAACGTACATCTACTTGTGGAGCTTGTACTTACTTTCATACTGCCTAGAGCCGAGAACTCAAAGGCCGCATGGGCTAGAATCTGGCATCCTGGCCCACAGTGAGACCGCCTTCCCGAAGAGCGAAGCGTAGCCTCGAAGCAGTATGCACAAACATGAATTATCATGCACTCTAATTAGTAATCAACAGTATAGTGTACAAATCTATATAAATAACATGCATAGAAACCGGTTGGCTCTTTGATCTCTTTATGGTAGAAGTAGCCTTTACGTTCTCAAGGTATATTCTGGGAAAGCGCATTTGAGGTCTCTGGGGCCATCGCCCTTCCTCCAAAGCCATGGGCTTCTCGGCCGCCAGGCCTCAGAAAGGGAATGCAAGGCCTTGGACGAAGAGACGACATGAGGCGTTGCTGCTTCTGTCATGATCAGATGGAGGCTTACGAAAATATGCGACCCCTAAGATGGACCCCCAAATAGGAGAATCCCCTTTGAACAAGGATCCCAAAAAGGTACTCCCCCCCCCCCTATTTTCGTAAACCCTAAACACTGAACCCTACACCCTAAACCCCCACACATGATTTTTATGACTGCAAGGGCTCGTCATGGAGTATGGGTCCCCGGCTGATGGAGAGGGAGTCTCCTGGCATGGCCATCTCGACCTGGCCATTAGGGTATTGGGGGATTAGGGCATTAGGGTATTAGGGTATGAGGGGGTATCAGGGTATGAGGGTATGAGGGTGTTAGGGTATTGGGGTATTTGGGTAGTAGGGTAGTAGGGTAGAAGGGTAATAGGGTATTAGGGTATTCGGGTATTCGGGCTTAGGCGCTGAAATGTGAGTTGCCAAACGCGGCCGCGCAGACGCTTTCAGGTAGCTGCACCTCCACGGTCACCATGCCCGTTCGGATGAATGCCTGAAACAGACCCAGTTTTTGGATGCTTTTAGGGTTTCTTAACGTTAAAAAAACCCTAAGTGAATGCCTGAAATAGACCAGTTATTGGATGTTTTTTCGGGACACAGAGGATACCCCAAGAACCGGAACCTGCGGTCTGTAGTTTGTGAAGAAAGGCTTCTTTCGCCCTCCTTCATCCTCCTTCAGAACCTGCACAAAACAGGGAGAGCTTTCGCGACCGGCACGCAGCGCCAATGTCTGAGCTGCCCACGTAGATGTCTGCATCAAACTTGTTGTACCTTGGGAAGGAAGGGATCGATTCCACGAGAACATGACAGCCATCCCCCGCTTGGAAGAAGTAGTTGGCGAGTGTGCCCCGGCAGCGGTTTCGACAGGCCAGGGGGCGTTTTCACGGTACCAGCAGCACAAAGAACCTGACGCAGGCATGCATCAAATTGAATGCCCATAGGGACCCCACCACGAACCTGCTCCCCTAAACCCACTTGTTCCCCTACTAAGGGGGTTACAAGGGGGCCTGAGGGGCCCTAACAGGGCGTACACATGTACCCGAGATATTGACACGGTGCTGAAGCTCGTCTGTAAAAGAAAGAAGCTGGTAGACTCGTTACAGATCCCCTCCATACTATGTAAAGTCTGCGCATGTCAGTGCATGCTGTGGGAGTTGCGCGCCTGCCCTCGCAGAATCTCATTTCTCTTAATGCCCTTCAGCATGATTCCGCACCTTGCAGGAGTCCGTTCATAGAGCTCTTGCTTACCCGAGTGGTGCAGCACTGAGTCGCGTGCTGGTCGCCGGACTGACCTTCATCGAGCGTCTTGTGGAACATCTCAATGCCGGAGATGGTGGCCTTCTGGGTCTTATCCTCGTGAAGGTAAGCAGATGCCATTGACATGAAACGATCTGCTAGTGGACTGTCCATTCGCAGCGATCCTTGACACCAACGATCTCTATCGTGTCACCCGTCTTTGCAATTCCACGCTCGATTTTGCCCGTGGCCACCGTGCCCTTTCCTGTGATGCTCATCACCTGAGCTGCAAGAAGCCCTCACCTGCTGCACTTTCAACCCCAAAAGCCGTTGACCTCCACTTCACCAGATTTCATCAATCCCAAAGCCACGGTCTACGCACGCTACTTCTTGGCGGGCGGCACTCTCAACGCCCATGAGGAAAGGCTTGTCGACGTCCCTGCACCAGTTTCGGATTCATGTCACACACTCTTCTGACTGGCATTGAAACACGGCAGGACTACAAAAAAATATGTTATATACGCGTATACGTATGTATATATGTATATATATATATGTATACGATACGATACGATACTATACATTACTATACATTACTATACATTACTATACATTACTATACATTACTATACATTACTATACATTACTATACATTACTATACATTACTATACATTACTATACATTACTATACATTACTATACATTACTATACATTACTATACAATACTATACATTACTATACATTACTATACATTACTATACATTACTATACATTTCTATACATTACTATACTATACATTACACATATATATATATATATATATACATAATTCTATTTATAGTATGTGTTTTTCTATTATCCGGCTAGTGCAGCTTCTGGTCTCAAGTCTGGAGGCACCTTTGCGGATCTGGGAAGAACGAGTCGACAGCCTCCATGAGCCTTGGCGGTGACTCGCAGAGCCCAGGAACCGGCAAAGCAAAGTTCTGAATAGTTCTGAATTTCAGAGCTCATAAATACTATATTTCTATATACTACAGATCATATATATATATATATATATATATATGTGTGTGTATATGTATATATGTATGTATATCAGGAGGCGCAGGGCGCATGGCTTCTTGATGGCTGGGACTCCAAATTCACCGGTGTCGCCGTTCAGCGCCTTCAGCGCGGCACCACGGATGAACGGCCTTGAGTTCCAGCAACGAAGAGGTGTTGGCCAGGTGGTTTCTGCTGTCAAGGCCAAGTGACGTGTCGTCACCAGGGAACGAGTAAAGGTCCAGCATTTCTCTCACCTGCTGGCAACATGGCCCAACAGATGCAGGCACATGGGCGGCAAAAAGAGCAGCGGCGTCTTTGCTCGCAAGCCACCTGCAAACTGGGTGCAAACCTGGCATGCCTTTAAAGTTGGCACGCGGTGGCACCGGGTGGGGAAACACCTCTACAGGGACCGAGTCCTCTTGAATTTGCCTCCGGCCCGCGCCGGCAGCTCCGTAGAGCATCAAAATCGGGATGCTTTGGGATGCATCGCAATGGCGCGTGCACGCCTTTGATCGTCTTTGTACAGGACTGCAAAAAATGTGGGGCCGTTTCGGGCCTCCTGAAATAGACGCCATTGGCCTCGAACTCTCATGTGGACTTAGCATGACTGAACAGGATGAGCTGTACAGCGGATTCCCTCGCAAGCGCCTGTCCACTAAAGCCGTCCAGTTCAGGACTAGCGTGACTAGCGACAGCGCGCGGTGCTGGCCAGGCAGGTGTTCGTCCCAGCACAGCGTTGCAAGATGTTGCAAGATGTTGCAAGTCTGATGTCGCAAGAGGCTGCCGTTTTGGCAGGCCGAGGGATGTCTGAAGCAGACGTCTGCAACACAGTTCAAAGGCCTCGGTCAGGTGGCAAAACATGTGCAAGTTGCATCAAAATTGCGACCTAAGTGCCCATTCACTCTAAAATCTCAACCAAACTTTAGCTGCCGGTGCACCTCCAAAGCTTCACCAGCAGTCCACAAAATTGTTGGGTCCTGGGCTGCTTTTTGGGCTGCTTCTTCGATAGGCTACGAGTGCGAGCCTCCAATTTAGTTCCCCGAGCAAACCTGAAACGTAGCAGCTTGTTCCACTGGTGTGGACCCCCGCCTGGTGCGAGACCAGGAAGGAAGTGAATTCAAGTCTGTATAGTCGCTCAGGCGATGGGAACCGCCTGCACCAAAGGGGCGAAATTTGTGGCAAACAGAGATCAGCTTTCGACCGATTCGTCAAAGAAGACTGTGGAACGTTAAGAAGAGCCCATGGTGTCCTCCCATTGGCTCCTCCTGTCGGCATCGAGCATCACGTCTTCCGCCTTGAACGGGTCCGCGTGCAGCCAAAGCCCACTTGACAAGTGCCTTGTGTGTGCGGGCGGCTTCTTGCCCCAGTTGCACTAAAGCTGGCATGGTACAAACACATGCACCAAGACCGAAGGTCAGAGCAAGTGCAAGTACCGAGCAACCTCACTGTGGCATCCGGATGCCTTAGAACAGGAATACGAGTGGCAAAGGAGAACCGCACGCGTCCGCACATGAGCATGCAGAGGGCAAAGCTCTGCACTCCACGAGGGCGACGATCGAGTAAGGGAATGGTGCCAGGGTGCCAGATGAACTCGCTATGAGCTTGAAAGTGTTCCGCTTCGCATGGCAGAGGATGTTGCTCAGAGCCTGCAAAGTGTGCCCAGCACACCAGGCTTTGGCCGTTTAAAAGGTTGGGAGTTGGGAATGAGTTACATCGAGCACAGCCATCTTACCAAAAAGCAAGCATTGGCATACTGTGCCACTGTGCCTGCTCCGAGTGAGGCATACCAGCTTTCGATGAAGCTGTTGTAGCCCAGGAAGCAGCCAAATGCCGGCAGACCTTCATGTGCGAAACCCAGCCGCGTCTCCTGAAGGAAAACTGATCTTGTGGAGACGGGTTGCAAGCGCGCATAATACAGCTTCTGCTTGGTGCCCTGCCATCTCGTGGACCACGAAGAGGGAGACAGGCTTCTCCGTCCTAAGTCGCAGACATTCGGGCGAGGCCCCCGCAGTAGAACCCTCCGACGTTTTGGTCCCTTGTTCTCGGTTCCTGGTTAATCTTGCATGGCCCCACTTCTGCACAGGGATACTGAACTGACCAGATTGGGTTTCTCAATGACCGGTCCTAGTGGAGAATGTCGGGCTCATGGCTAGCAACTGGGGCTCGGAGGTACTTTTGGGGGCGTAGGAGTTGTAGGGTCGATGATTGCTGCTTGCTGATTTAGGGTTTATATAAGTTTAAGGCCTTGGGACTTAGGTGTCGGACTTTAGGCCGTTTGGGATTCGTTACCTCGGTTTAGACATTTCATCGGGGGCGTGCGGGCAGGTCCCGAGACCAAACTTGTGGGAGACCCCTATGATGGGAACTCCCCGCAAGTCGCGATTTGGGGTCTATCCTGTGAGCCTGACGAGCGACCGCTGCCCGAATAGGATATGAGAAACCCAGAGGACCGATTAATACTTGCTTGCATCGCTCAGCTTTCTTGTTTCTTCTCTCCTGTAAGATTCTCATGTGATATTTCTTCTGCGTGCTTTCTCTTCCATGCCTGCTATCTCTTCTCCCTCGTCTCTTCTTCTTCTTCAACTTCTTATTCTTCTTCTTCTTCTTCTTCTTCTTCTTCTTCTTCTTCTTCTTCTTCTTCTTCTTCTTCTTCTTCTTCTTCTTCTTCTTCTTCTTCTTCTACTTCTTCTTCTTCTTCTTCTTCTTCTTCTTCTTCTTCTTCTTCTTCTTCTTCTTCTTCTTCTTCTTCTTCTTCTTCTTCTTCTTCTTCTTCTCCTCGTCTCTAGCTCCTGTTCTTCTACTGTGCTTAGGGGTCGGGCATGGACCTTTCCCTGCGCGCCAGGCGCGTCCACTAACCTCGTCTCTTTCTGTCTCTCTCTCTCTCTCTCTCTCTTCCTTCCTTCCTTCCTTCCTTCCTTCCTTCCTTCCTTCCTTCCTTCCTTCCTTCCTTCCTTCCTTCCTTCCTTCCTTCCTTCCCTTCCTTCCTTCCTTCTCCTTCCTTCCCTTCCTTTTTCCCTTCCTTCCTTCCTTCCTTCCTTCCTTCCTTCCTTCCTTCCTTCCTTCCTTCCTTCCTTCCTTCCTTCCTTCCTCTCTCTCTCTCTCTCTCTCTCTCCCCTTGGGTTTCTTCTTCTGCCTCTTCTTCTTGTGCTCGCTTGAGGACCCCCACTCTGAGGGGGGGCCAGGCTGCGATGGCCAAGCGGTTTAGCGGTTTTGGTCCCTGGTGTTCAAGGAAACCCCCAACGATTCTGGGGCACCAGGGTATCTGACTTTGCGAACCTGTCTCTCTCCCTCTCTCTCCTGCTCTCCTCTCCATCTCGTTCGGGCACACACCAAACTACTGCCACATTGCCTTCGTAAGGCCCATGCATGATGCACTGTACTGCACTGCCACGCTGAATGATCGACATATACCTGAGCAGAAGAAGAACCTCCACGCAACGAACCCTCCAGCACACACATCCCATGCTGAGCTGGCAGGCCGAGCTGCCAGGAACTGATCCGATCTCTGAGAAAGACTCTGTCCTCCTGCCTGCTGCAGCTGGAACTGATGTGAAACATGCATCTCATCTGAATGGATCCCAACTGCCCGTCAAGTGCATGCCTGGGAATGTGATTGTCCTCAATCGCCAACAAAGGCGCTTGCCTCAACTGTGTCACCGCCTCTTCCGGATGTCACCACGCCAACCCTAAGCCCTAAACCCTAAACCCTAAACCGAGAAAAGGCATCCCTGGATGGACCGTCCCAGGCACACCAGGATCGGGGTCTTCGAGTTCGGCCACACCGCGCGGGTCTCCGAATCGCCTCACTCCGGAAATATGGGGCATCATGCTGGCCTGCATTTCTGCTGCGGAGTAGGGTTTAGGGTTGGGGTTTAGGGTTAGGGTTTAGGGTTTATAGGGTTTAGGGCAGCCATAGTTTACCCAGCCACCCCCCACTGCAACTGCAAAATGCGCCACTCTCAGATAGGCATGAAGAAATGGCAAGTCAGCTTCGTGGACATGCTGACGAGAGACACTTTGCCCAAATGTCGCTGTCCTGACCAGAACCATCCAGAACCCCACAGAACGATTTTGGATCCATCGTGCACTGCAAAATGTTCAGGGCTTCGTGCGATGACAAGCTGGAAGAAATGTGTTCGAATCTATCGTTGACGGTGGTCTTTTGGGCAGTTAAGATGTCATGAGACATGCACAGACAGCTCAAGGCAAAGAGATACCTTAAACCCAAAACCCCAAACCCTAAACACTAAACCATAAACCATAAACCATAAACCCAGGCTCCGGCAAGACTCTAAAAAGGCTCTGCTCCTTCCACGGGCGCCGGAGGCGCGCTGGCCTGCGGCGGCCCCGGCGGGGCCTGGCCTGGGCAGAAATGCCCTAACAGGTAAGAAGTAGTGCCAAAGCAGGCATTCCAAAAAACAATCAAAGCATACTATAATATACACACACACATTCTGGATAAGAACAAAGGAACACCGAATGTGCTCACATAGCCAAAACAACCATAGCCCGCCGACCCCACTGGGCAGGTCGCACATCACCTTGAACAGCTTTCCAAGGTCAGCAACTCCAGAAAACTGGCAAACAAGAGCATGGTCGAGTCCTCGAAGTTCTTTCACGTTGTTTGCATGAGGGCGCACGCAGGGCCTTCTGTGGAACCTTCTACTTTGGTATGTAGAAGTATTGGTCAGGTCGCGCGCGTGCGGCCCTTGTGCACAAGCACTCGAAGATTTCTTAATATGCAAGCAAGGTGCACAAAAGCTGCTCAACATCAGCAGGGCTGGATGATGCTGCCCGCTTGAGCCAAGACTTCCACACGCATCTCCGCGCTGGACCGCATGGGCCATCACAGCTGTCAGGCTCATCGCATGGGGATGTTTGATCAAAAGGGGTTGACAAGAAGGCCGCCTCGAGTTCCACAAGATCGACAAGCTCCATGTCTTCGACCATGTCCTGTCATGCATTGTCATGCCGAAGCCACACAGGCTGCAGCTGAATCGGAAGCCAGCTGGCTTCCTTGACTTAAAGGAGGGCCTACACACGCGTACCAAGTCTGGCTTGCTTCAGAGTTTTGCTATTCATGCATAACATGCGCGGCTAGGCCATCTTGTTCAAGAAGACCACGATGCTGGGCCTTGTGATGTGGGCCAGCGGGCAGGCGGGTCTCTTGGGCAGAGTCAATCCAGCCCGACTTCCCCCGACTTCTCTTTTCTTGGCCACTGATGATCACTCGATTCGGTGAGCAGTCATGGCAGAGGTCACGACTGACAATTCCGCACTGCAACATGGCTTTCCATGTTCCTACGCAGCTCGTGCAAGCTCATTGGTCTAGTGGCACGGGTGGTCTCCGTGGCATCGAGGTTAAAAGGTCAAGCCAAACCTTGCAAGCGCTTGCCCACTCTAACATCCTGACATCCGGTACACCTTTGGCGCCGGTCTGTCGACCTCTCCTCAAATCTTTTGCCACCTTCTACGTGATCAGGCCGGGATTTGCTTCAGCCAACAACTTAGCACACCTAGTGGCCTAGCGCTCTTAACATTTTCGAAGCTCCATGCCGCGGTGCTGCCTGCGCAATCCCGTGGCTGATCTTGGCTTGTTGCATTGACTTTTTCTAGGGCTTAGGCATTTACAAAGGAAGTGTATGAACAGATTTGCAAGGAACAGATCTAGCTGCCTCGACTCAAAAGAGACGCACAATACCGAAGTGATTCGATGATCGGCGCATCACTGGAAAAACTCCGCTGCTCCTCAGGCTGATCAGGCTGGCTGCGGCCAATGACAACGCAAGCGGAGACACACACACACACACACACACACACACACACACACACACACACACACACACACACACACACACACACACACACACACACACACACACACACGCACACACATCCGTGAACTGAAATATCAGCCGAGCCTCGCTTATGTGTGCGGTGAGTCGCAAATGGATTTGAGAAATCTCCGCTTCACCTGGGGCAAGAAACAAGACGTGCTGTAAAATCAAACCCTTTTCGTTACAGGACGCTCGGAAGCTAGACATCTCTTGGAGGGACTCCAAGGTTGAGAGATGCAGAAGTTTAAGGAAGATCGGGTGAAAAGTGTGGACCCCGACAAGCCGTTATCAACTATTATCACAGCCGTTTATGACCACTGCGGAAGAGAAGTACCCTTCGTGCACCCTCATAAGCCCTCAATACTGCGCAAGAACTTACATATACATATACACATACATAAACATGTACATATAGCACATACATATGAGTATGCATATTATATATATATATATATATATGTACATATACATATACATATACATATACATATACATATACATATGCATATGCATATGCATATGCATATGACATATACATATGACATACAACATATAACATATAACATATAACATATAACATATAACATATAGCATATAACATTTAACATGTAACATTTAACATTTAGCATTTAACATTTAACATTTAACATTTGACATTTAACATATACATATACATATACATATACATATACATATACATATACATATACATTGCAAGGCATACACATATACGTATACATATACATATACTATGTGTATATAGATATCTATGCATTTATTTGTTTATATATATATATGTGTTTAAAAATTCTGTGGATTCTGTGGATTTGCTTGCTTTTCATTCACACAGTCAAATATATGCACTAAATATAAGAGGGGCTCACATACGATTTTCTCGTCCGTTTTGGACAAAACACCCCACAAAGGAAATGCGCGTTTGCCTTTTTTACCAACGAGCATGCGAAGGTCCGTGTTACCAGGATATGGGTGCACCAGGTGTTGGTTGTGATGTAAACCCTAAACTTTCAAACCAAACCTTAAACCCAGGAACCGTACAGCGCCAAGACCAAAAACACCAAACCTTAAACCCCAAACATCATACCCACTCTGGCCACTCGCATGCGCTGGCAACATGGATATTATCATCGTACGGGCACGTGTGGCCGCTCGCACGCACTGGTACAACGGACGTTTTCATCGCGCGGGCGTAGATGCTCTGACGATTCGCACACACTAACTAATAACACGGACGTTGTCATCACTCGGCGCGGATACTCTGACCACACACGTTAATTCCTATGGTAATTTACAGTGCTTTCGTCATTTTCGCAAGATTTTTGCTGCAACCCAAGAAGCACCATGTAGTGTCGAAAACTTGGCTGCAACGGAAAAAACAGCAACAAGAGTCCAAATCCATAGAAGCAGCAAACGAGCAACAACCATCAAAATTGCATCGCCGCAGGGACATGCTGCAAAACATAAAGAGTTTAGGTCTTCGAAAACATGATATCCTCGTGAGCAACAAGTGGAAGGCGACAGTGTCGGCAATCACGCAGAGAGAATCAACATCGTGAGTCAGACCTGCAGCAAAGAGGTCGTCAATCATAGTGAGGGGGAGATCATTAATGGGATTTCCGCAAGTCGGGGTACTCCGTATGTACCCCAAAATACTATATAATCCTTTTAAGGAACCGCAGAAACGGTACCCATATTTTCGGAAACCCCCGATTCATAAACGGTGTCACGACAAGTCCAATCGAGGCACAGCGGAGCTTCATCAAGAGATGGATATACAAAGGATGTCCGGAAAACTTCCCGGCCAGACAGATTGGCACAAGTGGCGATTGCTGCTAGGCACGTTCGGGTCAGCACATGGATTGTGGCTTTCAAGTTTCGTGATTGGGTTCAACTTTTCTATAGGTCGACTGAACACAGTAAGAAATCACTCGAAGCCACGCCGCACGACTTTGTTTGCGAATGCATTGGAGGTAAGGAAGTCCGTACTTTTGCCACTGCAAATCGTCGGCCCCCAATAAGCGAAACCTACCTTCAGAGTTTTTCTGTGCAATGAAGGACGGCTACTGGGACACACGCCGCAACCTCGCGGTACCTGGATTCTGCGCAAGCCCCCACCCCCCAAAAAAAAGAAAAGAACTCAGCGGACATATTTCATCGCGTAACCACATGTACTTTTAGTATTAAGTGTATATAGATATATACATACTTTTTGCATATTTATCTTAATGTCTATTTATATACTAGTATGTTTAATCATTTTCTACTTACATATATATATATATATATATATATATTTATTTATTTATTTATATATACATATATACATAATGACCATGAGGCCTAAACCGCCAAGGTGCGGATCTGGCTTCGCAGCTGGTTGTTTGGAATCAACTTTCCTTTGGGTCTAAAGGGTTTAAGGGTTTAGGGGTTTAAGGATTTCAAAGGTTTAGGGATTGAAGGGTTTCACAGTTTAGGGTGGGGAATAATCTTTCTTCTGGGAGGATATGGGTTCAGGGTGAGGGTTAGGGCTAGCTAGCCGAAAATTGCTTTCAGCTCGGGCCTTTTGGGGCATCATAGGCTGCAAGGGTTAGATGCAGAGAGTATCGTGGAGAGCAACCCTGGGAGACAAGATTCTGTCTGCCGGTCTTCTGAGCTCGGTGTTGTTGAGCGGGTCTCTGTAGAAGTGCTGGAAATGTCTCTCGATCGACTTGCGATCGTACGTGTTGCCACTTCCCGTGACAATGACGGGATCCTGCATGATCTGCATGGAGATGGGGCACAGGAACTGCCTTGCAGAAGCTGCTTGTTGCTGGCTGCTCCATGAGTCAGGGCGCTCTGGCTTGGGCTGATTTGGGGGGTTTTCGAAATTGGGGTGCCTTGTGGGGGTCCTTGTTATAATGGGCTCCTACTATTTGGGGGGTCTATTCTGAGAGTCATTTTCGTAAACCCCCATTTAAATTTCATTTGCCATGTGCAAAGAAACTAAGCCGGGGGCTCGCACAGAGTTCTCGACGTCGTCGGATGCTTGGCTTGCAGGTCGCCAAGAAACTGCGTCTCATCCATGTCCTCCAGTTTCAGAGTTTAGGGTTTAGGGTTTAGGGTCTAGGGTCTAGGGGTTTAGGGTTTAGTTTAGGGTTTAGGGTTTAGGGTTTAGGGTTTAGGGTTTAGGGTTTAGGGTTTAGGGTTTAGGGTTTAGGGTTTAGGGTTTAGGGTTTAGGGTTTAGGGTTTAGGGTTTAGGGTTTAGGGTTTAGGCTTTAGCCTCTTCAAAACCTCCTATTTTCCGGCTCCCCTCATCGTGGTACGGGCCTTACAGTAGCCCCTATCTTGGAGGTTCAAGGTACTTATAGGTGTAGTTCAAACCCAAAAGTGGAGTTAAAACCTAAAAGCCCCTTAAGTACCCCAATTTGGTTATAAGTGGGTTTCAACTACTCTCAAAATTGGGCTACAAAGTACCCTGAACCTCCAAGTACTGCATCATATGAAGTAGGGTATATATTTCTGGTACCCCCAAAAGGACACCAGGTATTTTTACT
>CAJNDS010002758.1:92114-239614 GCA_905221605.1 Symbiodinium natans | reverse complement strand
TCAATACTAAAAAAGTGCGGCGACTGGCAAGCAGGCCGGTCTTGCACCAACGGCAAAGCTGCGCATGGCACCTACCCAGTCACTGAAAGAAAGAAAGAAAGAAAGAGAGAGAGAGAGAGGGATAACGAAAGAAGGACACGGAAGCAATATGTGCACATGCAGCGCGACGAGAGAATGTTCAAAACAGATGAACATGCACGTTTGTTCATCTTGTGATCATACATGTGTGTGTGCGCACGTGTATGCACCCATACTTTTGGGCGTAGCCGGGTTTGGGCGACAGCTCCGCTACGCGCGGTTAAATTGCGAAAAGAAGCTGCGGAAATTTCCGGAACCGGGTGGTTCACACGTGAATCCCATCAGCGGTCCGTCTCAGAAACCCAGCTGATTTCGCAAACCCCCCCCCCCCCCCACCACCGACCAGCTGTTTCTGAAACATGCACCGTCCACCTCGCCCTCAACCCCCGAAACCTTAAACCCTGAACACCAAGCCCCCTTCAACGTCTCAACACCAGCAAAACTGGTGGGGGATAAGAGAGGGAGAGAGAGAGAGTTGTCTCCACCCGCACACAGGGTTAACACGTCAACGTTGCGTGCGAACAGCAGAAGCAAGAAGAGAGAGCAGGACCCGCCCCCAAGACCCAGATGCCGTCCAACTCGCTGGTACCTTTGTCATATGGGGACTTCTTTAACATATGGCCCCTTTTGGGGTCCTCATAAAATGGCGGCCCCCCTTTTATATCCAACAAGGGACCATAATTTAAAGAACTGACCATATGGGGACCAGCTGCCACCATCGTGGCCCGGGTGCGCCTTGAGGTGCACGCTATCTCAGCCAGACCCAAGCGCACCGCCAACTAAGCCAGGGCTTGTAAGGGAAGCAGGCCGCACCAGGGCCACCCCAGGGCGGAGATTTGGAGATTTAAGGGCGATGCTGGCCTGAGGGAGCTGAGATTCACTGACAGCTGCAACTGAGGCCCAAAATGATGCGTGCACCAGCCGAGATCGTCTGAAGTTTTTATCACTGACAAGAATGGAGGAGAGCCGGGGGCGGGGCGGTGCATGTGTATGAGGATGAGGATGTGGTATGTGTATGTTTCGACTCCATTCGACTCACGTATAATTCTCTATCGTTTAGGGCTGTTTAGGGCCCAGGGCTTAGCGGGCATGGCCTTTCGAGCCGCGGGCGCCAAGCCCCCGTGCGGCGCGCAGGGCGAAGGCCTCAAGGCGGATTTCTTTGGCTTCCATGGGTTTTGAAAGGGGTCTGTTGTTAGGCTGGTTAAGGCTGCTCAGCTTCTACAACTATATACCTTTAGCTTTAGGGTCTTAGGGTACGAAGGGCTTTATAGGCTCAGCAACCAGGAGCAAAGGATCCAGCCATTGTGTCTGACTTGTGCCAGCGAAAATTGCAGCCTTGGTCAAGGAAGGATTCTGTCAATCCAACAACCCAGGTCTCTCCGAGCCCAAAGCCCGCCGCAGGCCCAAAACTGGTTGGGTTGTGTTGTTCAGCGTTTGGGTGGCTTGAACCAGAGGCGTGCACCCATGCGACTGCGCCATCCTGATGGTCCAAAGAAGAGCTTGCAGACATCAGGTGTGGCTAGCAGAGTGCACGTTTTCTCGCGCCGCTCTGGCTGTCGGAAGCTCTAAGGCTTCGTCTTGCATGGCTTGGGAGATTTCCTGCTTAGCAGGGTGACTTTCATCTCAACAAGGCCAGTGAGACCATCTCGGCAGGGAGTCTCTCTACATGGCAAGCCGCTCACCATTGTAGTCAAAGGTGTAGTTGAACCTGAGTCCCCCTAGGCTTTTTCAAAACCTGCAAAACACCCTGAACACCCTATACGTGGCCCTGAAACCGGCGAAAGAAGACCAGCTGATCCACGAACTCTCGGAACTCTCCGCCCGGAAGCCTCCAAAAACTCACTGGGAGACCGGCTTGGGGCGCCCAAGAATTGGTGGCATGGGGTTGTGGATGTCCATCGATGCCTGAGAAGAGGAGGCTGAGCGTGGCAAGGCCAAGGAGGGCACAAGAGGCAGAGACTCACAGACTCTGAACAATTCTGTGACGTGAACGTTTTCGCGAGGCAACCGCGGATTGGGCCTCACGCCATGCGGGCAGCAGCTACTGCGCAGCAGCTACTACGCAACTTCAAGACCAGCTTCAAGACACACGAGAACTCAGACTGCTGCAGCATGATGACGTTCTTTCCGTCCATCGTTTGCCGCAGCCTAGGACTCAGATGTTCCACCCTGGCAGTTCAAGCCCATTCATGCGCGCAAGGGCAACGACGGTCCCGGAGGGTCTAGGCACCGGGCTCAGCTTTCGGAAGCTTCATGCTGGAGGACATGGAAGCTAGCTGGCCGAGTCGTGTCTTGCGGCCTCGATCCTCCGAACCCTTTCCCTTGCCCTTGTGCCGTGCTTCCGAGTCCGGCTGACTGCCAGCGGCTTGTGGCCGTTGCATCAGCTCCGCATACTTTTGGGACATGTAGCGCCGTGCATGGGGGTCCTGCGACTGCATACGACAACACCCGGTGGGTGGAGTTCTTGTGTGCAAAGCTTGCTGCTGCCAAGGAAAACTCAACGCCGCACACTGCGTTCTGATTTCTGTGTGGCAAGGCCCATCGGACAGCAGAGAGGCGATGAATTCACATGCCTCTCAAACGTGAGTGTCCTCCTTCAGCACTTGCAAGTTGGCTTCCGAGAAGCTGTGGCCGATCCGGCCCAGCTGCTGGGCCCTTGGCATGGCGATTTTGACTCTGCACCTGTCGGTGCGTATTTTGCACGGGCAAAAGGCCAGACTTTAGGGTACCGGCACTCGCCGCGAATGGTCCGGCCCCACGCACTGAGCCTCCCATCAAGGTGTGTGACTCTTGCTAGCGTGCCTGGCTTCCTTGTGCGCCCTTACATGTGCATCCTCAGCAGATGCCTGGAAGTTCTTCTTCGCCAGCGGGTTGCCATCATAGAAGGTGAAGGGGGCAGTGGTCAGGAGCTGGCATCCATGAGCCACGCCAACGTTTGCCATTTCGCACCAGCACAAAACTGAACTCCCTCTTTACATGTCTTTTGCAGAAGGATCGAGGCGTAGCTTGAACAGCCCAGGCCTTGGACCGGTTGTTCCCACGTAGCCACCACTCCTGGATGCCCAAGTGCTTACGAGGCCGAAGCACAGAAGCATGGTGGAAGTGTGTAGGATATTGCAAGCATCCCACTCGGCTGCCTCGTCTGGAATCGGCTCCTTGTTGTATCGCTCACCGACGGGAGCAGCCTGATCAGCAGTGATGATCGTGCACAGCTTCCTCTCGCGGCTCCCGGAACTCTCTGTGTATGCCATAGACATCAGCTGGACCCGATGTCCCAGCCTCACCAGTGGCAGGATGGCGCAGGGCCTGAGCTGCAAGTGCAAAAAAGAACACACCTGAAGATTTCGGAAAATAGGGGTGCCTTACTATTGGGGTCCGCAAATTAAGGGAATCCTACTATTTGGGGGTGTATATGAGGGTCCCTTATTTTCGTAAACCCCCCACCTGTAGTTGAGTTGTCCTGCCTAATTATAGCTATCAGCTACAAGTACTTGGGCGTCAGGGCCATAGGACTGCGGAAGATGAGGCCTTCGGAGGTTGCAGGTAGGACTTGAAGCAGCAGAGAGGACAAGTATTCCAATGACTGGCGCCTTCACAACAAAGGATATAGTATCAGTATGAATGAGGAGACCTAATAAACATAACACCCTTAATATACTCCTGGTTTTTTTATAATATGACCATGTGTGTGGATCCAAGATGTGGGCGGTAGTGCTGCTTCGCGAGGTCTGGCTTTTTTCGGACAGCCACCTGCCAGGCTGACCCAAAATCCCCATGAGTGCCCAGGCATGCCAAGAATTTTCAGATAAACTTGAGGCAACATTCGGGGGTTTACGAAAATAGGGGTACCTTGTTGGGGCCCTTTTTCTGAGGGGTTCCACTCTTTGGGGGACCCCCTTGGAAAATTGTTTAGGGCCTCGTTTCCCAGACACAAGCAAAGTTCTCGAAGTTTCATTCATGTCAGATGTCAGGCTTCCGGTCCACTCTAAGCCTACAGTTTTTGGAAGCCCAGGCGGCGAAACCTCGCATGATTTCAGACACCCCCTAAGAATAGCCCTGGATGCTTCAGAATATTCGCACAAAATTCATTAACTGCCCCATGATCGCATATGTTAGTTTGGGCGGCCACCTGCAAAAGGTGCGTCTGTGGGCAGCATGGGCATGGGGGCAACCTATTCATCACTGCCATGGAAAACACGAGTCTCCTGAGCTGAGGCCGAGCTAAGCCAGCTTGAGAACTGTCAAGACAAACCTCCGGAAACCGTGTCCGTGAGACCGTGTCACGTGGCCGGAGGCCACCTCGCCGACCACCATGGTCCTCCGCGAGTTGAACTATCAGAGCCCCTTACCACTGCACCATCGAACCCAAGACGCCCCAACAACCCTGCAGCAACTCACGCGGCGGCAACACATGTGGGGGGCTTGCGAAAAGAGGGGACCCCTAAGAAAGACCCCCAAATAGTAGGATCCCCAGTAAGGACCCCAACAAGGCCTCCATGTGTCAACCTCAAGTCATCTTAAGCCCAAGCCGTCCTGAGCGTCGCCTCACCGCATGGCACAAGCTTCTTGAGCCCATGGCTCAGCTGGAAAGCCGGGGCAAGTCACAGACAGCGCACCTTCTGCAGCTTATTCTTTTGGCGGTTGGAGTTCGGGATTCATGGTCTGTATTGTAAATGGTATGGGCTTCAAGAACGGGATTGATAATCATGAGGAGAATTGGTGCTCCGCGACACGGCATCCAGAGTATGCTAAGCACCTGTCGCTCTTTCTGTTTCCGACGAGCAATTGCCTGATGAACGCTTGAAGATCTGCGTGCCACTCGGAAGCAGCCAGCGATGCCCCATCTTGATGAGGTCTCACTCTCTAGCGCCCCTGACCACCGGAAAAGCTTGATGCGGACATGCGGCCGCAGATCCGTCCTTGGAGCGCGCGCGCATGTCCGGAGCCAAAGGCTCCGGTGACGTCCGGCACTGCTCGCATCTGCCACCCCACTGTGCAATGAAAACGGCATCATCGTGAGTCCTCTTCTGCTTCGCTCTTCGAGGCCAAGACTCACCGCAGCGGTGCCCACAGCGCCCGGCGAACGGATGGCACGGCCCTCGTGCCTGTGTAGTGGATGCGGAGGCGGAGACTTTGACGAGGACGATGAGCTTGTGGAAGACATCGTGGCCTCCCAACAGAATGTCTCGCAAGGTGATGGCATATTTTCGGGCTTGTCTGTGAGCAACTGTGGCAGTGCATGATGTCATGGA
Organism: Symbiodinium natans; assembly: GCA_905221605.1. Taxonomy (NCBI): domain Eukaryota; class Dinophyceae; order Suessiales; family Symbiodiniaceae; genus Symbiodinium; species Symbiodinium natans. The sequence continues at coordinate 234,284 of CAJNDS010002758.1, read as the reverse complement.
ACTCTCATGTTAACTCTACCCATGTCTTTGTTGCCGCATGAGTTGTGCTGATGCCACGGCTGCCGGCTGGACGCCTGGTCACTTCCCTTTCGAGAGCGGAGCGGCAGCCTCGGGCAGGGAGCTTGGGAAGCTGAGTCGGCCAGTTAGCATGGAGCGGGCGCATGACGTGGCTCGCTTGCTTTTTCCACATAGCTGAAGAGCGTCGAAGCGTTTTGACCTCGTTTGGGCCAGAGCTCTGCACACTGTCGACTCATGAGTTACCTCAAACGGGCGCGGCTCACAGCTCTTTGTGGCTGCCATTCCTGCTCACTTGCATGAAGTGAACAGGGTCCGAGCGCCCATCTTCCTGAGTAAGCCGTTCTGGTTCTGGTGCTAGCGAGTTGCGCTGCAGTTTGCGCTTCGCTGCCCACTTTTTCAATGCCCGCCGCCACTTCCAGCGTTTTGGGTGCATTCTGCGGCTCCTGTAATATGCCTTCGTCGTGGTTGAAATCTCGGTCGTGGCTGAAGTCTCGGTCGTGGTTGAAGCCTCGGTCGTGGTTGAAGTTGAAATGGATCCTACCTTCACCATTTCTCCGTATGATGTCAGTGCAAGCGGACCTAGCAAACGTCGTGGGCCATCGTAACGGGCTTTGAAGCTGTGCAAGCACTTGCTGTTGTCCCAGGAGATAAAGCGCTTAGCAATCGCCTCCACCTCCTTCACAATCTTCTCGTCCCCGATGTCCTTGAAGATGAGCTTGCCCAGGCTGCCACCATCCGGGGCGGACTCGAGGTAGGCAACTGCAGCCGTGCCTGGAACCTTCTCGCTCACCCAGCGGCCACCCATGTGATCTGCGTGTTCATGAACATCCCCACGCTTGCGGGACACCGGGACGGAAGACTTTGAGGCCACAAGCTGTGCGACCTCCTTAAGGCTACTGTTTGCTTAAGAACCAACAAACATATCGTTCCCTCCAAGGGTAACAAGGGGATGATTGATTTGTTTCCTTTTTTTTTGGGGGGGGGGGGGGGGTTCTTAAGCAGCAATTCGAGGGTAAGGTCCTTGCCCGTGATCGTGGCCCGAAGGCGCTTCTCGAGCTTCGGATGGCCCAGCACCTCGACGATGAGCTTCCCCACGGGCTCCAGGACTTCCACTGCGCTGTCGAGCTGGGCCTCCTGCTCCTTGGACCGGAGCCTTGGGGGGGGGGGTCATATTACATCCATATTTTACTCTGTAGTGCCTATTAAAGTAATCTGAACCCTAAACCCTGTCTAGGGTTGATTTATTTAAGGTCCCAATTTTAGGGTTCCTTTGTCCCCAACAAGGAGCTCCGACTTCAGGCGCTGCGCGAGCGTGGGGGCTTCCTGGCGCAAGCGCTCCGACTCACTCGGCGCCCTCTGCGCCTCAAGATCTGCCATCACAGCCTGTGCTTCAGCGTCCGACAAGAAGTTGTCGATGACCTTGATGGAAGACAGGCAAGTGTCATCTGGATCTGCCAGGGCTTGTGCCAGAAGCGCCCAAAGACATACGGGCCAAGCCGGCAGGAGCCAGGATGCAGCCATTGGCGGAGCCTATGGCGAGCGTTCCGGACGGAGGCCTTCCAGTCGAGCCGCTGTCCCCATATGGGGCTGCATAACACTGAAACAGATTCATGCCTTCTGGCGCTATCGCTTCCTTTGTCCTTACTCACCACTGTACAATGGTGGACAGCTGATTTTCTGATTCTGTTTGGCCAAGGCCTGGCACTACTTGTCAGCAAGTTTTTTCAAGGCTACTGGCACTTCTTGGGACCTAACATTATCGCTGTTGTTACCGTACAGGATTCTGGCATCTAAGCTGCCAACTCTAAACGACGGAATCTGCAAGCTTTTGCCATGGCCCTGCTTTACCAGTGTTATCGTTTTATCTTCTTCGTCTAGTCTTTCAACACAATCAGTCTTGTCCCAAACGTTTGGGGGGGGGGGGGGGGGCGCAGAATCCAGCAGGCACACACCTCGGAGCAGCCAGCTGCACAGCTTTCAGCGGCAGGCTCTACTGGTGAAGACATCTGAGCTGGCTCTGCTTGTTTTCCTGTCGCATCAAAAGGCGAATCACAAGCATTGAAACAGCTTTGGCCCAACCTTCCCCTTCGAGGAACATCGGCAAGGGCGCCATTTCTTTGAAACCTAAAAAAAAGGAAGATGGGGTCTCCTCGAATTACGGGCAGTTTAGGGTTTACGGTTTAGGGCTTAGGGCGTAGGGTTTAGGGTTCTCTTGTCTTGGGTCCTACTATCTAATGCGATCCACTCCTACAGATCCCAATATCTACTGGGATATACCTGGGTGCCTGAATGCACCGACACCGACTCTCTGTCCCACCTTCCCATTTATCGTCCCTCCCGTCTGCGTTGGACGGGCTCCCCCCTTCTTGCCAGGCTTCTTGGCGAGGCGGCTGCTAACGAGTATATCTACAAGAACTTTTGTGTATATGAAATATGGTATGTGCAGCCATTTGCATACATGTATATACATATATAGCAAGATGTATGTGTATGCAGTACAGAAAATGTCACTACAGCCAAAGAATGAGCAGAACTCCACTCAGACGGAAAAGGATCGTGAGGCGAAGACTGAGACGAATACTCCGAACAGTGAATCGGGTTTAGGGTTCAGGGTTTAGGGCTTAGGAAGAATGAGACGAATACTCCGAACATTGAAGGTTTTCACCATGATCATGATCATAAGTATAAAAGTCAGATGAATCCGTAGTAAAAATACTGATATTAATAGTAGCAACCATGAAACTCTTTCAAAGAAGACATCGCAAGTACGAATGCTGATCACAAGAAACTCGCTTAAAGAAGACATCGTAAGTACGAATGATGATCACAAGAGAGCAACAGCTGTACTAACAGTGATGCTAGCAGAAGCCATCAATTGAGGGGCAGTGCTGCTGTCCAGCGGGCATATATGCAAACCGCTGGCCGGGGAACACATAAAATGAGGTTCTTGGAAGTCTGCTTGGGGCCTTAACCGTCAACCTTAAACCCTTACACCTAACCCCTAAACCCTAACCCCTAAACCCTAAACCCTAACCCATAAGCCCTAAACCCCAAGCCCATAAACCCGTAAACCCATCAACCCTAACCATGACAGCCTTCGTGCGCGGAGGAATTTACCCTTCAAGGCCTTCACGAATTCGGCCGACACTGGCTTCACTGCTGCAAGCGGGGTGCGTCCATGACACTGTCCCATACACCAAGCCTCTGGGGACTGAACAGAGGTATGGTTAGAGGGATTATATGGGGATTGTATAGGGATTCTTGTAGGAACTACTATAAGTATCACGATACGGAATCTTATAGGGATGATTAGGGTTTAGGCTTTTGGGGATTAAGCAGGGGGAATTTGTCGGTGGGATCCACTCCCCAACCTGACTGCCAGGTCCTTGAAGCGAGATTTGTTCTCCCCCGGAACGGAGAAGGGGCAGTAGTCATAGCCGAAGCAAAATTCATCCCGTTCTGGATCTCCGGATGAATCGCATCCACAAGCTTCCTCACAAGCCGATTCAAGGTTTAGGGTCTGTGGCTTCACCCTCTTGACATGAAATGAAAAATCTCGACTACACCTTGCAACACCCGCGCATCTTCATAGCATCCACTCTTCCTTGCCTCCGAAAAGAACAATTGAACAAACTCCATGCAAAAAATGATCAACATCTTGCAGTACCTAACCCTATTAAGCTCTGCAAATGGGTTCTTGCTAAAGGAGTCAACATAAGATGCCATGGTACGGATCTATAGTAGACAATAGGGTTTCTTGTTTATGGGAACTTACATTAAACCCCTTAACAAGAACCCAGGCAAGCCTTGTTGAGGTCATCATCTCTACACCCTTAACACTAAACCCTATTATAAGCCCGCTTCGAATTCGCGAGTTCGAAGCAAACAGGGCCAAGTCACAGGACAAAGCCAGGCAAGCGGGCGGAAAAGGCCCGGCTCACCTCGGTCCCGGGTCGGTTTAGGGTTTAGGGTTTAGGGTTTAGGGTTTAGGGTTTAGGGTTTAGGGTTTAGGGTTTAGGGTTTAGGGTTAGGGTTTAGGGTTTAGGGTTTAGGGTTTAGGGTTTAGGGTTTAGGGTTTAGGGTTTAGGGTTTAGGGTTTAGGGTTTAGGGTTTAGGGTTTAGGGTTTAGGGTTTAGGGTTTAGGGTTTAGGGTTTAGGGTTTAGGGTTTAGGGTTTAGGGTTTAGGGTTTAGGGTTTAGGGTTTAGGGTTTAGGGTTTAGGGTTTAGGGTTTAGGGTTTAGGGTTTAGGGTTCGGGTCATCCTTTCGGGCGGGTTTCGGGTTTAGGGCTTTAGGCTTTAGGCTTTGGGGCTTTCTGGGCTCAGAGTTTTATGGGTTGAGGAAGTTCCGTGAAAGCCCCAGTCGGGTTTTCTGGTAGTACCTTGTGGCCTCTGAGCACGATATAGAAAAAGCCACATCAACCATCAGAAGTTGTAACAGCGTGAGAAACAAGATCAACAAACACGAGTTACAACCATAGCCAAAATCAGAATCACCTTTCTGTCCCTTCCGCTCTTTTCCTGACTTTGTCCATCTGCGTCTTGTGTTTCCTCAAATAAATGCAGTGGTGATCTTCCCGATGCTGGTAACAAGTAGCGGGAGCAGTAGCAGTGGGCCTTGCGGTCGGCAGTAGTTAGTAGCAGTGGCAACATCAGCAAAAGCAGCAGCAAAGGTGGTGGTGGTGGTGGTGGTGGTGGTGGTGGTGGTGGTGGTGGTGGTGGTGGTGGTGGTGGTGGTGGTGGTGGTGGTGGTGGTGGTGGTGGTGGTGGGGGTGGTGGTGGTGGTGGTGGTGGTGGCGGCGGCGGCGGCGGCGGTGGCGGTGGCGGAAGTGGTGGTGGTGGTAGCGGCGGTGGCGGTGGGGTGGCTGTGGCGGCTGTGGTGGCTGTGGTGGCAGCGGACATGCCCAACTGACTTCTGATTGCTACGCAATTTCTTTAAAGCAGGCCTACTGTGCAATCTTGCTGTTCCCACCTTGGCAATACTGTGTGCCCGTGATGTCAAAGTAGCCGCCAACCCTGGCGTGGCGGATTGCTTCGCAGCCCCCAATCTTCTTGCTGTGGTGGTGCGGCTCTATCCAGTCGAGGGGGATGGAGGTGATGTCCTCAAGTTTGGGAGCAGCATGTTATGAGCTCCCTTCGGACTGGGTGGGGTCTTCGGCAGAGTGCCCAAAAAACAAACGCTAAACAAAACCAAAAAACCATGTATTGGATGTTGATGTCATAGCTGAAGGCAGAGACCATCTCATCCCAGAAATGCTCCCAACCTGGGCCTATCGGTTGATTCTTGCAGTTTGTTCGGAAGCTGTGTCCGCGATGTCCCTGCCACTTCCATGCCTGCATTTCGTAGAGATTCATGATGCAGCCCTGAGCGCAGCCGTATGCCCGGACACGGTAGAGGTTCGAGGATTCGAGGCTGTCACATCCGCAGGTGTGGCCACAAGCAAATCGCAGCAAGCGAGCTTCACCGAGATCACATAGGTGAGCCATATCTGCGCAGCTCGAGTTCTCGGGCATTCCAAGGGACACGGCTGCAGACGCCGTGTGGAGTTTAAAGAGATCATTAAGAACGCCCTCGGCGCTGCGTCCTTGCGCCGCCATTACGTCGAGGTAGGGCTCCCAGCACAGCATGTAGTGCCCGGTGTACTCCTCCGTCACATGGGGTTTAAGATGTACAAGGGAACACCAACCCCCGGGGTTTCTATGAGTTTTCTATGGGCTCAGTGGTCTCTAGGCCGGCAGCTGGCTCCTCCATCGTCTGCTGCATCCACCTGTCGAAAGCCTTTTGGTCCGGGCGGAAATCCTTGGCTGACTTCTGAACCCCCTCATCAAACTTATGATGGTTCATATAGAGACCCAAGAAGATCCCGAAAAAAGCTAAAGTCCTAAGAGTCAACCACAAAAAAACGCCAAGTGTCGATGAGCCTCGCGGGCACAGAACCGTTGTGATTGATGTGAGCGGCCACGGCTTGCTCGATGATCGTGAGATTGGCCTCTTCCTCGTCCACCGCCCTGGTGCGGCGTCCAATGGTTTGCTGGACATCGGTGTTAAAGCCGACCACAAAGGTGAGGTTCCTGGCTTCGTGTTAATGGATTTGATTTAAGTGACCATAATGAGGATCTAGAGTGAATAAGATTTATGGTTTCTTTGTTGTGGTAGCTTAAGTTAAACAAGAACCCAGGTTCCCACCACACAGCTCATTCTTGGTCGCAAGCATTTCGGCGCTCAGCGGCTCCACAAGCATGGTGTAGGGAAGGATCGCGGCTGTGACAAGCACAGCAAGCAACATGAGGGTCTCGGTCCTGCTGCCACGGCGACTGTGTGGGATTTCCGCGGGGCCCAAGTTCTGCACGGCGTGCTGGATGAGCGTGGGCATAAATGAGGAGAAGAGGAACTCGTCCACGTGCAGCACCGATTCCAAAGCTACTGCATTCAGCATGAGCTCAGAGATGGATGTGGTGCGCGCCAACCAGACGCTTCCAGCGAGAAGGAGCACCCCGGCTATGATGGCACGCCCCAAGCACACCACGCTCATCACGGCACAGCGTGATGGTGCCATGGCCGCGAACCGTCCAGCCTGCGTTGCAGAGAAACTGGTCACACTGGCCTTTGGCATATGGATCACCACCCGCATGAGCTGCGAAATGGTGCGGAGTTCTTTGAAGACGCACAGGTTCCAGAGGAAGATGCAGAGAACGGCCAGGAGCACCCCTGGCTGAAAGGATCCCAACTCGAACTCCATGACCTTTCTGCAAACAGTACACAGTAAGTTCTTTTTTGCTTGCTCAACTCTGCAGGAACCCTAAACCCTAAACCCTAAACCCTAAACCCTAAACCCTAAACCCTAAACCCTAAACCCTAAACCCTAAACCCTAAACCCTAAACCCTAAACCCTAAACCCTAAACCCTAAACCCAACCTGAAGGCCCAGGAAGTGGTTGATGTCCTCCACGAGGGTTGCCTGAAGGTTCGAGAAGATCAGGGAGCCATCTTCATCGCACACCCTGGATGCCAGACTCGTGTCTGTGAGGTCCTGCATTCTGGGGGGGGGGGGGGGGGGGGGGGGGAGGGGGGTTCCGAAACTAGGGGACCCTAGAAAAGGACCCTAAATGGTAGGATCTTTAGTATAAGGACGTACCCTAACTTTCGGAAACTCCTTTCTCAGCACGCATCTCACTATACCGTTTACTACGGCGGCAGCGTCTGCTGCGCCATCGTCTTTCTTGCTGCTCTTGTGTCGGCGTTGTTAATACCAGTGCTGCTCCGCCGCTACTGCAGTCATGTTTACCGCCGCAAGTTCGTTTTTGTGCTTCTCCTGTTGAACTCGAACTGTCTCCACACTGTTGCTTTTGGAACATCGAGATTGTCAACACTTCTGCAAACCGGCAGTCCATGTACTTGTAGTCGTGGGCATAACTCCGGCGCCATGTGGTTGCTTCCCCGCGCTTCTGCGAAAAGTCATCGCCCAAGAACTCATTCGAGAAGATAATGTAGGAGAAGAGTGCCTGGGCTGCACTAGTTAGCATACCCAACCGTGGCTGATGACTGTCTAGACTACCCACATCAAGAAGCCCGCAAATCCTAACCCCTAAACCGAGTGTACCTGCATGGCAGCATTGACCAGCAAGAGCAAGCTTGCGATCAGCCCCTCCATCCGGCCAGGAGCCAAGAAGAGGACCAAGGGAACCTGGTCGGATATAGACCCTTAACCCTGCACCCTACACCGATAGGACTTCGGATCCCAGAGAGACTCCAACACCCCTTATCCCAGGAATATAACCCGGACATATAAGACACTACCCATGTTAAGGAATATACCATTCCCATGGTTTAGGGTCCTTACGGTGATGCAGGATATATATATATATATATATATATTTATATTTATATATTATCAACGGTAGGAATTAGGATAGGCAGGGCTTAGGCTGTGTGGGATTAAGATTAGGATTTAGGGCTTAGGGCTTAGGGTTCAAAGTTTCTGGGGGACCTTTGGGCATTGGGGGAGCAACACCCTCTCAATGAGGTCCCTTCTTGAGAGAGCCGGAAGTAGGGTCAAGAAGGGTCTCCTTTAAGGGGTCTCCCTAATACTACACCCAAAACCGTTGTAGTACCCCTATAGATACCTTATATAAAGCACCCTTAAAGTACCCACACAGTGCCCTTTAAGGGGTGTCCTCATCCTACCAAGGAGGATAAGGATGGGTCCCGGTGTCAATGATACCCAACTCCTGAACTAATGCAAAGGCCTGAATAATTAGAGCAGGGTTTTGGGCTCATTTGTAGTATAATAATAAGAATAAGAATAATCAAAATAAGGACAATACGTATGATAAGAAAAATAAGAATACTAATACAATGAGAAGAAGAACAACAAAAAGGAGCCTTCAGGAAAAGCATTGGCAACTTTTTCCGCTTCTATAGAAAATCAACAACCTGAAGCCACGCCCCATACCCGTAACCCGCAAACAAAAGCAGGGGAACGCTCCAGGCACTCTTCTTGTCGAACATGACCTCCGGCATGGGGAGGGGGGGCCCTATTGGGGTTTAGGAATTTGGGCCTTAGGGTTGAGGGTTTGCGGGGGCAGGGGCGGATGGCTGGGGTCCCTTTTCAGGTTCTGATTGTTGTGAGGTTGTAGAAGCTGGGCCGCCCCTAAACCCTAAATCCTAAACCCCTAAACCCTACATCCTGAACCCCTAAACCCGGTGGCTTGCCCCCAAAGGGCTTCAGTGCCTTGATGATGTGTGCCTTTCGGGATCTCCGGTTGTCCCGGGTGCTAATGGCTCAACACCATTTGCACATCATGGCTGTGGCTTTAGCAGGGTGCTATAGGGTTGAGGGTTGAGGGAGTCTTGAACGGGTTTAAGATTTGGGAGTTTCTGAAAATAGGGGTACCTTGTGTTGGGGTTCTTTTTCAGAAGGATCCCACTATTTAGGGTGCCATATTAGGGTCCCCTGTTTTCGGAAGCCCCCATTTGAGTCTGGTAGTACTGCCAGCGCGCTCATTGTCGAAAATGAACGCACGTGTCTTGCGCGTGCGTCTTTTTGTTAATGATGCTTTGCTTCTGCCTGTGAGCAGGTGGTATCACGACTACGACGACAGTTGCTACGCCTTTGCTTGTACTCTTACTGCAGGCAGGGCAGTTTCTAGACATGACTCTGACGATCACGACTGCTAGTGCTACACGGGTCTCACTGCGAGATGAGCCAAGAGTAAACCCCAAACCGATGCTGTCAACTGTAGGCTTTCCTGCTGCTGTGTCAGTTGCTGCAGAGAGGTGTCAGGGTTTGTTTAGGCTTTTGAAAGATTGGGGCAGTTTTCAACACCCCGACCCCTAAACCCTAAGTCCGAAACCGTTATCAACTGCGGGGACGAGCCTGGAGGCAATCTGGCTCCGTCGTGATGACCTGGACATGGGGTTTTGGGGTTTGGGGTCTTTCTTTTAGTCTTCTGATGCTGTCTGTTACTGTTGCTCTTATTGCTCAGATGCATGTGGCCTCACTGCAGCTTCGGCTGGGCCCAGGCGCACGAGGGTTCGAGCTCGTCACCGTGATCTCCACCTCCTTGGGGCTGTCCTTGCCGGCTGCGGAGGAGGTCTAAAGAGACAAGGAAAGGCTGATAACCCATAAGTCCTAAACCCTCAACAATCCCCATACAGGCCCCAAGTACATATTTATGTATCTGTCATTTGTGTATAAAATATGTATGCTACTCCTCCCCATGTACTCACGCTTGGTGTGTTAAGATGGTGCCCGTTGTCTATATATATAATACATGATATGATATACAATAATGAACAAAGATAAAGATAAAGACAAAGACAAAAGACAAAGGACAAAAGACAAAAGACAAAAGACAAAAGCCAAAAGCCAAAAACCAACAGCCAAAAGCCAAAATCCAAAAGGCAAAAGGCAAAAGGCAAAAGGCAAAAGGCAAAAACGCTTCGTTTGTCAACGAAACGCTTCGTTAGTAAAAGGCAAAAGGCAAAAGACAAAAGACAAACGACAAAAGACAAAAGACAAAAGACAAAAGACAAAAGACAAACGACAAAAGACAAAAGACAAAAGACAAAAGACAAAAGACAAAAGACAAAAGACAAAAGACAGAAGGCATAAGGCAAAAGGCAAACGGCAAAGGACAACAGACAAAAGACAAAAGGCAAAAGACAAAGGACAAAAGATAAAAGACACAAGATAAAAGATACAAGATACAAGATAAAAGATAAAAGCTAAAAGCAAAAAGATTAAAGATACAGATAAAGATAAAAGATAAAGATAAAAGATAAAGATAAAAGATAAAGATAAAAGATAAAGATAAAAGATAAAGATAAAGATACAAATAAAGATAAAGCTAAATATAAATATACATATATCATCACATATAAATATACAATAAACAAATAAATATAAATATGAATATAAATGTAAATATAAATATATCTATATATATATATATATATACATACATGTCTTGAGCCCACTGCCTCCTCCTCCTCAGCCACGAGCCCAAAGCTGGCGGAGCCTGTGACGTCGAGTGGCTGCATCTGCTTTCCCGAGACCTGAGAATTTAGGTAAAGTTACCATACTAGGGATCCTTTCAGGGTTCTTTTAAGGGATCTTGCAAGGTTCCATAAGGGTTTAAGGCTTTCAGTTACCATAATAGGGATCTATAGTAACTAACCGGGCTCCTTTATGATGGTAGCTTAAATTAAACCCTTTGACAAGAACCCTAAGAGACTGGCCTGGCTCTCCGCAGTCCCTGAACGACCGATGAGAGCATTTCCTCCGGCTAGCTGCGCCCGGAGCTCCGCGATCTCTGAGAGCAGCTCCTGCCGCAACTTTTGCAGCTCCTTGTCCACGTAATCACTCGCCACGAAGAGCTTTGGCATGGCGCAGACGCAGATGACGCAGGCACCGGAGGAGAGAACACTCTCTCAGCTAAGCCGTATGAGTATGACTTCCTTGGGCCCAGGTACTGGTATGAAGCACTACTCAACGCAGCAGATTGACAGCTTGAACTCAGAGCCTTCCATCACATGCTTGCCAGAAGCTGAGTACACATGCACGAGCACGAACCTAGCACATGGCAGGCCTTCACAACAAGGTCGCGAAGGTCGACGCTCGAAACTCACCTCGGATGAAGGCAGCGGTCCGTCGTTCATGGGATCATGAGGTTGAAGTTCTCTTGGCGCAGAGGGTTTAGGGTTTAGGGTTAGGATCAACAGTAGCAACAACAAAAGCCGACAATAAAAGCCGGTCCCCCTCCCTCATCTTTGCACAGCTTAAAAAAACCAGCGGGGTGGGGGGGGGGGGGGGTGGGGGGGGGGGGGGGGGGGGTGGGGGGGGGGGGTGGGGGGGGGGGGGAGGGTGGGGGGGGGGGGGGGGGGGGGGTGGGGGGGGTGGGGGAGGGTGGGGGGGGGGGGGGGGGTGGGGGGGGGTGGGGGGGGGGGGGGGGGCGCAGCCACCCCCATTTGCAAACACAATGCTCGCACCATGGGTAGTAGTGGTGGTAGTGGTTGGAAAACCTTCAATTTTCTCGATCCTTTAATAGGAAAACCTCTATTTCTTCATATTCCCGCAAGAAAACCTCTATTTTCTTCACATTTTTGTAGGAAATCAATCTTCTATTATCTCTATGTTTCCATCTGAAAACCTCTATTTCTAAATATGTTAAGAAAACGGCTTCAACAAGATATATATGTAATATGTAAGATATAACAAATAACAAAATACATAATATACAAGAAATAACAAATCGTATATTATATATAATATCTGATATATAATCCATAATTTATAATCTGTAATATATACTAAATAATATACCATTTATAATTCATAATTTCCAATTTATAACTTATGATTTATGATATAATATAATATAGTATAATATCATATAAATATAATTGATATAGATATAGATATAGAGATAGATATAGATATAGAATAGATATAGATATAGATATAGATATTATAGATAGATATAGATATAGATATAATTATACAGTATATCATCTATACGATATAAAATATATTCTATCATATATTATATCATGTAAAATATATAACATACAATATATAATATATAATGTATAATATACAATATATAATATATAGAAAATACAATATATAATATATAGTATATAATATAGAATGTGTAATATATAATATGTAATACGTAATATGTAATGTGTAGTATGTAATGTGTATATAGATATAGATATATCTATATCTATATCTATATCTATATCTATATCTATATCTATATCTATCTATATATCTATACATTTACTTATTTATTTATCTATTTATTTATTAATTTATTTATTTGCTTATTTATTTATTTACACACTTTGACCTTCAGCATAGTGTGTATATATATATAGGACCATATCGGACCCGGAGAACCAGGCGGACAGACAAGCAGACCAGAGGACCAGAGGACCAGGACCACAAGACCAGGGGACCACGGGACCAGGGGACCACGGGACCAGCGGACCACGGGACCAGAGGACCACGGGACCAGGGCACCACGGGACCAGAGGACCAGATCGGTGGGCCGGATGGCTTGCTTTTTTTGTTGATCGTTATTACTCTTTTATTGATCCCTATGCTTTTTTGTTGATCCCTTTTTTTTGATCCCCGTGCCCCTTAGCTACTGCTGTCAGGCCTCTTGCCAGCTTCGGCCACTGTCGCTCGGGTACTGCATCCCAAGCGACTCTTCCAAGCCTGCGCCCCACAATCTACAGAAGGCTCCGGAACGGAAAAGGCGCACCGCCCAACCTCCAAGGTCTCCGTGAGCATGGCCGCCGGCACCCTGGAAAGGACTCAAAAAGAGTTTACATTCTGGTTGCTGAACTTGGCAAGGAGGTGTCCCCCGGCCTGCATGGTAGCAACGGCGGTCGCTTCTCCACCTGAAGCCATGGAGGCTGCGAACCCGTATTGTCCGCCTAAACCCCAAGTCCAAGCCCTCCAGCGCACCCCTCCCTCCAGGTTGCTAACCCCACCGACGTGAAGCCACAACAGCGTCTCTGACATGCATCGTCAGCCCATTGCGGCTGCCAGAACTCCGTCTGTAACAAAGAACCAGGCTCCCATGCACTCAATTCAGCAGGCTCGAGAACCTCCTCCTGTCTATTCTAGACAGAAGAAGAAAATCAAAGTTAAGAAATAGAACAAGAAGGCAGGAGGCATAATACAGACCCGCACAGCCAAAATAATAGAAGCATGTGATATACGCTCAGCAGGCCGTCGGTTTGAACCGCAAAGGCCTCGAAGGAGCTGACAGTCGGAATGGTCGACCTCACACCCTGATAACATCGGGCGGCTCCTTGACATTATCTTTGGCACACGGCCCACGGGGCATGCCCAGATCGAAGATAGCGGCAGCCAGGTAGAGCCAATGTGCAAAAATCATACCCGACGCAGCGAGTCTGACTGAGAAATCGAACTGGTAGAGGCTGGCGTAGCTCTCGAACCTCGGGGCGACGGACTGCGAAACATCAAAACCAAAAAAGGTAAGCTTAACACAACCACTCTGTTGCTTGAGAGCCCAGCAGCACGCTTGCCTCAAAGGCAACCTCCAAAATCAATTCGAGGAAGGAATAGATCCGAATATGGACATAGCGCAGGAGACATAGCCAATGTTGCAGAATCAACGGCATAATGCATGACTGGATCTCGCGAGTCAATGGATACAAGCCGGCTGCAAGGCCTGCAATCACCAGCGACGCAGCGCCGTGATGCAAAAGCAGTCCGCAGCAGTTGCTCCAAGCAGCAAGCAACTCCGACAGCTCTTTGCTCGAGAAGTGCTTGAGCAAACCTTTGGCTCTGCATCGGCTTTGATGGAGATAGCTGGCGGTCTCAGGAAAACCAAACTTCCAGTTGGCCAGCAGCAAAGGCAACAGGCAAATCCAATCCCTCCGAGCCGCAGTGTTGAGGGCCACCGTTGCCAAGAGAGGAAAAAGAAACTGGGCAAGCCGCCACATGTCATGTGCTCGGTCTTTGGAAAGAACCTGGAGGAGGTGTTGTCCCACGACAGCTTCCAAGCCCCAACCGGTGATCAACACCGTTATCCAAGCGAGGTACACCATCAGAGTTCGAAAGTCCTCATCGGAAAGTCTACCCAGCAGATACTCGTGACGAGCACATGCATTCAGGCACAGACCGTAAAGCATCTCTTCCAGGTCTTCTTCCGCTGGATGGGGGAGCGGAAGCGTTTGCATATTGCTGAGGCCCCACTCCTCCATCAAGGAAATGGAGACCATGTTCGCGGGGACACGTCCCGGACAGTCCCTCGAAGATCTTGTAGCGATCATCAGAGCGAGGGAGAACACGCGGCTGACGACAAAGTCTTCCGCGTTCAGTGAACTGGATGTGCAACTGACACTTGGTATGAAGAGCTTCGTAATGGCAAGAAGGCTAACTTCACCGAGGCTCAGGACATACGCAGAATTCCAGGCGATGTAAGCGTCTGCCCACGCTTTGCCAACTGGGAAGACTGTTCCGGACTCACTGCTGCTCGGAGGCATATCGATGTCGGCCATCAGACTAAGGGCTACAGCGACGTTGGCCAAGCGACCGTTTCCGAGATCCATCCGAGCTGCCTCGGCAATGTTCAACCGCAGCCATGTCATCATCCTTGTGCCTTCTCCCTTGGTGTAGGGAGCCTGCACGTGGTGCTGAAGCAACAGATCTTCAAGACCTCTCATGACCCCTTGCCATTTCAGCTCCGCGAAATCTCTTCGCGTCCCTTGGTACTCTTGCTCGAAAGCTGCCATGACTCGCTCATGCTGCGTTTGGAAGAGGTACTGGAAAACCTTGGAAGCAAAGAAGTAATCTCCGGCAGCCCTTGCTGTGACCTCTTCCAGGAAGATGGCAACATGAATCGCCTCGTGGACCAGGTCTAAGAAGCCCTCACCATCTTCAGCTCGCCAGGTTAGCCCGGCTTCCTCTGCGCGGCAGGCGAACTGCTCCAGCATGGGGTTCGCTGCCAAGCACGTCAGCGTCTTGTTCACAAAGCCTGCGGTCTGCATGGGGGTCACAAGCCAACCTGCCATCAACTCCTCCACGAAAGTCATGTTGGTAAGCCCGGCTGCATCCATGACCTTCCTGAAGAGAGCTGGTTTGGTTTCTTTGAGGCCGTTGGAGGCTTGGAGCCGCCTTGCGAATCGCAATACACAGGCTTCTGAATCTTTGGGGGCGGACGCTGCTGGCTTGGCACTTGAGGCAGAGACTTCGTGAAAGCCATCGCGGCCCCTGCTGCGAACAAAGGCTTGCAAAGGCGCGACGGAAAAGAGCGCGGCATTCTCGTAGATCTCAGTTGCTGAGTCCTTCTCATCAAACCGTTTTTGGAAGGGGCTCGCAACATGCGCGTCGATAATCGACACCTGCACTGCAGCAAGACATGCAAAGTTCATCAAGGCCATGCAGACAAGGACAAGGGACCAATGAACTTCGTTCTTGCGCTTTTCTCCCATCTCCGTGCTTTGCCAAAGATCTCCATGTCCAATGGAAGAACGTCGTGGTGCTAAATCCTGGCTTGGCATCTCCTGTTCTGGTCGCGGGTAGCTTGGCACTACATCTTCAACTGAAGAGCCCGCGAACACTCGCATGCCACATGATCAAGCAAATAGACACCTGCCATGCGCCTCATTTGGTCACAAGCCGGCCACAATGGGTCACGGACTCTTTGGGCAAGGGCGCTCTATTGTGTGATAAGCTCTCGTATCCAAAGTTCTACCTAAACGAGGATGTGCTGAAAGAGGACTGTGCGGAAAGGAACTCCTTGAACATCATGAATCGTGCCACTGTTCTCACTACTTCTAGTATGCTGAAGCACGATACGCTCTCATGTAATGTATGGTAAAGTCCTTGTTATTTCAGGTCAAGGAAGTTGTTTCGTGAGCAAGGAGGAGCTCCCCAAAAAGGGTCGTGAGCATCAGGAGTAGGTGTTTTCGGGGAAGGTTGGCTCTGTTTGTCTGTCCAACAAGCAACTGAAGACAGGTGGAGAAACGAAGCCCCAATGATGGAGATGCTCGGAAGCACAAGCGAAAGACTCGAAACATCCTCGCATCAATTCTGTCACTGTTATGCGCGAGCCTCCCAAAGCGAAGACCCGGCCTCGGTGGCACCGCAATGCGAGCGGCCAGGATGTGGCATGCCCCCAATGTGCCGAGACATGCCCGCTTTGCGACGCAGGAATCGGTGCAGCCGAGAAGCAGCCGACAGCCCCTCCATGGCCGGGGCAACCTTTTTCCTAAACACGTTGCTGGTGCCAAAGACCGGATGAAACCTTCACACCGGAATGATCTGGAATGTGGTTCCCCGAAGGCTACGAGATGCAGCATGTATAGGCTGCATGGGGCAGACGCACGGCTTCTTTTACATCGCTCTTGAGCTGGTGTGCCGCAAGCATTCGCGCCGACTTGCAGACTACCGCATGCAGAAAGAGCCGGCAGCATGCTCACAGCAGCTCTATGAAAGAAATAAAGCCCTGGGAAGGTTGGCTCCATCAGTAGCAGACCTCGCAACATTCAGACATGACGGGACGCTTCTTGCGAAATTCTGCTCCAGGATAAGATGCCTGCGACGTCATCCAGGCCCAAGCTCCTTCCTCAGGGGGTCCTCCAGAAGCTCTACCTGATGGCGGATGATAGGGTGCAGAGGTCTACGAAGCCTACACGAGATGGCCGACCTTTGCTCATGTGCAGCTGGGCACTCGGTGAGGCTCCGGCTGCGGCTTGAGCCAGGCTTAGCGCGGTGAAGGCGCCAAGGACGTCGGAATACCTGGGGAAGCACGCTTTGACAGCCGCAGGTGTGGAGGAGAAGGTCTCTAGGTGGCAGGCGTCCGTGCAGCTGGAGGGACCCTTGTAGAATGCATCTCAACCAGAGCCTCGTGAAAAGAGCCGCTTCTACAGGAAACAGCTCTTCCCACAAGATTGCTCAGACCATGGTGGACTGCTAGACTGCTAGGTTTCCGCAGGGCGGAAGCGTGTCGTTTTACAACGTCTGCTGAGAACCAGGCCGAGATGACGAGCTGCCAACGCTCTCCGCAGCAAGCAATCTAAGCAGAACATTGCTGGCATGAGGCCGTCTGCTGCAAGAAAGCTTGACATCAGTCTAGCCCTTTCTCCAAATAGCACCTTTCCAAGGCAGCTCCCAATGCCCGACACCAACTCTTTCCGCATCCCAAAGCAACAGCTCCGCCCAACGTCCAAGGTCGACATGGAGCGGCAACAAAAAACTTTGAGTGATTACGCCCCATAACACGATCAATCTCATTGGAGAGGGGGCTCTGACAGCTTGCAGGCTGTGTTGTAAGCGGCAGACAGCGCTGGCGTAGGTCTCAGGACTTGCCAGCCCAAACCCTTGTGACTCCTCGCAGCTGCAAGCACTCAAAAGCCCCAATCTACCGCACCTCTCTGCCTCTGGCAATCCGCACCTGCAACAGAAGCACAGCATACTCCCAAGCCGTAGACGGGGCGCTCTGGCAAGCAGCCTCACGGCTGTCGACCAAGATGCAATGAGTACTTTAAGACAAGAGAACATGGCGTTATCGCGCTCGACCCTGAGAGTGCCATCAGGCCCTCCACCAGGTCTAAGGCCTCTTACTTACTAGAACATTATATGAGGGTGTTGTGATATTTGAGTGTTGCCGCTATCCAGATTCGCGCTGCTTGCGCTTCTTTCTGCTGCATCTTGCCTACAATGCTGCAACTGCTGGGAGTGCATCCTGGATTTTTGGGCGCTCTGCCGCACTTCCAGCTTCGCTTCATGCTCATGTAGGGCAGGCAGCGGCCGAAAGCTGGCGGTTCCGCACTGTTCAGCATCTGAGTCTCTGTCCGCTGCCGCTGCGTATGTGGCAGAGTCTGGGGGCAGGTGGCGCCTGGGAAGCTTTGATGCTTCTCTGCAGCTTCACCTCCGATACCATATCACAAAATGAAGTCGCAAAGGGCCCCGCGATTGCAGCTCGCTGAGCAGGGCAATCGCCTCATCATGAACAATGGAGGCGCAGGTTATGAGGGAATGGTGAAAGTCTTTGTGAAGAGCCCGAGCGGAAGTTGCCCTTCTTCTAAGAAGATCTAAAGGGTGGGGGGGGGGTTGGCAGGCCATCTCTACAGTGTTAATTCATAGGTTAACGTGTTGTTTGACGCAGCGTGCCTGCTTCCAGAGCCCGAAGCGAGCGCACGTTGCCATGGCAGTGTTAATCGCAGGGGTGGTGACCTGCAGCTTGCCGGCCGTTGATTCTGGACTCAGAAACTACTGACTTGGTGGACCAGCAGGCCCGAAACAAACAGCCCGCCAGGCTGCACCCTTGCCACACACTTCACTGAGTGCTTCACACCGGCTGGCATACCTGTCTTCGTCTGCTGGCCAGTTGGCAAACATCGACGATCCCTAAACCCTAAACCCAAACCCTAAACCCTAAACCCTAAACCCGAAACTCTCCCTAAACCCTAACAAGGACGCGCCACGGTCCATCTCCGCCAGGAGCAGAAGGGCCTCAGACACGGAACGTGCTGCCAGTTCGATGCCGAAGCAAACGCGCAAGCTGAGACCCCCCACGAGCCGCGGCTGCCTTCCTCGAAAGCAGGCCTGCTTTTTGGCTAAAAAACCCTAAACCCTAAACCCTCAACCCTAAACCGCACATGACCGGGGGAAGGGTGCGGGAGGCTTCCCGGCGTCGCCTGCAAGCCCTCCTCAAAGGTCGACACATCGGCCAGAGAAAGATCCCTGGCCCGGCCAAGAAGAAGTAGCGCCTCTCACGGCCAAAAAGCGCCCCAGAGACCCCCTAGAGGGGGTGAAGTTTTCAGCACCTGCTCCCAGAGGCCCCTTCGGCAGCATCCACCTGGAAGGTAGCAAGAAGTCTCATGCTGAGCGGACCAGCCCTACCCAGCTCTTTCATGTGCTCGTTATTGCTCTTTTGCACATTCCGGCCTATGAGATGATCACAGGTGACGGTGTCGGGCTGCAGCGAAGCACCTCAGACAAACGACCGAAGGCCGAGAAAGTTACACGTTACACACCAGCTCCAAGCCATCGGCCATTCACCGTATCCAGAAGAAGCTTGCACTGCGCCTTTCGGGGGCTGTCGTGGCAGTATCACATGGCGTTACACGGCCTGCACTGCTAGGGCTCTGACCAGCTCCTGTGCCCGAGCACAAGCTGACAGGACTGCATTGAAAGTGGCAATCTCTGGACCTCAAGTCCAAAGCGCAGAATTTTAGCAAAAAAATCGCAGAGTGCTGGGATCCCTTCGCTCCTGAAGCTCAAGGCGCATTGCAGTGCATAGGAGTTTGCATGTTAGGTTGATGGCTGAAGCCCAGCGCCTGCATCTTCTCCAGAAGGCCGACGGTCTCAGGATGCGGGGCCAGTTCCATTTGGTCTTCCACACGTTACGCCATTACGCAGGTCTGGGATGCAAGCCATCTCCCACCTTCCTCGGAGAATTGCTGCGGGACACAAAACGACGAAAGAGGAGGAAAGAGGTGTGGTCCACCAAGAAGGTCTCAATTGCTGGGCGGCGGACTCCAGGGGCCCCCGCCGCTCCAGGGTAGGTTGCTTCGGGGACGCTCGCTTGCGAAAACCTGAAGAGGCGGCAACAACCCAAAAATCAAGTGCAGAAAGATTAACAAAAAGTCCAATTCGAGGCGGAGAGGAATCGAAAGTCTCAAGGGCTGGGCCCTGGGCATCAGCGAGTCCGGGCCGCAACCTCTCACGCAGGCTGGGAGCCTCGGCCTCCTTGGCCACCGGAGTGGACTCGACCTCGGCAGAAGCTTCGATGGGCGTCTCTGACCGACTACTTGGAGGTTCAGAGGGTACTTAGTAACCCAGCTCTAAGTGGTGTTGCTCTAACCCACTTAGAAGCCCCTGAAGTACCCCAATAAGGCTTATCATTGGGTTGCAAGTACGGTGTTTATTGGGTTACTGAATGCCATGAACCTCCAAGTAGCCTTTGTTAACAGCATAAGGACATGCTGTTGTTGCCATGTCTCGTCGTCGTCTCAGCTTCTCACGACCACTGGCGGAAAGTTCAGCCTCAGTGGGCTTCTGAAACCAGACTTTCCTGGAAGCAGTCGCCACACAATCTCACACAGCATCCACAGAGGCCAGAGCCTCGGATTGCGAGGCCCATGTGCCGGTGCCGCAATCCTGGCCCTCTGGACCTTGAGGGCTTTGACTGCTCTCATGGTGGGCTTAAGGGCGGCCCGATGAGTCGAAAGCCCTGAGGCGATGGCATTCCGAACAGAGATCTCCTGCTTCTCTTTCAGAGTTCTGCCCCGACGAGCCTGACAAAAATCAGCTTCCTTGATTCTCGAAAGTTCTTAAAGCCGTCTTGCTCATGAAGCTGGGCCTCTTCCTGAGCAGCAGCAACAACCTGTCACTGCCCCCTCTCGGATCTTTTCGGATCAGCTTCCCAGCCAAAAGAAAGCAGCCTGGATTGCAGCGTCCATGTCAGCCAGGACGGGGCTGATACCTGCTTCCTTGCGCCATCTCCGAAGATAGGGCTGCACAGAGGAAACTCCCCACCCCCGCTCATGCAAGCCTCCATGTCGGCCAGCAGGCTGACAGCGCCAGCCTCATGCTGAATGTTGACAGCTCTCCCCAGCGGAACTAAAGGCTTTAGACAATTCACGCATACCCAACGACTCTTCACTTCACAGGCTTCCGGCCCAGAGTCGCGCGTCGCAGGCACCCAAAGCAGTTCGGAAGAGCCTGGCATTCGGCTCCACTCCTCGGACCAGTTGGTACTAGCTTCATGTTGCGCCCTGTCATGAGCATTGAGTGCCGAGTCCCGGCACCAGACTGTCGGGCCAGCCATAGGAGAGCCACGACCTGACTGATGGCGACTGCCACGAAATGTGGCTGTTCGCTTTTCGGTAGCTCTCCAAGGAGCCTTGACTTTGGCCATGCCGCCTGAGCAGTGCGGGGCAGCGCACTGTGCAACTGCCACGCGTTCCAACCGAGTGCTGGAACCAACTCCCACCCACTTGAAGAAACACAAGCCAAGAGCATGAAGAAGCCCTGCAGTCTGTTCCGTCCGCAACACCCTGGTCCACCAGACTGCAGTGGGTTTTTCGTACAGTAATGAACTTGAACATGCCCAATGTTTGGAGCGAGTTGATGACTTCATGTTCCATCACAATTGTTCACCCACCCGTCGGCACTTCAAGCTACGCATCCGGGGCACTGCGGCTAAGGTGCACGTCATAAACACCGTCTGCGAGCTGCCATTGCAGCAGGTAACGCAACATGCGAAGTCATCGCAGTGCTGACGTTGATACGCTAATTTGCCACGGCCCCTGCGCAGCACGTTCCTGCGTTGATGCTCCGTTCCACTGTCTGGGGCAGAAAACCTGTGGAATGATTGGAGAAACATCTTGGACTCGAAAGTTCAGGGCCGTGGCCACGACGTCTGGCTTGGCCAGCCGCACGTGGGTGGCACAATGATGGCGGCACAAAGTCCCGAAAAATTTCTGGCCGCTGGACACTCATCACAACATGTGCTGACAAGCTCAGGACAACCACAACGCGACTCCGTTTCTTCCAGCAGCCTCTCAAACTTCACACGCCACCACTGTGCCAGCTTCAAAAGTCTACTTAAGTGTCGGCTTCTTCGGAGGCCCATAGCCCAACAAGTCGTCCAGGTAGCAGAAGAACTGATGGAAGCAGCAATCTCTTCTCTGGTGATGAAACTCATGCCGGTACGCGCCACCATAGATCCCGGGGAGAAGTCTGTGCATAGACCATGGGAGATCTAAACCAGAATGTGCTTCTGAAAGAAGGTAGGTCACCAGCACGTTGTGAAGAAGGCGACTCAACTTGTGCTTGGGCAGCCCACCGAAAAGGGGCAGATTCTGAACCAAGATGTTGGTCAGCACCTTAGGGTAGTTTAGGGTAGTTCAGGGTGGCTTCGGGTGGGGTTGACCAGCCACCCTCACGAATGCATGCCGCATGTGTTTCTTTAAAGGGGTTTCTGTTGGACAGCACACCTGCATGAGCGCGTCTTCCAGCGAATGGTTCACCACGAGCTCGACTCCTAAGAAGCTCGTGCCGCAAACCGGATGCACTTTGAGCTCATGATGGGTCTCGTGCTTGTGCCAGGAGTTGGGGAACTTGTGCATGGCTAGGTGGATCCAGTAGAAGATGAAGTCATAGGCCACAATGCCCAGGCAAAGCTCCGTGAAAAGCCGGAAGGCCGTAGGAGGATCCTCCGGAACTTTGCCCGCAGCCTTGACGCAGTGAAGTGCAAAGACTCCTCCAAGGTACAGTGGCAAGGAGGCATAGACCCTGCTGTAAGATCCGAGGGTCAGACAGTGGGCATTGAGAGGATGTGACTCCGCTCGAACTACCATCCGGAAAGGCTTCACTGAGGGAATCTCGTTGAGAATGAAGAACAGGGATATCCAGCCAAAAAATGCCAGCGCGGCAACAAGGGCTTCAATCATTGCCCAGTGAGCAGCCGGCCAAGAGTAGAGTTCCAGCCACACCGAAGCCACCAACGAATCCAAGTCAATGAATCCCATGCCGTGGAGCGTGGCCACTGCCGGTAGCAAACCCTGGCAGAGCATAGTCGTTGCTGCGGACCACCGTCCATGAGCTTCATCTGCCAATCGAATGGTGCTGTGCCATGCCTTTTCTGGCACCCATCCAGAATGCACACCCATGAAGATGAGACCTCAAGAAGCGAAGATTGGTAGGAAGAGTCGCCTGCCGCTGGCAGGGTCTGATCGCCACGAAAGATGCTTCAAGGCAAGTACAACTACAACCTGGCTTATGCTGTCTGTGCCTACTAACATATACTAACACGTACCTGAGCTCTGATATCAGACTCTTCATTCGCAACATGAACCTGCTTGAGAAACGAGACCACGAAGCATTGCCCATGGTTGTTTGCACATGCAGTACAACCATGCTAAACCTGACTTCTACTTCGGGGGTCACGTACTACAAATGCTGTATTTATGCACAACATACCCCGCACATCTAAAACTAGGACGCGCGCTATGTTTTGACCTGTTTAACCCAAATCCCCTCAAATCAACCGAAGCTCGAAGAAAAAGTGCCTGCACCATGGTGACAACGACTTGCATCAACCGCCCACGCCTGTATCCTAGTTTCTGGAAAAAAAGCTGCAAGACTTCAGACAAAAAGCCTGTGAAAAGCGTGTCAGCCGGGGGAAAATGCATTTGCACGAAGAGATGGCGACATCTTGTAGTGTTTTCGATACCTGCAAACAAACCTTTATGCTGAAACGAAAAATGCTTTTTGCCGAGTTGTGCGCACTTACTTTTTTTCAACATGGCAAGATGGGCTTGAACGCACGACCACTTGCCCTGCAAGCTGCCTGCATCGCAGGATGACATGACCTCCGCAACAGTGTCCGCAGTCAATTCGAGCCCTTCTCCTGGCAGTCATGGATCAGAGGCTGTCTTGACATGAACATCCAAACTCACAACACCCTCAGACAGCACGCCTCGCACACGCAAGAGGTACTCCAACCTGGAGTGTTTGCTAGAGTTGCCCATGCACAACACTGCAAGCGTATATAAAACCAGAAGGAACTCAACTCTTGGCGTAAACAAAAGTTTGCCTCGCGGAAAGAAGATCTTGTCACTACTTCTCCATGTCGTGAGTTCAGAGGGCAACCCGTTTGAGGAGTTCCCCTCAACCCCAAATACTGGACTCTTGGGGTAGGCGGGGACAGGGGGGCGGGGGAAGGGGGGTGGGAGGGAATTTCTGGGACCATCCCTGGTTGCTTCCTTGGTTTCCTAAGCCATGCGAAGTTCTCAGCATCCATAGGCGCCCGGCGCTATCTCCCAAGCCTGTGCGGCAGCGAAGGCCGTCACCAGTCCGCAACCTGCGGGCTTTACGAGCATGAAGCGTCTTAGGGTGCAGGGCTCAGGGATGTTGAAGGATGTTCAGGGATGGTCAGGGAAAGGCCGCTCACTCCTCGGAATATCTAGGGGCCCCGGCCCAGTTTGGACTCCCCGAGCTTTGCAGGGGCCAGCTGCAAGGCCTTAGAGGTAGGACGTCACCCAATACGAGCTGCTCTCTCGTGGTGTTTTTTTAGTGTTTGGATGGCGTTCCGAAGGCTGGAGAGCAAGCCTCAAGATGGAAAAGCAGACCAACATGAGGGCATGGTTCCTGTATGCAAGCGCGGCGTGGCTGGCAAGCACAAGATGAGTGGGTCTCCCACCCGCTCTACTTGCTGTGCTCGGGCGCATATCTCAACCTCGGCATAGCAAGGTCATGTTGGGGTCTCGCTCCTGCGCACTCCTGACTTCTACACCAAGGGTACGCATCTTGAGTGCATGATGCCGGCTAGCTTTCGCGGATCGTGCTTGCTTTTTTCTGCTGGAACGTCACACGATCCGCTCATGCGCTGAATCGCGGCAGCCAGACGCCTCACTCCTTCAGATAGCTGCACAGGCTGCAGCCTGGCAAAGCACAGGCGCAAGCAGTTGTCTTTGTCGGCATCCAGGCACGTGAAGAGGTGTCCAGGCTTGACAAGAAAGCCAAACTCGTGGGACTGCGATGCCATCTCCCTTGCATTTACATGTTGGGGAAGTTGCACCCACACGAAATAGCCGCCTTGAGGCTTCGTCACGATACAGCCCTCAGGCAGCAAGGATGTCAGCGCCTCCACCAAGGACTGGCAGCGTTCCCAGTAGACGCTGCGGAGCCGTTCCAAGTGGGAGTCCAAGACTCGGGACTTCATGGCCGTGGCAACAACGCAGGAAGAAAAGTGGCTCAAATGGCCACCACTGTCGATCACACCCCATTGGCTCAATCGTTCGAGTCTCTCCGGGGAGCCCTCGATCCAGCCGACTCGAAGCCCTGGCGCGAGAATTTTTGAGAAACTTCCCAAGGACAGCACATCGTCCCCAAGAGTTGCCATGGTGGGTGGCGGAGATGATGCACCGTAGCTTAGGAGGGTATACACCTCATCGGCAATGACCAGAATGCCGTGCTTCTTGGCGACACCCACAAGGGCTTCACGGCGCTCCATAGGCATGGTTCGCCCCGTGGGATTGTGATGAACCGGGATGGTGTACAGCATGCGGGCGCTTCGGCCACTTAGCTGGAGCTTCTGCAGAACGTCCAGGAGGGACTGTATCACGATGCCCTCGCTATCCGTCTCCACTGCAACAACTTCCAGCCCGTGGTTTCGAAAGATGTTGGGCGCCAGGAAATAGGTGGGGCTTTCAACGAGAATCACGTCCTGCTTGTGCTGGTGATCTGCCAACATGGTGCACAGCATGTCCAGTGCCTGTGACACACCGGCTGTTAGCAGGAGACGTGCGGGATCAGGGCCACGGCCATGTCGGGAGGGGTCCTGTCGTCCCAAGAACTCCGACAGCTCGTAACGGAACTGAGAAGTGAAGTCGCCGTACTCTAAGGGACCCTGCGCTGACGCTACTGAGGCTTAATGGTACAGCTGCCCATCTGGTTAGGAGAAGAAACTCTCAAACTCAAAAGCAGGCATGAGGAGGCACCGAGATTCTGAGCTTGGACAGCTCGCCGCTGTCGCATTTTCAAGCCTTCGGCGCTTGTTTGGCTCGGATGTCTCAGGATCGGCAAAGAGCTCTTGGCACGCCTGTCACGGCACTGCGTTGGGAAATGGTGGCTGGAGGAGATACTTTCCGTTGCTTCCGATTGCTTTCTCAAACCCTGCGCACCTGTCGAACAATGTCATTTGGGAGCTCTTCAGCAGCCGGCTGCCCATTGGCAAAGTCAATGAGGTCCATTTGCGAGCTCCCCCGGGGGATTGCGGGGATACTTGACTTGAATTCAAGAAGGACCCATAATGGGCCTATGCCATGCTTGGACGTTCTTTATGTTCTTTGCACCTTAAGCCTGTGATCCATGTCTGCTACACAAGCATGTCCCTCCACAAACACAACCAGGTGCTGCCCGCTTAAATCCTAAACCCTAAACCCTAAACCCTAGACCCTGAACCCTGAACCCTAAATCCTAAACCATAAACCCTAACCCCCTGTTGCACTGGCAGAATTGCGGCACCCTGTTTTTCTCAGCGCCAGAGAGCGGGAGTCTCTAAGCCTGGCAGGCCGGCTGCACCTCGGGGGAGCCTTCGGTGAGGGGCCTTCCCGCGCTCTCCGTCGGGTTGCAGATAAGCACGATGACCTCAAGACTCTCAAATAGGGTTTCGGGCTTAGGGTTTAGGGTTTAGGGTTTTGGGCTCAGGGTTTAGGGTTCAGGGTTCATCCTAAACATCCCCCCAAACCCCAGCCATTCCCAGGAGTCTTGATTCTCGGCCCAGCGACCCCCGCGGCAAGCGAGGTGCATCCCAGGAGTCGCAGCCACATGAAGGCGGGTAGCGAGGAGAGGCACTGAGCTGACGCCTGCGCGCGGACGTCTTTCGGGGGGGGAGGGGGGCCTGCGCTGCCTCGATTGCAAGATCTAAGGCTGCCTGGGGTGGAAGGGCATTTCCTGAAGTTGGGGGATGGCTTGTATGGATTAACAGCGTTTTTGGAATGCTTGCTGAAGTTAAGCCTGTCCTTGAGGCTGATGATCGCCATGGAGTGCATGACAACCCTTGACAGCGAGATCGCCGCCGCACGCAGCGATGTGGGGAAGGCCTTCGGATTTGGCTGAGCTCCCTGGCTCTACTTCTCTCAGAGGATGCAGCCAAGAAGCCTCCAAGGCCCACATAATCGCTCCCTGGTCTCCACTTCAGGAATTGGCAAGAGAACACGTCCAATAACGAGGAAAAGGCCCTCCAGCCTCCCACGCAAACCCACGGCAGGAAGCAGAGATCCTCGTTCATGCTGCACATGAACTCCGATTCCAGCAGCCATGCTAGAGCAACACTTCTTGCTCAAACATTTTTCGGGGGGCCCTTCACTATCTCCAATCAAGCTTCGCGCCCAAGATCGACTGCAAGTAGAGGCACACGTCATCTTTCAAGGTATGGGTTCCTGAGACACATTTTTACACAGAGCACTGCAGAGAGCGGTCATGAATCTCAGGCGAGGAGTGCTCCCAGCTTGCCTGCCAAGCATAAGAGCAGAACTCCTTGAAAGAAGAAGCCTCGACAAGCTACATTGCTTGGCCCGCGGTTTTCTTTCGGCCATGGAAAGCAGAGTCCGTGTTCCCCCCTGGCGCCTACAACAAAGCTTCCCCGTCTGCCGATGAGGTCGATGAAGAGGATGGACATGATCTCAGAGAGGGTGTAAAGACTGTCGCCCTGAATCCCTGAACTGCTGAAAAAAAAACCAAACTTGTCCCGAGATCCAGTCCAGCCCGCAGAAGTCTCCCACGTTGAAGATCATGAGCAGCGCCCGAGGCAAAGCCTTCCAGCTGCTAAACGAAGGTATCCAGAACAGCTTCAAGAACCAAAGCAAAAAAAGATCGACATGGCATATGGGCGTTTTTTTGGGGCGACCCAGAGACCCCGTCGCATGGATTAGCTTTGAGATCGAGACACATTGTCCTCCGGGAACATGAGATTCTGAAATAGCATGGGACCCCAGGTGTCGATCAAGACCGTCGTCATCGAAAGCAGGGAGAACAGAATCCTGAGGTAGAGTGCTTCGGGCTTATGAGTTAATGGGGATTTGTGTTTAGAGCGTGAAGCCCTTGGCTCAAGTGCCACCTCCGCGTGGTCAAGGGTGAGGCGTTTAGGGAGGGGTGCTAAGAATAACTGGCCTGTGGCGCCATGATTGGTGCATGATGGAAGGGGTGATTTTGGCTGGTTAGGGTCATCATGTCATGATGATCTGTCAGATATGAGCACCTCCCTATAAACAGAGGCTGCTCTGTGCTCTAATGGCACCTGGCCATGAGCCATGGATTCTCTTTGCCTACAAGTTGGCGGGGCTCGTGGTCATCGTGCTGTTCCTGATGGCAGTAGTTGGACTTCACGGGGCTTAGGAGTTGAACGATGGCGGCCGCCACCTTCTTTGGACGGCATAATTGGTCTGGTGCTGGTTGGGCTGCATCTTGCACTGGCAGACTGGCCGCCAATTGGCTACCCGCTTCTTCGCCTCTGTGGTGCTTGGCGCTCTCTGCTGGAATGGTGATGGCTCTGGTGGCTCGGGTTCACGGAGATCGCCGCAAATTTGGTATCCTCCTCTTCGCGGAGGCTTTGCTCCTGTGCTGTGTCACTCTTTGTGATCCAGTGCTACGACGTCTCATTGGGTGCGGACGTGCCCTTGTTTTGGTTTGGTTAGACAGAGAGACTGTCTTTTGCTGGCCTCTGCCGACAGCGCCTCCCTGCTGGACAGGGTCGTGCGCCAAACGCCGTGGTTTCGTCTCCGGTTGGCTTCTGTGTCTTCGGATGATTTGTCGCTGAGGCGTTGTGCTGAGCTCGCACGACGTGGCCCACTGAGAGCATTCTGCGTGAGCTCCTTTCGTGTTTTGTGATGAGCTAGGTCTCTGATCTCCGTTGGAGGGCCCATGCGTACATAGTTTGATCTCCCCACTTTGTCTAGCACAGTGGAGTAGATTCCTTTGCGTTGCGGTACCTTTCGGGGACCCTGCATCTTGTACCAGATTCCTGCCAAAACGTGAATGAGTGCGTGAGTGGCACCTAGGGGGAGGGCCGAGTGTCCAGGTTCCGTAAACCTGATTAATTGCTTGGCATGGGAGGAGAGGGTGGATCTTTAGGTCACGTGAAAGAGCAAAGAGCAGCCTGGCTGACCGTAACACAACATCGGGAACACGGCTCAGGCATCCCCAACGGCACCGCAACAGCATAGGCATCTTGTGCTCAGGCCGGCCCACAGCACCGCATGAGCGTAAACAACCCCTTCCCAAAGCAACAAGCATCAGCGCATGTAAAGTGCGAGGCCAAGCAGCCGCGCACGTTGTACAGTGCGAGGCCCCACCGGGCAGTTGACGAACCCAACACATACAAGCACGAGGGCACCCAAGAAGCAAACATTGCGAACCCAGCACCGGGAGCAAACATCAAGCAGCACTGGCCCCACACACCGCTCGGAGTTCGTGCATAGGGCTTAAGGCTTACAGGAGGAACCCAAAAATCAAGCTAAACCCTGGCATCCCAAAGCCTAAAGCACAGAACATGAATAAGCCCCAAACCGATAAACCCGAAAAAGTGCGCGCACACACACACACACAAAAGCCAAAACCCGAATCTGCACTAGAAAAAGTGCTGCGCAAGCCCAGGCACAAAGAGAAGCGCATCCTAGGAAGATACTCCCCGGAGAAGAGCTCCTGCCAGCTCCTGGAGAGGTTTAGAGTTTTATGCTTTAGGGGGTTTAGGGGGTTTAGGGGGTTTGGGGGGTTTAGGGGGTTTAGGGGGTTTAGGGGGTTTAGGGGGTTTAGGGGGTTTAGGGGGTTTAGGATCTACGCGCGACCTGAGCCCAACCCCCTCTAAACCCTAAACAACCCTGCTTGCAGCTTCAACCTATTCAACCCTTTGCCTCCCCGAAGTACACCGACGAGAAGCCCCCCAAAAAAAAAAAAAACGAAGCCAGGGGTGTCGGGGCCCCTAAGCTCCTAAGCCCATCTAAGCCCAGCTAAACCCATCTAAACCCCCAAACTAGCCTAAGCCCTAAACCCTAAAGCCTAAAAGCGGCGCCTCTGATCCGCTAGGGGCTCCGAGTCGAGGCAAAGCCGGCAATCCGAGGACCATCTCCGGCCGCTTTTGCGGTGCAGGTCAGCGATCACAGCTCGAGCCTGGGGAGGACTCGGGGGCTTTAAGGGCTTAGGGTTTAGGGGGACACGCACACACAGAACACACGAACACACACACACACACACACACAGAGACACAGACAGAGACAGAGACACAGACAGAGACATAGACATACACATACACGTACACACAAGTACACGTACACGTACACGTACACATATATACCAACCCCTGCCGTCACGTGTGCCTCTTCGATCCTGCCCATGGCCAGCAGATAGCGGGGTGACTCATAGATCAGGGTAGTGCCGAGAACTAAAATTCCCATGGACACTGCAGATAGCAGCTGCATCTTCTGCCAGTCATCGTTGAAGAAGTCGGAACTTATGATCACAATGGCTCGTCCTCTAAGATGGCCAAAGGAGGCCAAAGGAGGCCCCAAAGGAGGCCAAAGGCATCACATGCAGCAACATGAACAATACATGTCAAAGCACAAGCATCACCATGGGAACCACCGGGACTCCGACAGGAAGCAAGCTCACGTCTTGACCCAGCACAACTTGGTTCATCGGGAGCTACCAGGGTGATTCTGTGGTTGAAACCCCGAGTCCTGCAGGCCATCCTAGCGCGATTGCAGCCAGCAACGCCCCGCGAGCCCTTGTTGGAAGGAACCTTTTGTGTCAGGGTGCTCTGTAATTGCAAGATTTCACAGGCCACTTAGCTCTTGGGCCTTGGATCTGTGCGTTGAACCCAAGGTGCTCAACATACCATGGGCCCAGAGCCGCGTAGGCGATGGCGAAGCTCGCAGAGCTCAAAGTTCTGAGGACCAGAATCCTGAACTGAGCCGAGATGGTAACAATGGTAAAGCTGCCCGAAACCTCCCCGGAACCATCTGCCCTCTGCCCCTAAAGAGTTGTGCTTGGCCCAGGAACATGTTGAGGGAGCTTGCAAAGGTGGCACCGTAGTTCAGGAGCGTTGTCACGATGCTGCCAAAGACCAGAGTGGGTTTGCGGCCCAGCTTGTCGGCCAACACTGGCGCGACCAGTGCCCCGAAAGCACATCCCGCTTGAAATGCAGCTGCATAAGTGGAGAGCTCCTCCTTGTCTGCACCTGAACGTGCAAGAGCTGTGTTTGGGCTTCTCTTTTGTAGCCTTGCTGCCACCGGCCGGATACTACCATGCATGTCACAACTTAGCCGTGCACCGAAATGTAGCTGTAGGCCTGGAAACATGTACGGCGTCAACTCCGCGTGGATTGCGAAGATGGCCATTGCAGTCGTTGCCCAGAGGGCATGGCCAATATGGAAGAAACCCAAGGGCAACTCATCTAATACCTGGCCAACAAGTAAAGATGCTCCCTCACAGGAGTTGTAGCCCTTGTGCATGGACCTGCAGTAGCAGACAGCCGGAAAGAATGGCACAACATGCAACAAAATGCACAGGTATACAGGTATACAGGTTTTGCAGGCATGCAGATTGGTTCAAAGGCACCTGACGTAAAGATAAAGCTTCTCAGCACGCAGCCATGGCCAAACTTCAGTCCGAGCCGTGGCTGCAGGAAGTTCACTCTCTGTCAGCGCTGACAGTTGTCATGTGCACAGCGACTCAAACTGCCTAAACACAGTCAGCTTGGCTTGCCACCTTTGCCTGCTTCTGGGCTTTGGGGATTTGGGCCATTCCTAGCCAGCAAGGGTGCACATGTGGCCATTGCGCTTTTGCTGCGCAAGGCGGGGCTCATCCGTGACGTGACTTGCCCTTCGCGCGAATGAAGTCCAGGGTCTCCTCCTTGGTGGCATTCCAGGACGCCGGCATCTCCTCGACCAGGTAGTGGTACTTCGGGGAGAAGTGAAGAAGATAGATGATCTTCTGGACTTCCTCTCTGTTGAAATTGTCCTGCTCATCTTTGATGTAGTTCATGCATGAGGCAGTAATTTCACCAAAGTCCTGACCGGCATCTGGTCTGTCCTCCAACACCTCACCATGGATACAGCCCAACAGGTAGAGGAGGAAGTCCTTGCGACCCATCTCAGGAAGAGTGAGGCGCAAGTTGCCAGCCACCCGACTGAGGAACTGCCGCTCTTCCGGGAGCGCCTGGGCCATGCGGGCGAACTCTCCGGCCCGGAACTCGGCGGCAGCGCCGCGAATCAGCGGTAGCAGAGAGCCTTTCACCATCTCCCAAGCCTCCGTCCCACAGCGCCGGTACACCCAGACGAGCCGGGCCATGTAGCTGGGGGTGAGATCCTTGATCTTGTGGGCGGTGCAGACATCCTCAGCGACACGCTTCAAGAGGCCTGGGTGGTTGATCTTCATCTGCGTGAGCGCCCAGACGTTGTTGATGGAGTGGAGCAACGACACGTCGTTGTAGCGCCTCTCGATCTCGGGCACCAAAGTCATGAGGATGTCCATGTCCGCCGCCGCCTCAGCAGCCTGCGCCATGGAGACCAGCATCTCAGAAAGCTCCACACCTTCATAGGTTCCCAGGAGCTCCTTTAACCTTGGGATGACTTTGCTCAGGAGGTCATGGTGCTTGGATGCTCGCTTGTTGTAGATCCGGACGATACCCATGAAGTTCAGGGCCGTAAAGTCATCGATCTTCTCGTAGATTCGCTGCTCCAGCACCTCGAACAACTCATCGTCGTCCGGCGTCATGATCCACATCGGGCCCAGGGCGTCCACCACATCGATCGCCTCGAAGCCCTTGATTCGGAACTTCATGGTGTCCGACAGCTTCTGGCAAAGGGCGCGCTGCCGGATGTCCTGCACGGAGTAGGCTTTCGCTATCTGCGTCAGCTCGGCAGGAGTGTAGACATGAATGTTGTCCAGCAGCTGGCTCTCAAGATGTGGACGGAGCGTGTTCTCAATGAAGTCTTCTGGTAGGCGCTTCGAAAGGACCACCGACTTCGGGCTCTCTGCACCTTCAGTGGACTCACCCTCCCCTTGGGCGAAGCCCCGCTTGAAGCTTCCTAAGGGTGCAAGCCAAGAAGGTCTTGCTATCCCAGAGAAACCCGCAACCTCGGCCACTCGGGCTGTGAGGTGCGAGTATCTGCAGAGCCGAAGCCCACGAAACATGGCAGGGCCGTCTGTTGTGGCTCGGACTGCTGGCTTTTGAAGAAGCGTGCTCTGTGGTGTAGCATATTGGCAGATGTACGAAGCGGACTGGAAACTGAACTGCAAAGCTTCCTTTCTGGCCTTGCAAGCCACTGTAAACTCACTAGGGGCAACGATCAGCTTCAATGGCGTGCGGCACGTCAATCCCTATATGAGCTTCAAATGTTGGCTTCATATAACCGATGAACATCATGCCCTTATACTAAATTACTAACAACACTAATAATCCTAAGAAAATAAAACTAACAATAATAGTAATGATGATAATAATAATAATAATAATAATAATAAAATAATAATACTAATAATAATAATAATAATAATAATAATAACAATAATCATAATAATAACAATAATAATAGTAATCATAATAGTAATAAGAATAATAACAATCGTAATGTCATGGCTGCCACGGCTGGCGATTCTGCTCGACTCTCCGCTGAGGGCTCCACCACGGTGGGCTGCAACTGGGGCATCTTTGCCTCACACAGAGGCCCATCTGGGTTTGGAGTTTAGGGTTTAGGGTTTAGGGTTTAGGGTTTAGGGTTTAGGGTTTAGGGTTTAGGGTTTAGGGTTTAGGGTTTAGGGTTTAGGGGGGTTTACGAAAGTAGGGACCCCACAATAGACCCCCAAATCGTAGGATCCCCTTCTAACAAGGACCCCAATATGGTGCCCCTCTTTTCGGAAACCCCCATCCGCCAAAAAAGCTGTGGATGGGAATCCCTTCGGAACTCTCTGGCCTCCGCGAAGAGATGAACTGCCTCAGCTCCAAGCGCAAGAAACCCTGAACCTCCCTCAAAGTCCCCGATTCCTAGAATACCATGTAAGACCTAAACCTGTCGGCATCTGTCGGCTCCCTACCCTATGCAGAAACACTTAGCCCTCCGTCAAAGATTGAGATCTAAAGCAGCGCAATCCCCGTCCACCAAATCGCTCCACTGAGGCCGCTTCCTGAGCCCAAGCGAGGCCCGCAGCGTAGGCCGCCAGCGCGGCTTGAGACATTTCGAGGTCAGACCTCGATGTTCATTGCCCATTTGAGTTTGCGCAGTGTCGCTTTCGTATAATGTTTTGGGTGTCATGGTGTTGGAGCATTTTGAGTTAGGGATGAATGTCCTGCACGTCCAGTCGGCTTTCTAACCACACAACGCATCAGCACAACTTGAACTCCAAGGAGGACACTCGATGTTTTTTCTTCTGGCTTCTTCGAGCAACACACTGACCTGCAACACTGCGACACACGACACTCTGAGGAGCTGGTCTTTCCTGTGGCTACAAGGCTACGATGCCGTGCCTGCAACCACTGCGCTGCGCTGCCGCACGCGGCAACTGCTGCAGTAAAGGTGGCTGAGTTGAGAGCCTCAAAGCACAACACGACTCGGAAATGTCCCGCGGTATCTCGCAGCATGGGAATGACACGAACATGTCACCAGCTCCCTTGGTCTTGAAAAACTGGGCCGCTGACCACCTTTGGATCCAACTGGCACATGTCGGCCAGGAGCTCCAGGGCATCCTGATTACGCGAGATAAAGACAGACGAAAACGACAGAGAGAGAGAGAGAGAGATAGACAGAGAGCAGCCAGAGGAAAGGAAGAGAGATCTCATGATACAGGGAGTGAGGGCATCCGCTATACGTGCCGAGGAGGTCGTGGCCCTATGTTTGTTTGCAATGGAAAGACAAGGCGAGGAGAGATGGTGAATACGAAAGCTGAAAATGAAAAGGAAGCTGTATGCTGCAAACTGTCAGAACTGCTATCCCATGTGCATGTTGACCCACGGCAGACCAAGTGAAAAACTTGAGCATGGGCCGCATGCATGCTCATCTCTCGTTCAAATCTTTTGCCATGTCAAATAACCTGGCGGCTGTGGGCTTGTCCTGCCAGTTGCTGGCGTCGCCCAAAGTCCGAATGACTTGCGCATACCTTACTCCGATGTCGTGAAAGCATCTCTTCTCATGCATTCGGACACAAGCGGTTGCAGCTTCTGCGCGCTCAATGAGTGTCCTGCGGAGCTTCCTCCGGCCGGGGAGCCGCAAAGGCACGACACATGCCTGGAGCATCAAGCATACGTGCATACGTACATACGTACATACAGACTTACATACTTCCATACTTACATACTTACATTCTTACATGATTCCATACTTCCATACTTCCATACGTACTTACTTGCGTACATACACGCATACCTTGTAGAAGTCACCGTGATCACATTGCGATACACTGCATGACATTTGTTGCGATAGATGGACAGAGAATCAGATGTGTGTACTTTGACTTGAAGAAGGACATCTTGCCTGACGTCGCCACAAGGAAGCACACCGCGGAGACCTCAGCGCGCAACCAGGTCCAGTAAGGCCTGAGGTTTAAAGGTCAGGGTTTAGGGTTTAGGGTTTAGGGTGTGGGGTTTGGAGTTTCGAGTTTCGGGTTTAGGGTTTGGGGTTTAGGGTTTAGGGTTTAAGGCTTAGGGCTGAGGGCTTAGGGTTTAGGGCTTAGCCCTCGAGCTCCGCCCATGACTCCAAGGGCCTTAGGCCAGCGCTGAGTAGCGCAGCTTGTGGAAGCACGCCTTCCTCCGAGCAGCCCAAAAAAATCCTCATATAGGGGCCTGAGTCATTAGAATAGGGTTTTTGGGGGTTGTAAGTGGTAATGTAGGGGCCTGAGTCATCAGAATAGGTTTTTGGGGGTGCTTATAGTACACCTAGAAACGGGGCCATAGCTTAGGGGCCTGAATCATTAGACTCGGGTTTTGGGGGTTCTATTTTAGTACAATGAAAAAGGGACCCTAGGGGAATTTAGGCAGAGATCCCTTCGCCCCTTTTGGGTAATAATGCCACCGCCAACCCATTAGATGATCATTCCTAGGGTCCCCCCTACACTTCACCGATATATCACTACTACTACCCCATTATCAACACAATTCTAGGAATAACCATTACCGCATCTATTATCTCTAAGGTGGCATTATTAGCCTAAATAGGCAAGGGGGTCCTTGTAGAATTTGGTTCAGGGTTTAGGGTTAAGGGTTTTAACTACATTGTAAATAAAATATATAACTGCTTATGTATTATAATTACACTATAACTATGTTGGTGAGGAGACTATCTACTTTGAATTTTGAACTATCATCTCATCTAAGAACTCTGATGTTGCTTGTAAATATTCATAATGTAAATGTTTTTCTATGTTTACACGATATTGTAAATGATATATTATTGCAATGAAAAAATGATATACTCTTTGATAATAATGATCATAACCACATAAGGTATCTTTGCAATAATTCATTTTCTCCTGATGCCATTGATAGAAGTCAAATGTATCTAGGTTCTCATATATACATTGTTTTCATTTCAATATGTAACTACAGTGTATAAGCTTTCTTTTGAACATCATTTCGCATTATTTCATGAACTTCATCATATTCTGGGTATTTGTTTAGCTTAGTAAAGGGTAATATATAATCATCAAACAAATTCCTTAACTTGCAACATTTATCACAACCATAGTAACCTACGACCTGATTTTTAAAGCTATGTAATACATCGCATTTGTCTAGTAATATTTTCTGTATGTTCTTAACTGGGTTACATTTATCACATCTATTGAAATAAATACAATGCTTAAAACAATCAATGTCTTTGACTTGCTTACAACGATAGCACTTCCTAGTAACAATATTATTTGTTTCAGTATATGGTTCAAAATCAACTAATACCTTATCTACTTTTATTGGCATTATTATTATATACACTTTTTCATAATGCGATATTATGAAAATTTGCACCGGGAGAGACTTATCGTCTCTCGCGATTGCTCTACATGCAACCGGTTCCTTAAGATTTAACGAAACTAATTACGAATTAATGTCATTACCAAACTCTTATGGTTTGCCTATGAACCTGTAGAACCTGCTAGGCACACGGGGGCATTGGCTCACTTCCTTCTTCTGTTTTCATTGGGGCTTTTTTTATGCCAAGATGGCCTGTCAATATACACGAGATTTTAATCCATAGTATTTAAAATATTCTTCAAAATATTTACATCTTTGTCTATCCTTTCAACATCCTCCTCCACTTTTTCTAGCCTCTCTTCTGGAGTGGGCTTTCTTGATCCCCATCCGGCGGTAGCTGTATCAACACCTTCATTATCTTGTCAGCTTGTTTTAAATATGTCGTTTTCATCGGGGTTATTCCTCTTCCCATCTTCCAACTGCTCCTGTCTTCAATTATTGTTTTACCTTCATTGTTTATCTTAGTTTCTTTGTGAAAAGTCTTTCTTCTGCACTTGCAGGGCAAACAGTTTAACCCATCCGTGTTCAAGTGAAGCCACCTTCATTAGATTCCCTATGACTGTCGCTCATTAACCTTTCTTAGATTTTTTCAAATACTCAAGAACTGCTTTAAGCAATTCTAAAGAAGCGGTGCAACACCTTTTAAGCTTTGTGTCGTGTATTACAACCTTCTCAATTTCCTCAATTTCCTCCATCGTTTCTATATACTTCTCCATTACATGAAAAGATATTTTTCTCCTATTAAGTAATGAGCGAAGAAATACCTAAAGTAGAGCCGATAGACATACCCGAATATAAATATAAAAACAGCAAGTTTGACATGATGCCGAAGCTCCCCTGCTTCCTGATTCTATGAACCTAATTTTGCCTGTTAAGGGTGGTACAGGTTTGGGGATTCTTAGTGGTAGGGTAAGGGTGGTGGCCTTGGTGGATTAGTGGGTTTTTGTGAGTGCTTGTAGGTACTACGGCGGTTTCACGAGGTGGGGTACACGGTGTTGGTGGTTGGTGCTATAGGGCTTGGTGTAAAGGATGTTTCAGGCATTTGGGCAGTCGGGCTGGGGTCATAGTGTGGGGTAGCGGGCTTGAGATCTTAAGGTTGGAGTCCCAGGGCCGGGGGCTGAGATCTGAAGATAGAATTCTTATCCTAGGGTGACAGGTGGGATCTGAAGATACTATTTTTAGGGTGGTGCCATTTACCCAAAAGGGGCAAGGGGGGTCTCTGACTAATTTCCGGGCTCTGGAATGGCACCTCAAGTTCCTCTGCTTCCACGGTGACCACATTCACCTCAGCCACTCGGAATTCACTAGCGTTGAGGGTTTAGGGTTTAGGGTTCAGGGTTTAGGGTTTAGGATTTAGGCTTTAGGGTTTAGTCTTTAGGGGATAGGAATCAGCTACTCCCAGCAGTCTGCATCCGGGTAGCATCAGGCAACACCATGGGAGGCCACTGCGCGCCAAGGCAAGACATGTGGTCTGAAGACAAAGGGATGTCTGAAAATCTGAAGATCCTGAAGGTTGTTTAGGCTTCGGCATCTACAGGGGTACCAAAAAACCTG
The DNA here is from genome assembly GCA_905221605.1 of Symbiodinium natans. Lineage (NCBI taxonomy): Eukaryota > Dinophyceae > Suessiales > Symbiodiniaceae > Symbiodinium > Symbiodinium natans. The sequence goes on along the minus strand of CAJNDS010002758.1, from coordinate 196,197 downwards.
CCGATGTGATGAGTGGGAGCAGATGAACAGGCATGGTTGGTGCAAGTGAGCGCTGCAGGATCGGCTTGACTCGTAGCGAAACCTTATCAACTTGAGCACTGGCACAAGCTACCCCTAATCATTGCTCATCTTCTGCTTCCCTCATGGAAATTGAAAGGTGAGCATGTTGCCACATACATGGAACGGTCAGGTGTCAGAAGCACCTAGACGGCGAGGCACAAGTTGGATCTGGGCGCGGGACATGCTTTGTCAGTCTGTATCCGTCGCCTTTAAACAGGTCTGTCCATCTCAGGTCCATGTTTTCGGCGAGCAAGGAGCACACTGAAAGGAGCCAAGGACCTCTTCGAGGGCCTGGACAGCTCTTGGAGCACGACCCGAGTTTCCGGGTCCCTTGCGGTCGCCGCCAGAGTGACAAATATGGGCAGCATACGACCTGTTCGTCTCTATCGACTTTCAATATCTTCGCCGCTGCATGGTTTCGGGCTTGCTGAAGCTGGCTGTGGCGGCACGAATCCCATCTGTGCCATGTCCCAGAGGTCACGGCATAGATCCGCTGTGTACATCTGCAAACCTGCATGTTGGCTTGACAACCAACAGCAAGCACGGCGGCTGCCTGCCAGAATTAAAACTTCAAGAAGTGCAGCTGCACCATGCTACGCGCGTCATTCTGAATCTCTTGGCCAGAGCCACTTCACAAGCTCTTCGACATCAATTGATCCGTCCTGCAGCTGTGAAGCAGGCAGCTGTGAAGCAGGGTACGGCCTTCTGAGCGTTGCTGCTCCTACACTGCTTTGCTCATGTTTGCTCTGCCTCAAGGGCAGCTCCTACTTTGCCTTAACAGGAATGTGAGAAGAGCCGAGGCATGAGGAGCACGAGAAGATGTGAGAAGAGCATCTTCAGGAGAAACCTGGGATGATCTTTCTCGGACTTCCTTGTCTTTTCATGTTGTGCAACCATTTGGGACGCTTCCCCCCGCTGCGCTCCACAAAAACAAGAATGCCAAAGTTGTACGATTTGATGCAAACCCGGCAATGCTCCTTGTTGAGGTCTGCTTGTGAGAACAACCGGCGCATGCTTTCCGAGGAGATCTTTGGATTCAGAGTCTTCAAGACTGTCGTCATCTCATCCTCGCTGATCTTCCCATCAAGATTTGCATCCTGATCACAGGCAGGTTTTTGGACAGGCTGCTTGCTTCAGGCAGTTGGGTAGAGCCAAGTTGAAGTTCACAACAACTCTTGCGGCTCATCTTTCCCCGAATCTTCAATGGCTCTTCGGTGTCCCTGCGCTCCATCTCGTGCTGACAAGCTTCCCACTCTTGAAGGGCCTTCATGACCTTACCGACACTGACCTCGCATACCTTCTCCTGAGTGTGTGTCACGAAAAGCGCGGAAGTCATAGGAGCTTGTGTAGTGTCGCACACCATGGCCGGCAAGCGGCCCCACCAATCATACGGCGGAGCTGCTTCACAGTCTGGTCAGACACCGGATGCATGATTGCTCGGACAGACTCTACTGGCTGGTTCTTAGTAGGGAATGAGGACCCTGTATATACCCTACTTTAAAGGAGTACATAGGGCCTTAATTCCGTCATTCCCTTCTCAGAACCAGGGGGGACTAAGGCAGCCATATAGGGCCTCCTCTTCGCTGATGCCAACGCGGCCAAAACACTTGTGGCCCTGCCCTGCTCCGGCCACTGGGAAGTACACATCCCGCTCGTCCTCGCTGCTTCAACAGCCGCTGCTTCGTAACCGTCGTAACCCTGATCCTCATCTCGGGGCCCGGCAGAAAGGGATGGGGACTCGCTGAAGAGATAAACGAAGCAACCATTTGGAGGTGCCTCAGTCTTCGGTCCCAAAAAACGGACCTTCAGTGCTCGGAGGCGCAGCACTCAACAGACTCAGACATTTCATTGCATCTTTAGACGATCCTCATGGCAACTTCGCGCCAAAAGTGGCTCTTAGGCCGGCACCTGCCACACTTCACCTCCGAGCACTTCCTGTGAGGAATTTATGCATCGTTCGAGTGTTGTTAGAGTTCAAGGGTCAAGGGTGATCTTGGATCAATGCCAGGGGGGGTTCATCAAGTTCTCCTGTTCTCGAAAGCAGGCGCAGGGCTTGCAACAAACAGCTCTAAACATCTCCAGATCCTCGTCTGCAAGCTGCTCACGCTTGTGGGCCTTGCATGGGGGCTGTAGAACCTCCCCGCCGTTGACCCACGCGAAGTGGCGCCCTCCTGGACACATGCTCCCCGAACCTTCTGCCTCTCGCTCAGACTTGTTGTGCACTTGCAGGGTGCGCTCCCTCTCTCCCTCTCTCTCTCTCTCTCTCTCTCTCTCTCTCGTGTGTCTCTGTGTGCACCGAAGTTCCTTTACTGCACCATGGCAATGGCACATCTCCCCCCACACCATGATTCCATACTGTACGAGTACTCCAGTGCAGCTCCTTGGGGTTCTTGGGGCTGAAAGCCATCCCTGCCAGGCGGCCAGGGTATCCCCTGCCGCAAACGCAGCAGTTGATTCCGCTGGCGCCTTTTGCTTCTTTCTCTATCTGTTGTTCCTTTCTCCATCTTTTGTTTCTTTCTCTATCTTGTTTTATTTCTTTATGTCTTTCTTTCTTTGTTGTTGTCGTTTTTCTTTCTCTTTCTTTCTGTCTTTCTTTCCTTCTTTCATTTCTTTCTTGTTTCCTGTCTTTCGAGGTCCAACTTCTCTCTGTTCTTCTCTCTCTCTCTCCTCTCTCTCTCTCTCTGTCTCTGTCTCTCTCTCTCTCTCTCTCTCTCTCTCCTTTGTCGAGGATGTAGGGCACGGTGACACGCACCCAGCGGCCCTCCAGGGCTGCAGAGAAACGTGGATCCCAAGGCTTGCCCTCCTCGAAGAGCAGGCCATTCCCAAGGGAGATGGCACACCTCGAGAAAGCGAGAGAGGGAAAGAGGGAGAAAAAGAGACAGAGAGAGAGAGAGAGGGAGAGGGAGGGGAGGGAGGGAGAGTGGGGGAGAGAGAGAGGGGGGGAGAGGGAGAGGGGGGGAGAGGAGGGGCGAGGGCAGAGGGGGAGAGAGGGGGAGGAGTAGAGGGGAGAGGGGAGAAGGGTGAGAGGGGAGAGGGGAGAGGGGAGTGAGGGGAGAGGGGAGAGGGGAGAAGGGAGAGGGGAGAGAGGGGAGAGGGGAGAGGGGGGGAGAGGGGAGAGGGGGGAGAGGAGGGGAGGAGGGGGGGCGCGGGGGGGCGAGGGGGGGAGAGGGGGGGAAGAGGGAGGGGGAGGGGGGGGGAGGGGGGGAAAGGGGGGGGTGGAGAGGGGGGGAGAGGGGGGGAGAGAGGAGGGGGGGAGAGGGGGGGAGAGAGCGGGGGGGAGGAGAGGGGGGGAGAGGGGGGGAGAGGGGGGGAGAAGGGGGGAGAGAGAGAGGGGAGAGGGGAGGAGAGGGGAGAGGGAGAGGGGAGAGGAGAAGGAGGAGGGCAGCGAGGGAGAGAGAGAGAGGGGAGAGGGAGAGGAAGAGGGAGAGGGAGAAGGAGAGGGAGAGGGAGAGAGGGAGAGGGAGAAGGAGAGGGAGAGGGAGAGGGAGAAGGAGAGGGAGAGGGAGAGGGAGAAGAGGGAGAGGGAGAGAGAGAGAGAGAGAGAAAGAGAGAGAGCGAGACATAGAGAGGGAGGGAGAGAGCGAGACAGAGAGAGGGAGGGAGAGAGAGAGAGAAAGGGAGGGAGAGAACGAGACAGAGAGAGCTAGGGAAAGATTAAGAAGGGGGGGGGCAGACAGATGGGCAGATTGACGGGCAACACTCTTCCCTGTCTGTTCGCTGGTACAGCACAAGGCTTCCTGCTAGGATCCGAGGCGCATTGCCACCACCCTGCCATGTTTGTCGAAGTAAATGTAGCCCCCGTACACGAAGAAGGCAGAGCTGGGGGTCGTAATCGAAAAGTACGCCAAAGCCTCCAAACGGAAATCCAGAGTAGAATGTGTGATGTGCATTCGAAGAACGCGATTTGGGGCCTTTTTAACTTAATGGCACGTACCTGCTCCGACCACTTTCCTCCACCCACAGGATAGGCCCAGCAGAACCTCACAGGTGGTTGCAAAAGTGTCCTGAGCATCCCTGAGCCACATGCTGAACATGTCTGAATATTCTTGAACCTTCCCACTTCGTGATCTCTTGCTGACATCGAGCATGTGAGAGATGAAGAGTGCGAGACCCTTTGAACTCAACAGAAATGACGGGCAGAGAGACAAGAAAGAGAGAGAGAGAGAGCGAGCGAGAACACAGACGCAAATGGTGTTGGGTCCTCATTATGAGGCTACTATTCGAGGTCCATTCTTTAAGGCCTCCCTCATTTTCGCAAACCTCCAACTACAACTGAAAGGACGCTTGCGGTGCCAAGGAGCTGAACGGCCTCCATCGGAATGCCGAGCACTTTCTTCACCTTGCACGGTACTGGGATGTACGGAAGAGATCTAAAGAATCTAAACCTTTCTCAGATGTACGAAGACTTTACAAAAAACTGCCTTAACATTCGACTCCAGCTCAAGCTTTCGGATGGGAAGATGTGCAGAGTCGCCACGCCTGATCTGGCAAGGTCAGCGGTGATGGCGCGGCAATGGTGCCTGATGTTGTTGGGGTTGTTGGGGTGTGGCGCAGTGCCCAACACAGCTGTTGGCAGCTTTCCCCTGACGCGTCACAACCTGGCTCCAGTGGGAACCCCCTCCCCTCAACCCTCAACCCTCAACCCTCAACCCTCAGCCCTCAACCCTAAACCCTAAACCCTAAACCGCAAACCGGTCGCAGCCTGTTGCAGACATGCCGTTGGCTTCCAGCTGCCGGATCTCTTCCAGCGGAGCTTTCGCCTCGCGGCAGGAGCCAGCTGAGTCGGCAGGAGAAGGGGCTTCTCACTTCCCAGCCTTGTAGGTTTTCTTCTCCTGCGCAGTTGGAGAAAAGCCCCTACAACATACAGCTGGCGTAGAATGCAGCTGTTCTTTTGTGTTTTTTGGGGGGAGCCAGGGGGGTTTTAGGGTTGAGGGTTTATAGGGCCTGGGGCCGCGTTTTGTTCTTTTCAACGGCTTTGCCCTTGGCTTCTTTGGGCTTTTCCGAGGCCCGCGCGCGGTCGACGAAGAGGGCCAGCTTCTTCGTGCGGACCAGGGCGAAGGGTCCCAGCGTCTTTGGAAAGCCGTACTTCAGCATCTCCTGGTAGGCTTGACGTATGTCAGATTGCTTTTCAAGGGCGGTTGTTTGGGGGGGGGGGGCTTGTTTGGGGGGGGGGGGGGGGGGGGTCGTTCAGGCAGACATGGAGAATACACCGCGCTCCTTCTCACCAACTGGGTTGTAAGGAACGAAGCCTGGCAGTTTAGCACAACTGCGCAAAAATGCACCCGGCCTATTTCCGAGCATACTTGCTGTGCTGTCAACCCATTTTTTGCAACTCCCCCTTGCCTGGCAGGAGCGCTGCCGTCGGAACCTAGGCGTGTTTTCGGCAACTGCTAGAAGGGATGCCTCTAAGACTCTAAGGATGCCCCTTTACATTCAATGGTCAGTAGCGACTGCTGGGGTTTGGGGATAACATCACCTGCAGCACGCACAACTACTTGACATCTGGGCTTTCGGCGACAGTCACTCCCGCAGCCTTCAGCTGCTTCTGGATGTCCCCCGGATCGCTGAAGAAGCCAGTGCCGAACTGGCGGGGTTTGCATCCGTCTTGCTTTGCACGTTGACACGAGCAATAAAAGCAACGGCCTCAACTGCCAACTGCAACAGCGAGGCAGCGAGAACAGCAACAGCAGCAGCAGCAGCAGCAGCAGCAGCAGCAGCAGCAGCAGCAGGAGGAGCAGCAGGAGCAGCTGGAGCAGCAGCAGCAGCAGCAGCAGCGGCAGCGGCAGCGGCAGCGGCAGCGGCAGCGGCAGCGGCAGCGGCAGCGGCAGCGGCAGCGGCCGCAGGCGGCTGCAGCAGCGGCAGTGGCAGCGGCAGCAAAAACATGCAAACAACCATGACGACCAGAATTGATCAGAATAACACGAAGTGGTGCAGCCCCATCGGCCTTGCCCATGCTAGGGAGGTGAACCGCTCGCGAAGCGTCCATTATCATGTGGACATGCCTGACACACAAAAGAGCGGAACAACCATTCAACTGGACGGCTTTCAAGAACTTCGCACACACATGCACACACACCCACACACCCACTTCCAGTCTAGCCCAGTCCAGGCACCGGAATCCTGCGCTAACTGCGTTGGCCACGGTGTCAAGCACGCAGTAATCCATTGCCAGCCTGGAACCATCGACCCGAGACTCAAGACCTGGCTATCCTGACCGCACCTTTCAGAAAATCTAGAAAGACCCCTCAAAGTTGAAGTTCTTCCAAGACACCCACAGACAAAGATACGATTCCTCGTCAGAGCTGGCTTCAAGTGTCAGGCACCCTATACACAGTTTCTACGAGTATACACACACATACACACACACACACACACAAAATTGCTCAAGGGCGAAAGGAAGCGTCGTCCCACGGTGCCGCAGCCAAGACTGTAGAGTCTCGCGTCTGAACACCGACATGATGTCGGGCGGTGCATTGACATCACTAGCCTGCATGGTGATGGCATGGTGCTGTAGAACTATCAAAAAGAACTAAACATGCTTGCGCAATTGACACAATATTGACATGATATGAAGTCTTCGGGCACCTGATTCGACGAATCGAGCAGGACTGCTCCAGTCCACGCCGCAAGTGGATAGCCGTGCAGCTTTCTCTCGTTGGGCTCTTCTGCGTGGGAGATTCTCTCCTGGTGACTCATGAACATGTAGAGGTATTAATGAGCTAACGACACGGACAGTTGCGAGCGAACACGCATCAACGTATGAACAGGTGCTGTCAGGCGACCCACGTGCTCTGTTCATCCGGATACTCAAACGAGCCGAGGGAATCTACCTCCTCATGAAAGCCCTTGAAGGCAATCTTTACCTGCCGCAAGAACGGCGAAACTCTGGCTGCTGGTGAACATGCCGCCCTCTGACTCCATTTCAGGTCGCCTGGTCGCTGTAGGGCGCGTCTCCGCTGTACAGCTTCTGTACGCAAGCAGCTATGGGCTCATAAAAATGTGAGCCCACTGTGCCCTGTACACAATGCGGAGGGAAAGGGCCCTTCTGTGGTATAAAGGAGCAGTGCTGCTTTGGATGGTAGTCTCCTTAGCTCCACATGTATGGTAAGTGCGGAATGCAAGCTGCGAACAGGTACAAAGGTTTCGAACTGCAGGAGCATTGCTTGCAGCGTGGCTGAAAGTCCGCCGAGCTGCTTGTGAGAATCACCTCCCCACCACCTGTCTATACCAGTCTATGCAAGTGCAATGAAACTAGCTGGAACAATTGGAACACTCGTAGGCTCCCGACGCACAGCGAAGTGTTCGATGAGACGGGCAATCTGTGGACAGATGGCGCTCGCCTCTGCCACCGCAAAGGCGCCTTCGCTGCGCAGAGCTCATCGACACCAAAAGAGCATGAATGTGCAGCACGAAGGCGTGGAAGGGGTATCGGCTCGTGACTTCGCATCGCCTACTCGCCAGCTTGTGGCAGCGCTTTCGTGTTGAAGCCCTGAACAGCCGGGAGGTGTTTTGACTTGGACACAGCACCTCCTCGCGGATTTACCGGGTCAACCTCAACGAAGTCATTCCTCGGTCTCACAACTCGTAGAACATCGTGAAACTGTCCTTCTGACAGCCCACTCGCACACTCCACACGCCCAGTGTCTGCATGTTTTCGACAATCAGAATGTCTCCCTGGCCGATGGCCATGTCCTCCGTACTGACCAGCTCACCCCAGCCCACCTTGCCGAAGCGAGGGGTGGCGTGAACTTCACTTTCTACGCACTTCCCACCTCTCCGGCAAGGAGAAGGTACTCCGCGAACAGGGGGCCTCAGCTTTACGAGGCATGTCTTGGGAGCATAGAACAGGCTGTCTCAGAGCACGACTGCTGTCTGCATGCATGCGCCATTCATGAGACATGGTGTCCACAACTGGCCAGAATCAGCTAGAACAGCGAGTACGCCCTTTGAGAAAGATAGCACACAACCCCCAAAATGATGCAAATTCTGCATGTGCCAAGGCTACGCTTGCTGTAATTTCTTGGTTGTCTTGCAGCATGGTGATAACGGTTTAGCTTAGAGCACAAGAAGGCAGAGGCCGAACACCAGCGGCAAGTCGCCCGTTGCAGCCATCTGCAAAAAGGCAGTAAACCCCATGCAAAGTCTTTTTCAAGCAATGGCCATCCTCGCGGTCTCACGGCCTCAACTCCTGGGCACCGGATTCACGAGCGAATCACCGTACCATCAACCTCAAGTGTAGCACAGCAACCAGCGCAACATCTTTGTCTCACAGGCAATTGCAGCGACCCTGCGGGCACGCCGGGCACGCGGGCAGTTGCCCATGGCCAAAGCCAACGAAGCTTGTGACATCTTCTGACTCTTTTGGTCGCTCTTCAAATGCCAGCGATGCCAATTGCATCTGCCGAGGGTACAAGCTTCTGGCTCTGTAGTCCACAACTCGTAGTCTAGAGTTTGCTGACCATTGTCGCGTTCATCCTTAGAACCTCCGTAGCCTGAGCGACCATGTCGTCAACAATCTTCTTGGCAGGCTCGATACTTTGAACACCCCCCACCGCTTGTCCAGCCAAACTGTTGATTGCGTCGAAGATTCCCTTTCGCTTCTCTGAATCATCTCTGGATTCCTTCATGTCGTGCGTCAGGGGGACGACGCCCTGGTCACAAAGATCTTTAATCTTGGCAGGCTCCTCATGCAGATCACAGCTGCAGGTCCCTGTCAGGCTTCAGAACTGAACAGACTCGCACCCCACCCGTCCTTCTCCCAGCTGCGGACCCAGTCATTTGGAATCAAGCGCAGCGGCCGGCCAGAAAGCACCAAGGTCCGCACAGTATCCTTCGGGAAGTGCCTACTGAGACCACGTAGGGCTCTGCGATTTTGAGGGGCTTCCGGCGGCTTTGCTCTGCTTTTGATGGCCCTTTCTGAGGTTGAGGAGGTTTCAGGATCTTAGACTTTTAATCGAATTCTCTCTCCCGGTACCAGTCCTGGCTTCCCGCTGCAACGACTTTGTCTTTGTGGGCCTGGTCAGCTTAGCTTTGCTTCCACTCTGCGACACTGTAGCAACACCACAGTACGAGGATGAAACGAAAGTTACTATAGCCTATGGCAAACGAACTTCAGGGAGTTCACACACACCTGTGGCCTGTGGGGCAGCAGACTCTTCGGCACAAATGAATCGAGTTCCCACCCAAACACCAGAAGCGCCGAGCCCCAACGCAGCTGCCAAACCGCGGCCATCAAAAATGCCACCAGCGGCAACGCATACCACAGCGCCTCCAAACGCGTTTCCTCGGATTGAAGAAGGGTTCTGCAAGACACAGCTGAGACATGTTGAAGACATATGTTAGCATGAAGAACATGCTGGCAATCACACAAGAAATATGCTCGCACGATCTGAAACAAGGAACGGCGCCCGCGGCAAGCGTCCACTACTTGGGGGATGAGGCACATGGTGCCAATGTCGCCAGTGTGGCCTCCACCCTCGGTTCCCTGCGCGATGATGATGTCTACTCCAGCATCCAAAGCCTTCTGCGTGTTCCTGACAGACCCGACCATGTTGGCAATGACCACACCCCCAGCATGAAGCTTGTCCACCGCCCATTTCGGAGGCACGCCCACAGCGCAAATGAAGAGCTTGGCCTTCTCTGCCACGATGATGTCAATGAGTTCTGGTAGATGGCCATGGGTGTAGTCATGGTTCGTCTTCCGAGCATTGCCACCAATCTGTGGAATCGCCAGGTCGACTCCGAATGGCAAGGACTTGTCCGCCAAGGCATTCTTCAGCCACGTGATTTCCTTCGTGAGGACCTTCGGTGTCATTGTCAACCCACCAATGGAGCCAATACCACCTGGGAAGCTGAAGGAAAAAGCAAAAGAACCTCGAGTCACATCGAAAGCTCTGCTCAAGAGAGAAACGCAGTTTTTTTGGGGGGGGGGGGTGTTGTCTGCGCACCCCAGAGCTGACGACCTCGCCTGCGTTGCTGACAGCCGCCGCCAGATCCGCATGAGAGACGCCGTTCATGCCGGCCAGCATGATGGGGTGCCGGATCCCGAGCAGCTCCGTCAGGGGAGTCGTCAACGCCATGGCTGCTTTGGGGGAGTGCAAGATGAATGCTTTCGATCAAAAGGTTGGAAAAGCCTGCGTAAGAGACTTACACGAGGCTGATGCTTACCCCATGCAGGTTCATGCTCTCTCGAGCTTAAAATGCTGCAGCAAACACAATCGGATGGACTGTAGCAACCAGAAGGCATGCCATATCTCTCCGTTCCCAACGGCACGTCCTGTCCAACACCACCAAGTCACGCGGCCTTAGCTCATCGGAAGTACGAACATGGGCGGAGGTGTCTCTCATCCTGAAATTCAGCCTCAGGGCCCAGGGCCCAGGGAGTTTAGGGACCCTGTCAAGCGGGGGATCGTTGCTGAGACCCAGAACCCTAAACCCCGCTAAACCCCAAACATCCCAAAACCCTCGGTGCCGCACCAGCGAGGCCAGTGCTTGGGCAGCCATTTGGTGGCCCTGAGCAGCTGCCAGGCCTTGAAACAAGGGGTGTGACGAGCCGCCAGGCAGAGCAGCCTAGCAGCCCCCAGGATGTTTTTTCAGGATTCAGGGTGCAGGGCTTTTGGCTTTGGGGGGAAATTCTACAAGTCCCACATGAGAATGCCATGCTTGCAAAGGAGACGCTGAGCCATCGCGACGCTTCCTTCGGATCTGGATCGCGGCCCGCTCCGCGCAGGAAGGCCATGCCTCGGTGAAACATGCCGGGAACTGCTTTAGACAGCTCCGAAGAGAGAGAGCGAGAGAGAGAGAGAGCATTGATACAACTCACATACATAATATATATATATATATATATATATATATTTATTTATTTATATTTATATATATATGTATACATATGTACACCCCCGGGCCGAAAGTTTCGACCCACGGCGCATGTTGGATGGCATGCAGACAGTGAAGGCTCCCGCGGAGTAGCGGAGTGCCGAAAAGTCGCATTTTCCCTGCGCCTGCTAGCGGAGAAATTAATACCCCGTTTTGAAAATATAGTACTATAGAAGCTCCGGAGGAGGCCCCCAGCCCCATTGTGTCAGGAGTCTATGGGGAAGAGGGCGGGGTAAGGGTGTAAGAACCCCAAGATGTTGGTGGGTCGAACTATCGGCCCGGCGCAGTATGCATGCATGCATTACACCTCTTATATGTTTTCGTTTTTGATGCATTATCTGAGCTTGCATGTTTTTTTCAATTCAGAAAGTCATGTGGAGGAACGACGCCTTGCGTTCTGCAATCTGAAGCTTTGCACGAAAACGTCGCAGCTCAGATCCTTGCCAAGGTTGCACTGGGCGTTGGGCTCTCCACCTGCAAGCTTGGAACCCACGTGAAGTTTGAAGTCTCTGTCGGCTGCCAGCTGCTGTATAAACTTGAGGCCAAAGTACTTTGGGCAAGCTCTTCCCAGATCTTCGAGGCTTCCTCAACCTGGTCATAACTGCTTCGTGCACCACGTGTGGCATCAACAAAATCTCTGGCTCGGACCTCACCACGCTGGGCATACATCGTGGCCACATTGTTCTTGGCCTACCGAAAACCGGCCGGACATAGGGGCAGACGGGAAAGAAGCGGCTAGACGCGGCCAGAAGCGGGCCAGAAGCGGCGAGATGCGGCTGGAAGGAGTGCTCCTTACTGAGCTGGGAACCTCCGCATGTCCCTGCCGGGCAGCAAACTTCAGCCTTCGCTTCAATCTGCTGTGCAACACTGATATCACTGTGTAACGCTGACACAACCGTCAATATCTTGAGCCGCGCTCCACATCTCAGCTTGCCGCAAGTCTGCCTGCTGGCCTTGCAGATTTCGATGTGGCTTCCGGTGTGATCTTCCAAAGCTGAGGACTATGCCGGTACCCTCAAGGTACAGCATACCCAGGGTGTACTGAGCCTGACAGAGAGACGCTCTCAGGCCCCATCCACACCATTTCGCTTCGCAGCTACGTCTTTGCAAGACATGAGGGGAGTGGAAGTGACCATGATCTGACGCTTGTGTCTTTGCAGGGTTGCTTTGATGATGACAGGAAATGGAACTTTCCACTGCTGTGCACGTCCTAATCCTGGCCGTGCAAGAGTTGACTACAACGAGCCCACTGACTTCCAATCTTTATCCAACCAACCACATACAGTAGCTATGTCTTTGCTACATCGTGGTCAAGGCCCGGACAAGGACTCCGACCGCGAAACCATTAATCATTAGGTTGAATGAACGCTGCAGGAGGCTTGTTTCGGTGCCTTCTTGCAAGGCGACATTCAATCCCACTCGCTACTTTGGAACGCAGGAGGTTACGGAGGAGACATTCTCTGCATTCTCTGGGAAGCCTTCGGAAATCCAGCTTCAGCACTGCGCTGGTACCAGTTGGCCTGAGCACAAACGAAACCGCCTTCGTAACGCTGTATAAGTAGCATTGCCACGGGTTGTTGCTGCTTGTCCGGCCAAGAACCGGACGGCCTCTGACGAATCGGCAGGAACGCCCCTGCCTCGACCTAGCGAAGCACAGAATGGCCCGGAACAGTTGCATCTCGCACATCGACGCAAAGAAACACCATGCCAGCTGTGCGATACATCTCGCCCATCATATATGCCGCCTCGACCTAGCATGTAAGTGAATCCAGATGATGCCATCCTACCTTGTCTACTGGCCTCCAGCTGCTCCGCGGCTCGCCGCATCCAAACCTAGGGGACCAATGTGAGAATATCGTTGGCGTCCAAACTCGAAACTTTATGAAATGTTATAAACATGTTAAGCATCTTTCAACGCTCAGGACTTCACAACTGCCTGCGCGTCGTCTCGCCGCACACCCTGTCCGTTGGCATAGGCCTGAGCTTGCGCACCCACTGGAAGAAACATTCCTGAAATCCTCGACCCTCTACATCCTCCAGCTTTCTTGGCTTGCGGGCGCAGCTCTGGGGGATTGTGCCAAGAGAGTCACAGCGAAATGCGCAGCAAATCCGATGTTCAGATTGAATGCTGGAAGCATCGTGCCACAGTTCTATATGACTGTGGCTATGGCCTTGCCGTACCTGCTCACCAATATCTCGCAGCCATGTGTCAGGTACTCCATCGCTTTGCAAAGGGACGTGGTGACGCTCACCCCTCGTAGAGTGTCGAAGGATCTCTTACTGGCGAAGGCTTGCGCGACATAATCGGAGTCAAGTGTGCCGTGGGATTCATTTCATTCATTTCACCGCCCTGTTTAGGAAACGTCCAAGGTCTGCGACAAGCTGGGGGGGCCATCGTCGAATGTCCTTCACCCAGGACAGGTCCTTGTACTTTTGACAACCGACGTCTGTGTTCTGGCAGGCAACACGCCATGCGTCTTCAGCACGGCTGTAGTCACCCTCAGACCAATACGATGCAGCCAAGGCAACGCGTGCATCCGCAATGTTGGGGTCGCGTCGCACTACATCTTCCATAATCGACACAGCTTCAACGGGCTCATTGACACCAAAGAGCGACAGGGCCTCGTTGCAACGGGACAGTGCTGCTTGCGTGTATTCGTTGTCCTCAGGGCACTGCATCTGAAGGCTACACGACTACGCAAGGAGTAGCCGCGTACTTGCATCATTCGGCACCAGAAGGTGCCCTTGTCTCTTAGATGTGCGATGTGACCTGGGGTCCTTCATGAAAATCTCAGTCGCCTCCCGGTAGTCTGCAAGTGCATCTTGGAAACGGCCCAGCTGGCTAAAAGCATTGCCCCGGTAGTTCAGGACCAAGGGGTTGACTCCCAAACCTGTCCTCAGATGTCCACCCCATGCTTGGAGGTTCAGGGTACTTATAACCCAACGATAAGTGTAGCTATAACCCACTTATAAGCCCCTTAAGTACCCGAATGGGGGTAGAATTGGGTTCTAAAAGCCCTGGTGACAGGAGGAATTAAATTTGGGAATGCGCTCCTGGATCCCTGCATGCCAAGATACTCTGAAATTGGTCGAGAACGCCACGTGTCGATGGCTTTGGTGTAGTCCTGCACTGGTCTATGGCTTCCAGAGACATGAAGGGCAGAACTTCACCCAGCAAGCTTACGGTTGCTCCTGCGCAGCTGCTTCCCACTGCTTCTTGTCCTTCCGCCCATAAGCTATCTCTTCTCGTGCGAGACCTCGTCGAACGAAGACGCTGGGGTAGTCGAAGGTTCCTGCTGGCAGAACGCAGAGGAGCCAGATACCAGATTGCCAGAGGCATGCGAGCATGGGGCCATCTTAGAACCTGCACCTGTAGCACCGTCTTCTTCCATGAGCTGAACCACATCGGAGTAGTCTTTCACTGCTGCCTCTGCTTTCGACGGAAGCTGGCCTCCCCAAACGACAGGAAGAAGGAGAACCACGAAGCATCTTCGGGGTGCACAGAGCGCTGTTAGCTGTTGACTCAAAAGAGCCTTGTACCCACGTTAGAATTTCATAGCAAGGGTTGGCAGAGAGCTGTGCTTGGCAGGCGACTTCCCAATGACGCGAGCTTCGGCGCTGTCTGAGTACGGGATAGTACGGGTCATGAACCAACCACGGCCATGCGTTTACGATTTAGCGGTCGAACAAATCGGAAGGAGATTCAGACGTGGTGCCAACCATTTGCGGCCGCGTATAGCGTTATGAGGCATCAACAGCGTGACCAGTCACAGGGATCGACGGAGGTCGGCAAAGCCGCCGGCACCACACTTGAGTACACAGGTCCGTCCCGATTCGTGGAATCCTGGCCGTCGAACAGGCCACCATGATGCTCAAATCTGGTGTAGAGAGTACTCAAACACGCTGCCAAGGTTTTCCGGGTAAAACCTTCCACCCGAGGTCTCACTCGCGCTTCTAACATGTTGCGAAGGCGGGGACCGAAGGCCTGTGACTCTTCACAGTTTTGACGTGTTGGTGGACGTCGACTAGGAGCCGGGAATGGACAATTACGAGGATGCCTTTGACGAGAGCCAACGATGACAAGTAAAGAATGCCCTCAACCTGTCGACAAGCCAGGAAGGCCCCAAAAAGCTGTCATAAGTGGCCCGACATATTCAAGACAATCTATGTCCTTCTCCAACTCCCACAGGCCTCCAGTACAATCATTTATGGCAATTCGAGCCTGCCGGGGCATGGTTCGACAATTTCAATTCTTCAATCGAGAATGCCCGAGTCCGCTGCAATATCTCGCTATCCCTGCATTCACCGTCCTGTGCCCGAGCCATGCGCAGCTCGCCGCGATCCTGCTGGAGGCAGGCACGGCAGTGGGGCAGTGACAGGCAACATGCAACGCGCAGCGTTTCTCAACTTCTTGGCACTGAAGCTCACTTCTATTCACGGCTCCTGGCGTGAGGCTCCAGCTTCGTCGAAGCGTTCGATGACTGTCGTGAACGCCTAGGAGTACAGTTTCCGTTACCCACCAAGTCTTACGTCTTGCCTCAACTCACACGCATCACCTGTTGCGCGCCTCCTCTGCTGACTCGAGCTCCTCCTGAGCACCAGGCCTGAGAAAAAGCACTCCAGAGTTCTACTGATTTGATTCATTCTTTCAGAAATGCTTCTATAGCAATTGCTTCTTAGCAGTCTTAGCAGCTCCACTCTTCAAAAGCTTTGCCCCGGCGCCTCCGCGGATCCGCGGCCATGGCTGCGAAGGCGCCCCGCAACAGCGCCGCATCCTCAGCCGAGGGCCCAGCCGGCTCAGCCGCCTCGTTCAAATTGCACAAGCGCCCGAGCAAAACGAGACCATGCAGTGTCGGCTTATCATATGCTTTCCGGTAGGCTTGCATCGAGTTTATTGGGATGAGCTGATTGCACAAGCACTCTCCTGCCTGTGATGGGAAGGAGCCGAAACCGGCCAAAGTCAGCGTGGCAAAAGTCCAGAGCTCTCGGCGGGGCAAGTCCGACACCCGAGATGCCACTCGCGACACGGGCACAACGGGCAAAACGGGCACAGCTCCAATCTGAATGAAGCCGACTGCGCACGCTGCGTAGATGGCACAAAGTGCATATACCCAGATGATTGCACGTGGCCGTCCCACGCACCGCCATAGACGCCGGCTTGGAGGCAGGTGGCGCGGATGGCTCATCTCGCGCCCTCGTACTACCCTGGATGCTTTTTCACGGAGTAGGGGATGTCCTAGCATGCTGCGATGCGACCTCATAACTATTTCTTCTGGCAGAGCCATCACGGTACCGGCAGGTTTTTCAGTGAGTCTAAACACAGGGGAAAAGTTGAGAGCGTGGCCAAAAACACTCTGAGGCGAACACACTCTGAGGCTAGTGCCAGAGCCAGGTTCTTCTGTGCCATTGCAAAGCCCGCTTCCGAGGCTGCTTTGAGCCAGTAGACAGACCTTGCTGACAAGCTGTTGAGGCGGTCTTTGCATGTTCACAATCTCTCGACTCATCTCAGCGACAGGCCTCTGCAGTTCGTCACCACCCGCGCCGCCTTCATGGAGGCGCCGATACAACAACCTCAGTACGGAGGAACGCGTCAACTCTGCGGGCCTTCCTCGGCCTTCCCTTTGCATCTGAGGGCCGGCACCCGAGATTGTTCTGTGCAAAGTGGTGTCCAGCTGCTGCGCTGCGTTCGTACAGCTCCCGGGCCTGAACAGAACAGAGAAGCGAAGAGATCAAGTCCCTTGCACCCCAAGCCCCAAGCCCTATGTAGCCAAAACAACAGATTTTGACCTACACGTTGTGCCCCAAGAGACAAGGGTTGCCTTGTGGAGATCCAAGTGACGACCGAAGAGGCCGTGCCTGGTGGCTAAAGTGTCCAAAGTGTCCAAATCCGATCGGCAAGAGCACTCATGCGAAGACATACACACATGCTTAACTGACAGTTCTGTGGATTTTCTGTTCATGTCACATATGTATAAGTACGTGTGGATATTTACATATGCATATATAGACACACTGTTGTGTATGGCTTTTCGCGTTTTTGCCTGTCATCGAAATCAATGGCACGATGGCAAACGAGGTTTAAGCGAGCGCTGAAGGCCGCAGAGGACACACATGTATCGAAGACATATGGTACTTGTGGAAAACACTTGTCCAAAATACCCATAAGGCAGGTCCCCTTTTTAGTACACATTCCCATCTCGTATCCCATTCTTCATCCCTTAGCGGACCTTTTTTCAGAATTCCAAAGATTGTTGGTTTAAATCTCCTTGATCACTATGAGATGGCATGCATGTGATTGTGTGTATGCTGGGACCTTGGCTCATAGTTCTGAGCAAGGTTGTACAAGGCATCGGGATCTCCTTCAGCCTCAGAAGCTTCTGAAATCTTCTGAAATCTTCTGAAATCTTCTGAAATCTTCTGAAATCCTCTGAAATCTTCTGAGGGTGTATGCCTTTGGGCTTAGGGTCGCCTCAAGTCCACACCCTTGGTGGCTCACAGCCAGAGAGTCGTACCAGGGTGTCGTCCGGTCCCTTACGGCCTGGCACAGCTTCTTTTCCCCGGAACGGCAGAGGATCATGGTGCTCATGCTCCGCTCCTGCCTGCAAGGAATCTTTGATCCAGAAGACAAGGCTGTAGCGAGCACCCTTCCAAACGTGAACCTACAGCGGAATTTACACAACGTTCCGAACATGTTCGCAGTAGCAAACTGGTGCTGTCTGAAGCGTGCGAAAGCCAGGAACCTTGCTCCATGCTGTAAATCGAAGGAATGCACCTCAACTGCCACATGCGACGAGGGACCTCTCCATCCCACCCCAGACTTTGCACATCTCAGGAATGGGCCAGCAAGTCTCCTGGCTCTAGGCGAAAGTACATGCGCGATGCCACCGCGGCATCTGGCTGGATGTACAAGCCGCCCTGGCCAAGTCTGCGAGGCACTGCAACACTCCTGCTGTTCAGCCTCCCTCTGCTGCGGTGTCTTGAGGCACCTGGTAGCTGTCTGGACGTGAGAGGCCCAGCACGGCTGTCACAAAGGCGTGGCCATCAAAATGGACGGCGTGGGTACGACGCTCTCCAGGCAAGTAGCGTCCTGAAACCGTGCCAGGAACACAACGTGGACAGCCCAATGCGCTCGGACGTGATCCGACATGATCTGACCTGATCCGACACGGACATCCTGGACAAAACTCAGGCGGCGGCTCACCAAGATGTCAGACACGGCACAGAAACGGCAACCATAGCCTTCATGCAGTCAAATTGCCGTTACTGTCAGCTTCCGAGCACTCCCGGCCAGGGCACGCTGCCGCACGTAGGGAAGGAACCGCGACTCGATGGTCTCCTCCAGCAGGCTCCTGGAAAGAACCCCAAGGAACCGAGGAGGCGGCGGGTTTGGACATGTGTGGACGTGATTCCGCATCGCTCATATGCACGTTTTTTTTCGTCTTGCCCCTCTATCACAATACCGGCTTCTGGCTGTCCTCATTGCATCATCCACCCATTCTCCTGCTTGGAACCTAGCTGCTCATTTTCTGCACAGGCACGCAGCTTCAAGCAGCTGATTTTGAGAAAGCACAAAAGACTGTCACGCATGCATCTCCACCTTTCCTTCCTTCAACTCGGCACCGAGCGGGTAGTACTCAAAGGTCGGAGTCTTGTCCACCGAATCGGGCTCAACCGAAAACCGCGAGGTCTGCTTCTTGCAATGCCTGGGGGCGATTGATCTGCCCTTATGGAAACTCTGTCAAACTAGCGGTGGTCAGAACCAGGGACCTGAGACACCCGACTCCTCTCTAGCATGAGGCTATGGTCACTCCCAAAAGCGCCACCCTTTAAGAAACAAAGCGTTCACTCTTCCTATAGCGGTAATTCCTGGTAGGTACAGTATCTCCCACTTTGCTGCAAACGCCAAAAGACTAAGTAGCTGAAGCCCTGCCAGTCAGCTGAGGATCTGGACTCCAAGATCACCTGCGCGGTCTCCTCCAATAAGGATCAGGGCATGCTTCGGGACTTGCTTAGGATGTTTCGGGGGGGCTTCTTTGAGGGGGTTTGGGGGTTTAGGAGTTAAGATCTTCGGCTGAGGATCTCCTCACACATGAAGCCAGGCAGTCGGTGGAAGTCACACTCCTTGCCAGGCCATTCGATGGGGCTGAGAAGGCTTCGGGTGCAGGTCCACATCAAGAAGCCTAAACCCCAAACCGTAAACAATAAACCCCTAAACCCTAAACCCGAAAACCCTAAAAGCATCCTCTTCCGGGGCCCCGGCTCTGGAGCGGCCGGGCTTTCGCAGGCGACCAGACTGCTCCACCCCAGTCCAGTCTCCGACCTATGCTTTTGGTTTGCAGCGTTTAGAGGGCAATTCTGGTTTAGGGTTTAGGGCTTAGGGTTTAGGGTTTAGGGTTTAGGGTTTAGGGTTTAGGGTTTAGGGTTTAGGGTTTAGGGTTTAGGGTGTGGGTTTAGGGTTTAGGGCTTAGGGTTTAGGGTGACGTGTTCAGACTCTTTAGATCTCTTTAGTTCAGGATCAGGGCCTGCCGATGCCACGGTAGCGTGTGGCCATGTTTTGCATGTCTTTGCAATGCACCCGCATGCCACATCCCTGAAACCGGCATGGTGCCTGAATTTCCTTCTGCTCCTTGAAATCGTAACGGAGCCTTAAAGCGACACCGTACAAGAAGCGTTGCAAGGGATTGAGCATCGACGTGGGCAATGATGTGAACTCGGCACTTTTGATTTTTCTCAAAGTTGCACAAGGGTCCCTTGGGCTGCCACGGTGGCGTCGACCAAAAATGGCCCGGCGCCTTGTTGGTAACGTCTGGCTTGAATTCTATTCAGCTCTATTCCAGCCATTCGCCTACAGTCCTGCCTTCTTCTTAAGTTTCGGCACAGATCCAGGCCTCGAGAATGCCAGGAATGCTAGAGACGAAAAAGGTCTTTCGCAAGCACATGTTGTGCCCTTTGCGGCGCAGCGGCACATGCCATCGGAACCCTGGGTGTCTTGCAGGGACGACTGGCTTCCATGGCTGGGAGCCTGCCCGTTAGCTGCACGGTCAGGCTGTCGAGGGGGGCTTCCCAATATTCGGGTATTGACAGACATAAAACCCGCATGCAACGTGCCTCAGCATTCAAAGTCGCACCTGCAAGGATTGGATTCTGCAGGAACGTCATCTCGACGCATCTCGACCATCCGTATCACAGCAGCATGCTACGCAGTGACATTGTGTCAGGGCCGCTCCTTGCCGAGCTCAATCATGAATACTACGTGGCTGTTCGTCAATGTGATATAGAACGGTAAGGATCATGTCAGCCCAAGCTCACCGAAAAGAACGCCGAAATCCTGTGTCGAAGGTTTGCCGTGCTATGCCAGATCAAAGTCCGAAAGCAATTGCTGAGACAGAGTCGGGACAGGACTGACAACACAAAAATCAGCTCTTGCTTGCCTCGCTGGACCGCCTTGCACAAGAATCCGCGCTCAAATCCAGGAGAACCTGCAGGCAAAGGCAGACGCTCCAGCGTTTTGAAATGTCAATTGGATCCCGAATCCACCACAAGATCACTTGGCACCGCCGTGCCCTGCATCACCTAAGTCACGACGTGCTGACGCATCCGCCGCCTGTCTTCTGATGATTTTTCCGCACCTCGTTGGGCAGTTCCTGTGTGAGCACACGCAATGCTGTAACAAGTAGCTGTTCATCTCAACATATCTCAACGACCATATCAATGCAAACGGAACGGGCCTCCAAGCCAGAACGTAGTTTCGTGGCCTGTCCTTCGTCTGAAGATTCCCATGGAAACCTGGAAATGCGCAAGTTTTCTTGCCATTACAACTACTTATCATGGCTGGTATGCAGATCGGAAAACTCCCGGACCAAAAACGCACTTGCTGAGCAGCATTGTCGACTCTTTGTAACACATTTTGACAAGAAATGATGACAACCAGTTTGTGGCCTGAGAAATGGATTTCCCGGAAAGAGGAAGTCGAAATGGAAATCATATGGCCTGGGCGTGAATGACAAACGAGAGCTCTGCCACCGAATTCGTCGATGGCAGACACTGAAACCATATTCACACACACAGACACACACACACACACCCACACATCCACGCCCGCACGCCCGCACAGATACACATCCAAGCATCTGGCTCCACCTGTTGCTTCAACACATCCATGTTGAATCATCCTTGTCCATAACATAGACAACCCACACAATTGATACGTCTCATCATTGGCAACCCTTGTTTGCATCGTGAGACTATTGAATCTTGAGCCAGCATCTGAGCTGCCTCAACACCAATGCTGGAGAACGCATGTTGCAGATTCAAGTTCATGTTCTGGCAGCACGGCAACGCCATAAAACATGCCATCTTCCGAATTCTTCCACATGCACCTTCAAGCACTTGCTCGTCGAGGGCCCGAACAACGTAAGGACGGCATGGTGCTGAATTTCAAAGCAAATTCCACACTGGAGAAGACAAAAACCCGCCGCAATGACGAGAGCACTTGTGTAACTAGGCGGGTACAGACATGTTTGGGTCGCCCTTCATTTTTGTGGCGCTTTACTTTTCCCATGTTCCCGAAAGCGTGGCGAAGGGTGTTTTTGCGGAGGTGGTCTTCGAGAAGGTTCTTCGTTATCGTTGATGCATGCATGGATGGTGCGATGGATTCCCCGTGGATTTTCGTGGTAACTTCATTCTGTTTTGAAGGGCCGGGTAGGGTTGGCGGGAGCCCCCGCACCTGCTCAAAAAATTGCGCTGGCGCGTGGGAGGTGTCCACAATTTTAGTTGCGAACGACAACCCTGTCGCACCTCCTCAAACTTGCGCTGGCGCTTGGAATCTCGAGACGAGTCTGTGTTCGAGAGTTTCTAACTGTAGCGGGCCTTTGCATTGGGCGGCTTGCCGGAACATACTCCGCCGCGAAGTCCAACTAACTCGGAACTGTCGGAGCTGGAAGAGGTGCTAGGGGAAAGTATCAGGAGCTTCAAGAAAAAGACAGGACACAACAGGCTGAGATTGACAATCTTCGCCAGGTGTGCTTGGATCTGCGACAACAGCTTTTTTCTTTCCACACAATCTCACAATGCTTGACGTCTTGCGGATGCCCATTCAAGATTGTCCACTAGGTGGGCACGTGTTGGCTAAATCGACTTACGTGCCCCTCAAAATCAGAACAGAACGCCGCCCGCTGCACTTCAAATCAACTGACAAGCGTAGGCAGAGCAGCTTTTGACGCCGTCACGCATGCCGTGCTTTTCCGGACACTCCGGACACATTGGCTTCCGGACACTCCAGACACTCCGGACACTCGGGGCACTCCGGGCAACGTCGCCCTGCTGACATCTTTTGGCAGGCATCCCAGAGCAGCCGGTGAGATGGCCGAGGACTTCTGCTGCTTTTCAGGTCTGTGTTAGGATGGAATTAACAGTTGTGGGTTGCACGTCCATATGAGAGGCAGGGGTTCAGGGGCAGCCCTGCATGGCTGGAGTTGCAGAACATAGGTGTGGTCCGCCTGCAGCACCTGACCCTTCCTAGCGCGTAGAGGGCAAATATGAGTGGGTGAGCACGAAGCCTGAACGCGACGCTGTCACACGGCAATTCTTCCGGACGCGGCCTCCTCGGACGGTCCATGCGACAGGCGAAGTCGCACTTCACTTCAAGGTGCGCGGTTTTTGTTTTTGGTGTTCATGTTCTCCTCCTCCTCCTCCTCCTCCTCCTCCTCCTCCTCCTCCTCCTCCTCTCCTCCTCCTCCTCTCCTCCTCCTCCTCCCTCCTCCTCCTGCGCTATTGCCCCTTCCGCAAGGAACTTAAGATCAGAAACCTCCTCCTCCTCTCTCCTCCTCCTCCTCTCCCTCCTCCTCCTCCTCCTCCCTCCTCCTCTCCTCCTCCTCCTCCTCATCCTCCTCCTCCTCCTCCTCCTCCTCCTCCTCCTCCTCCTGCTGCTCCTGCTCCTGCTCCTGCTCCTGCTCCTGCTCCTGCTCCTCCTCCGCCTCCTCTCCTCCTTCCTCCTCCTCCTCCTTCTTAGTAGTAGCAGTAGCAGTAGCAGTAGCAGTAGCAGTAGCAGTAGCAGTAGCAGTAGCAGTAGCAGTAGCAGTAGCAGTAGCAGTAGCAGTAGCAGTAGCAGTAGCATAAGCAGTAGCAGTAGCAGTAGCAGTAGCAGTAGCAGTAGCAGTAGCAGTAGCAGTAGCAGTAGCAGTAGCAGTAGCAGTAGCAGTAGCAGTAGCAGTAGCAGTAGTAGTAGTAGTAGTAGTAAGTAGTAGTAGTAGTAGTAGTAGTAGTATAGTAGTAGTTGTAGTTAGTTCGTAGTAGTAGTAAGTATAGTAAGTTAGTAGTAGTAGTAGTATTAGAGTAGTAATAAACAGTCATAGTAGTAGTAGTAGTAGTAGTAGTAGTAGTAGTAGTAGTAGTAGAGTAGTAGTAGTAGTAGTAGTAGTAGTAGTAGTAGTAGTCGTAGTCGTAGTAGTAGTAGTAGTAGTAGTAGTAGTAGTCGTAGTAGTAGTAGTAGTAGTAGTAGTAGTAGTAGTAGTAGTAGTAGTAGTAGTAGTAGTAGTAGTAGTAGTAGTAGTAGTAGTAGTAGTAGTAGTAGTAGTAGTAGTAGTAGTAGTAAGTAGTCGTAGTAATAGGAGTAGTAGTAGTAGTAGTAGTAGTAGTAGTAGTAGTAGTAGTAGTAGTAGTAGTAGTAGTAATAGTAGTAGTAGTAGTAGTAGTAGTAGTAGTAGTAGTAGTAGTAGTAGTAGTAGTAGTAGTAACAGTAGTAGCAGTAGTAGTAGGAGTAATAATAGTAGGAGGAATAGTAATAGTAGTAGTAGTAGTAGTAGTAGTAGTAGTAGTAGTAGCAGCAGTAGCAGCAGTAGCAGTAGCGGCAGCAGCAGCAGCAACAGCAGCAGGAGGACTTGTAGTGTTAGTAATAGTAGTAGTAGTAGTAGTAGTAGTAGTAGTAGTAGTAGTAGTAGCAGTAGTAATAATAGTAATAGTAATAGTAGTAGTAGTAGTAGTAGTAGTAGTAGTAGCAGCAGTATAGTAATAGTAGTAGTAGTAGTAGTAGTAGTAGTAGTAGCAGCAGTAGTAGTAGTAGCAGTAGTAGTAGTAGTAGGTCCAGTACACCCCGGGAAAACGTCCAAAGCAGGCTACTTGGGTAAAGCTTGGCTTAGCGCAGTACGTTAACAAGCACTATGGCGGGTTGTTGCCTTTGGTTAAGGGCTCAGCTACACGAACTGCTTTGAGCTACGACCTTTGAGAGGTCTACAACCTTGAGAGTGTTCACAGCTGCAATGGAGTTGACGTGAAGCTGTACAGCAAACATGCAATGGCTACGTCACTGCATCACATGCTACAATAACGCTTGCTGCAAAATGCAACCTACGCAACGCACGAAGCGAGGGACATGTCTCTATCTTACAAGCACAGCCGCTTTCAGCAGGCCCGGATCTTGCAGAGACATGGGTTCTCGATTCCGTGCAAACGGCGAAATCTGGACAGGCTAACCTACGGGCTACCTGCTTATAATGCGCACTTAGCTCATGTCCAGGACGGGCGATCTTGACCCCTTGGCTTCCGCTGTTTCGTAGCGCATGACCATTTCAAATTCACCCGGCGTAGTTACTCGTGGTTTGCTCACGGTCCACAAAGAGCGTTTTTGCATGTAACGCGTTTAGACCAGCCGGTCTGTCGGAGATACTGGGGAGGCCCTCTCAAGCAACGCCAGTTCAAATTTTTGGAGCTTCCAAAAAGAGCCCCCAAAAGCACCAGTTTCAAACCTCTCTAATGGCAGCAAAGGTGCTGGAAGCTTCCTTGCTTCCTTTGCATTTCTCGCTGTAAAAAATTGACACTTTGACCCCAGCCAAGTTCCAGATCGAGCCAAAAGCAGACCAAAAGGTCTTAAGACCTTTTGACAGAAAACCCAAAACTTTGAGAGGGTGTCTCATCTCACGAGGGAAAAGGGCGCCTCAACACCCGGCAGACAAAAATTGAACCAAAAGAGTGTCAAGACCACTTTGAAAACCAAAGAAACTTTTAAACCAAAAGGGTGTCACACTGATTTTGAGAAGTCCAGATTGCGTGTCTCAAACACCACTTGGACAAACCCAAAAAAATTTACGCCAAAGGGTGTTTCAAGAACCACTTTGAAGAAAACCCAAAACCTTTGAACCAAAAGAAGGGTCACACCAAGACCACTTCTTTGAACGAAAGATATCTCCACACCAACAGGGCCCACTTTTCTGAAGCCCAGAATCCAGCCAGAAAAAGATGTTTCTAACAATTTGGCAGACCAAAAACCAAACCAAAAAAAACAAAGCGTCTCAAGACCACTTTGACAGAAAAAATCCGAAAAACTTGAACCAAAGTGTCTCAACACTAAATGGCAGCACCACTTTGGGTCCACGTCAAGCTTAAAAGGTGTTTACACACTTTAGCAGAAAACTTGAAATTTTAACCCAAAAGAATGTCTCAAGACCACTTTAACAAAAACCTTAAAATGCGACTAAAGGGTGTCTCAACAATCAAACCAAAAAGAGGTGTTTCAACCACTTGGAAAAACCGTCTCAAGACACCTTGAGACTTTCAACCAAAAATGTCTTAACACCAATCTCTTCAGAATTTGCCACGCGGAAATTGCAAAAAGTGATAATGAAGCCGGCCAAGCCGCACAAAACCGATCAATTTATTGACGTTCCAGAGTCACAACCTGAGCAGTCACCCTATTTATCAGCAAGTCAAAGAAAAAAATGCTTTCCAGCAAATGGAAGCTGCTTCCAAGACCATTTCTTGACCAAAAAAAGGCTTTCTTTGTTGGTTGTCTAGTAATTTATTCTGCACTGGGAAGGCCTCTTCAGCAACGCCATTTAAAACACTTTTTGGAGAAAAAACAAAAACAAAACAAAAACACCAGTTTTGAAACCTCTCTCCATTGACAGCATGGTGCTGGAAGCTTTCTTGCTTCCTTTTCACTTCTTGCTCCCAGCAAGGGTTCCAGATTAGCCAAAAGCAGTCAAAATCAAACCAAAACTTTGAGAGGGTGTCCCATAGCACCAAGTGCAGATTGAGAAAAGAGCGTCTCAACACTTTAGTTCACATTGTAAAAGTTTTTGTTCACTTTAAAATCCAAAAAACTTTTAAACCAAAATCAACACCATTTTAAGAAGTCCAGATTGCGCGTCTTGAACACGACTTGGTAAAAACTCTTAACTATGAACCTGGACACAGGACTGAGCTTGACTGTCACTTTTGCTCACGTAACACAACAGAGCTGCCTAAAGCTTCACAGCTTCTTGTGTCCTTTGTACTCACGAGCCTTGAGCTTGAGCCAAAGCAAACGAAACTGGCGTCAAAAAACAACTCTCGCTATGAGAGCTGAAACGCTTCATCTCCCAAACGACTTAACCTGCAGGTGAAAACAGCTCGCTGGGCATCACTGCCGCATTCATATGCAGCTCACGCAAGCTGCATGCCTTCATTCTTCCGCAAAACCAAAGCAAAACTGCGCCATGTTGTGGAAATACCAGCAAAGCACACGCCAACAGTTGAAAACGGTTCCCATACTTTGCAAAACAACTCCCACGCACCGAGTGCGCAATGAAGCTCACAATGCAGGTGAAGTAGAAAGAAACACATTGAAGTCATCCCGCTCCGCTGGAGCCACACTGCAACCCCGCTCCAATGCATCATGAAGGTGCAGACGGATTTCCACACACCCTTTCGGAGAAATTTCCATTTTTCCATGTAGACACGGTGACTGCACCAACCCATCGCATGCTGTGCATTCAAGAAAGGCGGTGCGGCGCACCTTTAACTTGGCATCCACACATTCACTGCCAGAATTTTGCAATGCCAATCTCCACATCTCCAGAACGCTGGGGGCGACAGATTCCACAGCCACCAATGCTTCGATCCATGCTTCCTGCCATAAGACTTGCAGCATCTCAACCACAAAACTGCAAAAACACGTCTTTGGGTCAATTCTGTACATTCACCCTCTTGTCAACCCGTCAGCGGCCCAAGATCTTTGCAAATCGGTGCAACGGTACGGTCGTCGGGTTTTTTTTTAAGCGGGCGCCTCTTTGCTACATCAGTAGCACAGTAGGCCGTTCTTGTGGGTCTCGCAACTTGGTGTGAAACGGATCGCCAGACAAAAAAGCCAAAGCAGCAACACAACAACCAACCAACAAACCAGAAGAGAGCGACGAAACTGCAAAGAAGATTCCATGCGCTCAGTACCCATGCTCGTCGATGTAGTCCCTAATCAGAGCCATAGCAGCACCAAGTCAGGCGAGTATGTGTGCCGGCGAACAAAACCACCATCACGCAATCATTCGAGTGAATTGGTAGCCCGCAATTGGGTTGTCACAGACCCGCAGCTACCATTGCCGACGTTTGACCGTTGTGGCAACCGACGCATGATGCAACACACCATCAGGGCCAACCTCTCCCAGGCCAAAAGTGCCCATGGTGATCAGCCAGTGGGAACTGATCAGCCAATGAGTACCACCAAAAAAATCTCCAAGGTGAGTTATTTGCCAGACGACATTTTACCAAGCAAAGTCATAACAATTTGTGCAAGATGCACTGCCATCGATGCCCCAAAGAGCCAGAGCCAGAGCCCTCTGCTCTCAAAGTGATAACTTCCTTCCCTTACAAGCAGAAGAGTAATGGAGTAATTCACTACCAGCAAGTAGATGCTGCTGCTAAACGCTCTGGCACTCTGCCAGAGCACGAGTGTTGAAACATGAGACAGAACTTTGAAGGCTTTAACCAATTCAAAGTTGAAGGCACAGCTTGGGCACACAGACAAAAAGTCAGCGACAGAAAACTTAACAGCAGAATTGAGGCATACAGCAACAGAAACTAAAAAACACAACAGGAAAGAACTTGAAAACTCAAGGTGCACACGACGCTCAGCAGCAGGGCGCCAAACAGGGCTCCAAGGCAGAAACGAGTCCGACCAACCCTCGATCTGGATCGACGATCCTTGTTATCGATGGGGCAACTTCGGAACGTAGTGTTCAGCCTTCGGATTGCGAATGGCTCCACCACTCTCATCCACGTCCATGCACCGCAGTGCCTGAAGCTCTCTGGTGCTCTGCAATTCATTGATCTGGAAGCACTGCTGGAAAGCAATGCGCCACAACTTGACCGGACCCCCCTCATAGACTCCATTGTAGGGTGTGGTTTCCTCACGACTGCGCAGTACACGCCAACCTGTTCTTTGCTGTTACCACAATAATAGCATATGGGGAAGCTTATGACGCCTAATTCCAAAAACCTGCTTTTTGCCAGCACGAGGCTGCAAAATCGCAGTTTTGAGCAAGGGTATGTTGTCTTGTTCTAGAAGGTCAGTTCGAATTTGTATTTTCTATGTGTATCGATGGAAAATAGCATTTTCGAGCAAATTCGAGTCAAAAGCGTGGAAATTATTCGAGCAAAAGTCACGTGGAAAAATTTAAAACCATTTTGCGAAATTTATGCAAACCTATCAAGCGCGAAATTATTTCAAAATGAAGTAAGTATCGTGTCAAAATTTCGCGTTATTCTCGCAGCAAGTTCAAAAAATTATACAATTGCTTGCCTCGAAACTGAAGATTTCACATAACGATCCGCCTGAAATGAAAAGATTTCACATGGTTTACATTTTGCCGCGTTCTCAAATCTCCAGACTCGAGCAAAACCAAAGCAGCTTCAAAAACACCATCCTCCCTTGTTGACGCCTAATTCCAAAAACGGCATTTTGGACAGCACTTGCATGCAAAATGACTGTTTTGGGCTGGGGTCTCGTTGAACGTCAACCTAGCTTCAGAGCCTGCTTCCAGGACCTGCCTAGTGCCAGTTTTGAGCTTTTTGGGTCCCCTGCTTCCAAGACCTGCCCAGTGCCAGTTTTGAGCTTTTTGGGTCCCTTAACTGCTTCCAGGACCTACCCAGTGCCAGTTATGAGCTTTTGGGGTCCCTTAACTGCTTCCAGGACCTGCCCAGTGCCAGGTTTTGAACTTTTGGGCCTCTTAACTGCTTCCAGGACCTGTCCATTGCCAGTTTTGAACTTTAACTGCTTCCAGGATCTGTCAGTGCCAATTTTGAGCTTTTTGGGCCTCTGAACTGCTTCCAGGACCTGCCCAGTGCCAGTTTTGTACGTTTTTGGGCCTCAGCGTGGGAGATCCCTCCAAAATCCTCGTTTTTGCGCCCAGAGCCCTGGATTTTGACCCTTCGCTCTAAGACCGGGGGCGTCATGGACTTTGAGGAATCTATGAGGGACCCCTTTCTTTCGGAGCTCGAGTTTGTACTGCTTGGCAGTTCCGCTTCTGGGTTGTATGGCTGGTGGATGCTGTTGGCTTAGTTTTGCACACTATTTCCATCCCCGTCCCATCCCCTTACCCGCCAGACAGTCGGTGACGCCAATTGGGGATCCGTCTGGGATGGCTCTTTGATTCCGAAGAAGGGGCCCCCCAAAGCGAGCATCATGAGCATCATTCGGAGGCTCTGCGGCTTTGAAGAGGTTCCCGAAAGCGAGCATCATGAGCATCATCCGGAGGCTCTGCGCCTTTGATTCCGAAGCAGGAGCCCCCGAAAGCGAGCATGAGCATCATCTGCAGGTGCGCCTCTGCGTGCGTCCGAAGCAGGGGCCCCGAAAGCCAGATCATGAACATCATCCGCAGGCTCTGCGCCTTTGATTCCAAAGCAACACCCCCATGGATGGAGTGATCCTGAACCTTTCTTTATGGCGCTTCCCCAGCTATCTGGGGTCTTCGCCCGTATAATTTTGATGATTTTGCTTTTTGGGGACCGAAGCGCTGTTCTTGGACGTGGACGTTGCAAATATAAACTCTTCAACAGCGAAAAGGCACTGAAAAACGCAGGGTCCCAAGGTTGCAGCGCTTCTTTTCTCCAAGTTGCGAAGGGAATTTCAAGGGAGTCTGACTGTTCATCGTTGAGGTAAACCTGGTCCCTTGGAGGGCTCACGGATAAAACCCTCAGAAAAGCACCGGGCAGGAGGATGTTTCTTTTGTTGGGGCATGAGTTGATTGCGTAACGTCGGCTCTGCCCGGCGACTCAGTGGCTTGAGGCATTAAAAGCAACTTTGGCCAACCCCAGCGGTGGTACCTAAAACATACATGCTGTGACCACCTGGATAATGAGAATACCAGTAGGTGAAGGACCTCCCGAAGTACTGAGAAGCCAGTAAGTGAAACGAAGCACTCCCAGCTCACGTTCGATTATCAAGCTCTGGAGTCTCACAGGCTGGATCTTGTGAAGTGTCCTTGGGTTTTGGCCGGCAAGCTTGGCGCGCCTGATATGTCTCATAGGAGAGTTTGGCGAGAATACCGAAACCGGACTGAGTCAGGGCCACCACAATTGACCAGCCCACGTGCTCACCCTGAAGCTCGCTCAGCGTGGCCAACAAGTAGTAGGTCCCTTGAAAGATGTCCTCCCCAGCAAAGTGAGCTGCTTCCAGGGTCCTCACAGAGTCTTTCGTGACTTGAAATTGGTACGGTACACGGAAGGCTTGAGGCTTGGTCTCTTAGCCCAGGCGCGGCTAACAGGCGCCGAACAGGCTCATGCTGCAAAGGCAACCTGTCTACACAGTCATGAAGCAAAATGCAACAACTTCGTAGCCAAGCAGCCAGAGCCATTGCTTGCTCAGCCGGCACTTACAGCAGTAGTGGAGAACACACTCAAGGAGGAACACGACAACACTCAGAACTGTCGACGCTAGCAGGATGTTCTTCACCTCAGACGAGGAATCACTCGCTTCTCATGCAACTTTGGCATCCTAGCAATGCAGACCAGCGGCAAAACCACCATCATTGGTGAAGTCCAGATCGCCCGTGATGTACGCTGTAGCCCACCCCCCAATATCCAGCACGCAGTCAAAGAACTCAATCCCCAAGAAGTTCTTGCTGGGCTTCGCATCAATGCAGTGCTTCCTAGTCTGGCCCCAAAGTCTGACAGCACAGTAAATCCTTTGAGGAAGCGGGTTTCGGTGCTCAGAATGGAGCATGGGAGGGTGGCCACGGGAACACGGCGAGGCAAACCATCAAATCCGCTCGAGCTCCAAATTGGGCCTGCCTACAAAACGCCACCAAGCGTCAGCTTCAAGATCAGGCCAAACACCACGACCATCGCCAGACTCGCGATGAGCAGGGACACCTCCACCGAGAAAATGAAAGGCTGCCCATCGTCAGGAGACCTCGGAGGTCAGGGTGAATCTGGCTGCTCCCTGGGCACTTGGGTAGCAACCGAAGCCGGCGTCGAGGCACCGGATTTCCACGGCCTTGAACTCCAGCGCGTGATAGGGCCCATCTTTCACGGCCAGCCGGCGGCCAGAAGCCTAGCTCGGAAGTACTACCACCTACCTGGGACGTCCGACAAGTCAGTGGTGCAGAAATGATCGATTTTGACTCACCTCCTTCTCCGTCTCCCAAACAAGGTCAAGCCAGGAACCCAAAAACAATCGGCATGCAAACAGTGTCGGAGGGAAACCCTCACTTCAAGATCCATTCCGTATGCACATTTTATAGAAGAGTATCAGAAGCTCACAAGGTGACGCAGGGTAGTTGATTGGTTGACTCGAAAAACCTCGTGTCATGGCGTGTCTGTCGGAAGAGCATAGACTGAAACTGCGTGTTCATCTTCATTCCCGTTTCGTTTCAACCCAGTTTCGTTTTCGCGCCGCCGTTGCGATCCCCACGCCATCCCTGTTTCGTGCTCGTCCCCGCTTCGTTTTCATCCCCGTTTCGCTCATCCCCGTTCCGTCTTCATCCCGCCGTTCTGATCCCCCGTTTCGTGTTCATCCCCGCTTCGAGTAATCCCCCGTTTCGCTTTCACCCCCGCGCCATCCCCCGGTATCCCCGTTTTGGTTTTCATCCCCGTTTCGTTCATGCCCGTTTCGTTTTCATCCCGCCCTTCTGATCCCCGTTTCGTTTTCATCCCCGCTTCGTTTTATCCCGGTTCGCTTTCACCCCCGCGCCTTCCCCCGGTATCGCTCCCTCGCGTTTTGAACCTAAACAAGAACCCAACATCCGAGATGTTTTTGGGAAAAACCTCAACCTTTCCACTTTTCGGCCCGGCCCGAATCGGCGCAGTCCTGGCTCACACGGCTCAGCACGTGAAGGAAGCACAGCGAGCAGCCAGGTTGCGCATTCACTGGGAAAGCGAAGCGTGCCTGATGGGGTGAAAGGGAAGGCTTCCATGGGTGGGTGGAACGGGGGTGCCCGCGCAATGAAATCAAAGCAACCAGACCCCAGCTACATTCAAAAATTTTGCACCACACGTAACTTTTTCGCACATCATTTAGTGTGCAAGGACATGACAACTTGCTAAGAATCAACCAGGAATAACTCTCTGTAGAATGGTAAACCAGCTTGAACTCAACGTTGACACGTCATGCCACTAAGAAAGGGCGACATCCCAGACGATTATTCTAAAGTGAACTCATGAATTCACAGGGAAAAGACATGTCATTTCTATATTTCCCTGAAACGCACGCGCTTTCGGACAGATCTCCGCCTACTTCCCTGTCAGGTGAACCGGCCTTGTTTCTATAGAATCTAACTCTGGTGTAGCATCCCTCGACCCTCAGTATAAACCAAAACACGGGCTGCCAGAATTCTATGCCAAATTTCATGCAAACGGTTCCAAATCTTTATATAAAATCCTGACTAATGAACAAGCTTTCACCGATGTTCTCGCTTGTAAAATGACTGTTCATGATTTTGTACACACAAGATGTCACAAATGGTTTCTCCACCACGCGTTTGTGGGTCGACCTTCTAGCCTTGCCCAATTCGGAGGAGCTGAGCACGAAGGATTCCGTGAGGTTCTCGGTGAGGGCCGTCATGTTGCTGGAGTCTTTGGAGCTGGAGATCCACACCTGCACCACGTCCATCTCCAGCTCGCCTTCCAGCTCATGCTCCACATACGCCACGGAGCCATAGACATAGACGGCCGGGTCATTCTTGGTCTCATATGCGGCGTCGTAGAAGTGCACGCTGGAGTGGAAAGGGCCGAGCAGGAAGGTCTTTTCGTTGATTTGGTGCGAACCTCATGGACTCATGGCCATGGCCAGGAACAGAGCAAGAAACAAAGCCATAAAGCCCCAAGTTTTGACCAGACTCCCGCCTGTCGCCACATAGCCTGTGTACACCCCTGTTGCAGCGCGCGTGAAGTTCAGCTGCACGGGCATCACCATTTTAGCCACTGTGGAATCGCTTGCTCCGACCATGACGACAAAGAGTGCAGCATATCCAGAACGTTGAATGAGCTCTCCAGATTGGGTCTCGTTCAGCAGGCACTTGTCATCAAAGTCTGCGTACGTCAACTCCGCAACCAGCCGGTCCTGGTTGTTGTACACACTCCGATGCCACTGCGAGCTGCAGAGTGTGCCCGGTTGCAAGGAGTCAGGTGTCGGCGCCAGGTCCATGAAATAGCGCGGCACCATGGCGACGCCATGAAAGTGGCTTGGAAGCAAAGCTGAGGTCACCGACAACTGGATACTCCCGGCGAGGTTTCGCCCAATCGTCAAGTCTGGAGGCGGGAGTGCTTGGATCCAAGGTCCCAGAAGCGGGGCACAGGACTTCATGCCCGCGTCCGAGTAGGTGTCTTCCTCGCAGGCCACGCAATCGTCCAAGTCTGTCTCCGGGTTCGCATCGTACGTGCCAGCGGGACACTCCGAGCAGTCGGTTCCATTGAAAACATGCCCAGCAACGCAAAGCGATCGGCCGGGGAGCTCCGCTTTCCAAGTGTCACTCAATTCATTTCCGTCCCCATCCATGCCACAGCACATCACTAGGGTTCCTGGAGCACGCCACACCGCCTGTGGTGACCTACGGGCAGGGGGGGCATCGAACGTGCCATCATGCAAGGTGCTCCATTGGCCATGAGCCACATCGAACTGGTACAGAACCCCCGAGTATTGGTTACTTGCGAGGTAACCACCATAGATGATCAGCTGGTCCTCAATCTCCCTGTAAGCCATGCCGGCTTGGTTCAGAGCCGGGGGAGCATTTGATGCGGACAGTTGGCTCCAGGTATTTGCAGCGAATGCATAGCTCCAAAGGTCGTTCAGAAACCAATTGTCATTGCAATTAGTATCATATATTCTGCCGCCGAAGATGAACATGAGGTTGCGTCGTTTGGAGACCGCGCTGGCGTGGTGCCGGCGCTCGACTGGACTGCCCGTGGAGGGATGCATTTGTTGCCACGCCAGGCTGGTCAAATTCAGGGACCATAGGGCATTGGAAGCTTGGTGGCAGTCGCCCTCGAGATATCCCCCGAACATGAAGATGGCGCTTTGATCAGGCGCAGCTTCCATGCTATGACCATAGCGAGATGTTGGGTTCAGCTCGTCTCGAGTGCTGAAGGTCACCTGTGCCCACATCCGCGTAGCGGGAGTGAATCGCCACATGTCCTTAAGAGGTGTGATGGTAGCCGATCTTCGCCTCCTCCCAGCATCATGATGCCCCCCGTGGACAAATAACTCCTTCCCAGAGGATGCCGCCGCATGCCCATACCTGGATTCCGGCATGGGCCCTGACGTTGACAGCAAGCTCCAGCCGGACGCGGCGAATTGCCACACGTCCGAGAAGGAGATCCCTCCCTCTCCAACACTTGCTCCTTCGTTGTCCCACCCAGCGAAGAGCAGTGAGCCGTGGTCCTCGACATTGGTGAAGCTAGCCAACAGCCGCGCTCCTGGGCCTCCACCGCCCACCTGAACATTCTTGGAGGATCCATGTCTACTCATATATTTGACTTGTAACCGATGACAACCCTGGTAACTTCGGGTATGAACCCCAGGAACTACCCCCAACAACCATGGGGAATAGGTGGCCACACACTAATCAATTCTTCGTGACCAAGAAGTTGAAAACAACGACTCACTCGACACACCGCGCCTGGTTCCAGGACACCGAGTCAGAAACCGCCAAGAAAGCTGCAAGCAAAGCCAGCAAATACATCCCTGCCGACCATTCGTGGGAGATCCGACAGTAAATCGGACCGGCCTCAGCAAAGCAGTCAGACCCTTGGTCACCCTGCAGGTCTCAGGAGTTCAAGGTTTTGCGTCTAGAGACAATATTGGAGAACACCGGCCAGGGCCGTGTCTCACAAGTCCCCTTGAACGACGCAGCAATCTCCTGCCAGCGCATGAGCCCAACCCTGCTTCCCGCAAAACGAACTTGCAACTGAGAAATGACCTGCCCGCAACAATGGTGCTATTTCCACCCAACTTGCAACTTGAGCCGCACTTTGCAAGTTTGTTGGGAGTGCTTCGATTCGAGCCAAACGGCGCAAGGACGCCTTCCATCACAGGCAGGCAAAAAAAAAATTCTGACACTGGATCGCAATCTCCGCCCTCTGACATCAAAAATAGCGAGCGGTTTAAGGCCTCGTTGGGCTCCAGAGCATCCAGAACACCGGCGTTTTTCGCTTAGACGCGATGTTGACCTTCAAAAAAAGCGAAGACAGAAGGTGTCTGCCGAGTAGGGGAATTCCACCAGGGGCGGAAATTGGATATCGATTTTCGAAAATCACGCCGTGGCTTTTGTGGGCCTAAGACTGCCCAGTACATTGCACACGGAAGATGTGTTAACTATTTTTCCATTAGGTCCAAAATGTGTGTGCCGCGAATGAAAACATCACACTTCTGGTGATGCCAACCAATATTTGAAAAGAGCGGACACGAAAGGAAGGCAAACACAGGGAAACATCGACCGTGTTGCATACACACGACGATCGCGTCGCACCGCGTGTCGACGAGTCGTCGCGCGACTGTCGTGATAGCGACGTCACGCACGTCGACATCTCACTGGACATTACAAAGACATGTGATCCAGCATGGCCTGATCCTGTTCTTAGACTGTCACGGGTCATCTCACTGGACATCACAAAAGACGTTTGATCCAGCATGGCCTGATCCCATTTCTCAAACTGTCACGGGGAATCGGCTTTTCTGGACAATATTCGAATTTCCTTTCGTGCATCGCTTTTTTCAAATCATGGAACAGCTCGTGCTGTTGTGGTGATTTTGAACAAGGTGCAGTGGTGTGACACACTGCGTGAGCGTTGTTTGGAGCATATCGCGGCATTGCTGCAGCACGCACGGTTACAAAAGGCTCAGTGTCAGGCATGCATGCTCACACTGGTCCATGTCAAGTGCGGTGATGGTTTACTGGTGATAGGGTGGTGTCTTGAGGGTATTGGGCATCATCCCGATCGGCGCCAAAAGAGCCCCCGAAAGCGAGCATGATAATCATCCAGAGGCTCTGCGCCCAGGGGCCCTTGAAAGCGAGCATCACGAGCATCAGAGGCTTAAGCAAGGCATGGTCACGTCCAGGTCCTGGAAGCAGCGTTTTGTGTCCCATAACTGCTTCCAGGACCGACCAGTGCCTTCAAGACTTTCCGACCGGGTCCACGCTTGAGCCGGAATCCACGCCACTATTGGCCGGAAGAGGGTTAGGTGGAATCCAAGCCTTTAGGCTGGAAACAAATCGACAGAATAGCATTGGAAAGGTTCCGAACCGCAAGATTGCCTGCTTCGTAAATTCCTGAGTTGCACCTTGTTGCACAGCACAGTTGCAGACTTGGTGGGCCCCTGCAGGCAACGCTGTTAGCGACGGAGCCAATCCCGCGTAAGGCACGGTGTTGAAAAAGGCAGAGCATGACTAGCCAGAAACCATCACCAAAGGTCAGATGAATGGTAAGGCTCTGTCCAATGACCCAGCAAGATTTCCTGCCGGAGCGGAGCCTAAACGACAACGCAATGCAGTGGATAAGGTGCAGAAGAAGGCATCCGCAAAATCTTAACCTAAACAACGGCGTCTTAAGAGCCTGCAGCGTTGGAAGTAGAAAGCTCCAACCCCTCTGGTTCTCAAAAGAGCGAGCGCAAGTCAAATTCGAACAACATAAAGCCCGAGAAGCCATGCTAGGGAAAAAGAGTGGAAGACTGCAATGTTAAGGCGAACAATAACTGAACTTGGCTTGGTACTCTGCCGCACACGGGTTCGCAGCTCTTGTCTCGCTCTGCCGCAGACATCCAACATGTGTGTGGTTTAGACATAAGCAGCTCTACAAGGCCTGCGTCAAGTTTCCGTTCAAGCTGGTAACGCTTGTGGCAAGAGAAGGCAAACTCCAAATCTGCAGAACCCCACCTTGGGCGTTCGACGTTCTTCTCCAAGCCAAAAAAGGTGCTGTAAAAGTTTCTGTCTAAAGACATGTTACTTTGTTGTCCGCGGAGCTTATGTCGCATGCTTGTAGAAGTAACTGTGCAGAGAAGTATTAGCTTTGCCGATTATCAACAAGCTGGAGAAGTTTCATTGCGGTAAGACGAAGCTCTTTGCCTAACATTGAAAGCAAGTTCGTACAAGCGACCGCAACTGCGTCCGCTTTCTTAAGAACAAGCTTGGAAAGGTAGACCAGAAGTTGCATTCCCTGAACTAAGACTTGGAGCATCTAATCGGTCACCTTCTTCAATCTGTCAACCAAGTGTAGGCATTACGTTGTTCTGCATGGAAAGTCTGGAAGCTGGAATAAACCATATAAGTTGGCAGTGCCCAGACAAGAGCTCTAGAAAGGGGAAGAAAGGATGAACCGAAAGGTGGAAAGCCTTCTGGTTCCAAGAATTGAGAGAAGAGCCCTAAAGGAAAGGGCAAAAGCAAAGGGAAGACAGACAAAGAAAAGGGTGGAAAGCCCAAGAAAAAGCCAAAGAACAAAGGAAAGCCCAAGGGCCGAGCTTGTGGAAGACGAGCAGTCTAACAGGTGATGGCGCTGCGGTCTTATTATCTGAGTGACTTGGGTCCGGGAACAAGAACTAATAAGCCCAATGAAGCTGAGCCCCCTCGTCTTTCCATGACGAACGGAGATCAAGCGACTGAACCAGTCGTCCTTAGAAATAGCTCTTTCGCATGGCTCATTAACAGTGAGCCACCTGACCTGCTACGTGTTGTCAGAAAGTGCGTTGGGTTTTTATAAAGTTGTCAAGAAGCATTTGGGACCTCTTCCTGTGCTTATAAGTGCTAGTGATACGCCCATGGAGTGTGTTAAGTTGGTTGACATTCGGGTAAAGTTTGGGAAGTTGGGGTCCGTAGTGCTTCAACAAGTCTTGGTTTGCAAGATTGGTTCCAATGTAATTAGTTGGTAAGCGTCCCTCTCGGAATGGATACCTGGCTTACCTTGGAGCCTGGAGCAGAGACGGAACAAGGCTTCTCAATGTGGGTGCCTTGGTTTGTAAAGCCAGAAGCTGGTGGGCGTTAGCTAAGAAGATTGGCCCTACCAAGGCAAAGTCGAAAGAAAGAAGAAGCCTCTTAGAGAGTTTGGGTTCCTGCCCGGCCCTTTACGCTCCATCAACACGTGGTCTTCTCCTGCCAGGAAGATGATCCGGGATTGACCCTTTCCAAGGCAGGACATAACAAGAGGCTGGTCCAAAATCACCCCATTGGAATTGCGGTACACCGTCACTTGTAGAGAGAGGAAATGATCAGGCATCCAAGCTTGCTTGCAATTCGCTGTGTCTTTTGCTGTTGGTGATCCACGTGACCGGTTTTCTTCTGTAGCCTTCTTATTTCCTCTTGATAGGTGATGGAAGAAAACCGCTGTCTGCAGCCGTTGAGCAAACTTCTTCCAGAAAAGAAGAGGGAAGCACTTCTTGCATGAAGTGGACCAAAGAACAAAAACAATCAAAGCAAGTGGAAAGATTTCTGAAGGAAGATGCACACGAAGTGCAAAAACACATGTATCGTTCTTCGAATACCTGGAGAAGATAGAGCTTTATTGTTCAAAGGAAACAACATTCGAAATGTTGCAGTGAACAAAACATTTGCTTGTTGTTTTAGTGCTTGCCTTTTTGCACAACTTTATTTCCACTGCTTGATCAGTTTTATGCTTGTTCGTGTATGGTTTGTACTTACTGTATACACCCGTCGCAGCGGGACCTCTCGAGGGGCAGGATGCCCGGAAAGTGCTCTTAGAGGCTGATAGATCATTTTTGAAAAAAAGGCCCTAGCTTGAGCCATGGCAGATGGTGCAGCTTCGGAGCCCCAGACACCGTCCTCTAGTGGGACTGGCACAGTCAGTTTGGTGCATCGGCATGTGGTTGATGTGCATGCTATGTGTGAGAGGCATCAGGCTGAACTTGGTGAACTCAGTCGAGCCCTCGAAGATC
Organism: Symbiodinium natans; assembly: GCA_905221605.1. Classification (NCBI taxonomy): domain Eukaryota; class Dinophyceae; order Suessiales; family Symbiodiniaceae; genus Symbiodinium; species Symbiodinium natans. The sequence continues at coordinate 157,136 of CAJNDS010002758.1, read as the reverse complement.
TATCCAGTCGCTTGCGTGTGTTGGAAGCACGTGTTCAACAGAGTGATGCACGCTTGTCTTGGCTGGAGTCGTTCGTGAGACGTTTTCGATCAGCTTTCCATGCTCTTTTTCCATGAGTTGGAGACGGTATGAGCCCGGCCCTGAGTGCTGCTCATTTCTTTCTGCAGTTTTTATGTGGAGCAGGGACATGTGTTTTGAACCACGTGTTCTTCTTTGAGGCTCGAAGTGCTTCAGGGGGTTGGTACTTATGACTGCCCTCAGGGATGCGTTAGCCCGCCACATTGACGAGAATCACCCCATGGAAGATTCCACTGTGGAGACTCATGCAGATCGTCCTTTCAGCTTCTGTGAATATGATAGAGTCGCTTTGTGGGAGATTGATACGAAAATTATGGAACATCATTCTCGTCTTCGCCGATGTTTACAACACATTGCATCTTTGGAAGGTGACATTCGCAAGGCTCGCGAGTCGTTTTTGACTTTTCAGCAGCAGACATCAATGTCAGTTCTTTGCTGTGATGTCGAACAGCTCTTTCAGGCGATCCACGCTTTGCGACACATGGTTGAGCTGCAGTTTGATTTACTTAGGCACCTTCAGGAGTCGTTTAGACTTCATGCAGATATGATGGTGTGGTCCTTGACGATTGCGGGGATCAGGATGTACAACCGTGAGCCCATGCCTCCACCTCAGTTCCCATCGTTAGCGATTCGCATGAGGCATTTCAGGCCTGGCCGGAGGCCTGGCCCGTACTCGCCATGACTGGTGAATTTGCGACAGATGTGACTGTCCACAGACGAAATCTTGTCAGAAGGGGCAAGAGAAAACAGTGCATCGGCTTGAGTTTGGCTGAATGCTGTCGAACCTTACCTGTTCGAGCACTTTTAGAGACTATGTTTGCTTATGCTGTCTCGGTTAACATCAGGACACATGTCATGCTATTGGATCGTGGCATCTACTATGTTGTCGGCCCTGAGCTCAGAGTGTTTGATACATTCGGGTGCAGATCTCGCCTCGGGCTTAGCTGCCTGTTGCCGAGGATTGTTGTTGGGTACTTTGTTTTTGTTTAGAGGAGGAGTGCACTTGTTTTGTGACCTCACGAGTGACAGACTCATGTGCATTGTGATGCAGTGCAGTGTTGGAGAATCGTTTTGAGGCTTGTTTTCTGTGTAAGCTTGATCACACGACCTAGGTCGTGTCTTGATTCTGAGCCGAAAGCTCGAGCCAGAAGTGCTCTCATGAGAAGCTGTAAAGTTTTTCTACTACCTGGGAACCCCACCTACCAACCCAAAGGGTTGATGAGCATGTGTGGATTTGTGACTCATGTTTTACCGACAGCGCCTTTTACCGGTTCAAGGAAAAAGAGCGACTTGAAGTTTAGCATGGTAGCGGAGCACACTGTGCATCCGGGACCGAAGCCATGCCTCGTGGCCGTGATGATGGTTTGGGTTGGAACCCTGATGCTGTGGAGCCAATGGAGCTCACAGAACCTACAGAGCCCATGGAACTCACAGAACCCATGGAGCCAATGGAACTCACAGAACCCATGGAGCCGATGGAACCCGCAGAGCCCATGGAAGAAGGGGAACAAGAAGAAGAAATGGAGCCACGAAGAAAGGAGATCAAGATTCACCGTGTTGGCATGGGAAAAGGCTACGGATCTTCAGCAAGCAGTTCAGCTGAAGGAAGTGGAAGTGCACCAAGGTATATGCCTCCAAAGCCGAAGAAGAAGCCCGAACGACCAGTGGTGGAAGGAAGAGATTACATTCCCTTGGAAGGAGGAGAACCAGACGGGCCAGTGGAGATCGGGAGTCCTAGTTCCTCTAGCCCCGAAACTACAATGGTGTACCAAGAGGCACCACCTACACCAAGAAGGGAGCCGAGAACACTTTCGTCTGGGCACATCGCCTTGGAGCTGCAAGAGCAGCAAGTGTCTGCTGAGCAACGCAGGCGAAGGCAGCTGGAAAGACTCTCTGCACTCGCAGCAGAGACTGAAAGGATCCAACAGCGAGCAAGGGAGCGAGCCTTGCAGGAGCCAGTTCGGTTTCCAAAGTCAGGAGGGCCACCGCCACCAGCGGGCCCAGAACCAGAGCAAGCTCCAGAGTGTCCACCGCCAGGACAAGAACGAGCTCCAGAGTGTCCACCTCCGGACCCAATGCCGTGTGGTACGAAACTTCCTCTTCACACGCTGGACGGGGAACCCAGCAACGCAGCAGTGGCGGAACACATCCGCCGGAATGAGGAAGAGTATGCTGCAAGACGTGCCGGTGCAATTCCTTCAGGAGACGAAGCAAGAGCCAGGGAATCCAAGGAATTTGCTCGTGGAGTTGCATACTTTCGGGCCAGGTACGGCCAGCGAAGCCAAAGCAGTGGAACAGCGAGTTCCAGCCGAGACACGGGGCCTGGGACCCTACAACCCAGGATGGAAGATGCGAGAGCTGAACCAGGGAGCAGTTCCAGAGGACCACCTCCGAAGGAACGACCTGCTGGAAGCAAGGCGCCACCTCCAGAGCCAAAGGGACCACCACCGAAGCGAGGGGGAGCAACGCAAGCCACTACGCTCTACCCGAATTCTCCTTGGAGGAGAACAGAAAGGAGAAGAATGCGAGAAAGGGGCGAGGAGCCAAACCCTGGAAATGAGGAAGATGAATGGGGAGATTGGTCAGGACGATGAGGTCGACTACCAGAAGGAGAAAGCAGAGATCGACTACCAGAAGGAGAAAGCAGAGATCGACTACCAGAAGGAGAAAGCAGAGATCGACTACCAGGAGGCAGAGATCGACTACCAGGAGGAGAAAACAGAGATCGACTACCAGGAGGAATCAAAATTCTATGGCCTATGTACAAACAAGAGCCTCTACTCCGACAAGACTATGAATGGAACAAGAGATCCATTGGTGATGTGGATTTGGACCAGTATTCCAGGAGCAAAGAACCTCTACGACCCCAAGACTATGCAATTCGATTACAATGGAGCAATGGCAATGATGCTTATGCTTGGAGTATCAGGTGCGATCATGTTGTGCATTGGATGTTTGCAAGCGACAGTGCACTTGCAGTCATGTCGTCAGTCATGTTTGTGGAGATTGCAACATTCATGTTTTCGGAGGCGCTTGAGCAGAGGGGCACGGAGAGATCACTTGCGTTCGTGTGCTTGTGTGAGAAAACAACAGAGAGGAGCGATGCTGTGTGTGCTTGTCGTGTTACAGTTTTCTGCAGTGCAAGGGATGCAGCAGAATGGACCACCCCAACAACCCACAGAACTTTCTGAAATTCTGACTGCATTGACAAGGGCGACCCAAGTTGGAATGAGTGCGCTACAAAGGTTGGAGCAACAAGCAAGCAGTTCGGATGATCTGAACCGAAGGATTGAAAGTGCGACAAAGGCGATCAAGGCACCAGATGTTTGGAACCCACAAGCCTCGGGAGAGCATCCACCGGATTTTACAACCTGGAAACATCAGTTTCTGAATTGGCTAGGTTTTGCCGATTCGCAGTACTCAGAAGCTCTAAGTATGATTGAAAGTCTGGGAGCAACGCCGATCGATGTTTCGACTCTCACTACAGTGGAGAGAGAACTTTCGACAAAGCTTTACCACATACTGACTTCGTATATGCGGGGAGCAGCAACGCAACTGTCTCGAAATTGGAGCAGGGAGCGATGTGGGTATCGTCTCTATCAAAGTTTGCTTTGGGAATACCAACCAGCCACCAAACAACGAGCTCTAACCCTCAGTCAAGCGATTGGGATGTTTCCCAACTTCGATGGGGGCAAGAGCATGGTGGAGCAGATTGGTTCACTGGAAAACCTTGTTCGGGAGTACGAGATCGCTTCAGGAAAGACCTACGATCGAGATTTGTTGATGGGAGTTTTGCTTCGATGTTCACCGAGGGCGATTCGAGACCACCTTACTTTGACAATGCCCGAAGGAACAAACTACATGTCAGTGAAGCAAGCGATTCTTTCATACGAGCAAAGCAGCAAAACTTGGGATTACCAGACGGTGTTGAAGCAAAAGACCTTGCAGAACACAGCGAGCAGTTCGAATGCAGATCAAGGACCAGCACCAATGGAAGTGGATGCAGTGTACGAGAAAGGAGGAGGAAAAGGAAACAAAGGCAACAAAGGAAACAAAGGAGGAAAAGGATCCTACTCGTGGTCAAGCTTTGGAGCAGGATTTCGCCAATGGAGAAAAGGTGGACGAAAAGGAAGCTACAAAGGAGGAAAGAAAGGACGAGGCAAAGGTTTCCACAAAGGAGGAAAGAAAGGCGGAAAGAAAGGTGGAAAGCATGGCAAAGGAGGAAAGAAAGGTGGAGGAAAGAAGTTGGACAGAGATGTTTGCCGATTCTGCAAGCAGCGAGGACATTGGGGAAACGAGTGTCCAAACCGCAATGTTCGAGAAGTGCAGGCGAGCGAGGCCAGCACCGAGGTACCCCACTCGACAGTCGAGTCTGTTACTCCGTCGCAGAGTGCGAGCCAATACAGGATAAGGAGAGTGAGGAACATTGATTTCCATCACATTGCGAACACACCACCTGACGGCACAGAGCACTATGAGCTTAGCGAAGTTTCAGAAGAAGAAGGTGATTGGTTCACCAGAAGGATAGAGGTGCAAGGACCAGAGTGCTACTACATCGGGGATGAGAGTGAGAACAAACAAGATCATGAGAGTGATGAGCTGTATCAATGGTATGAAAACAGCTTGGAAAGAGTTCAAGGAGGATTGGGACCTCCAGGAGGATTGGAACCTCTGAATCAAGGAGGATTGGAACCTCTGAGTCAAGGAGGATTGGAACCTCTGAGTCAGGGAGGATCGGAACCTCTCAATGTGCGAATGGTCCAGTTGGACACAAAGCAACATGTGGTGATCTTGGATTCAGGAGCAGATGTGAGTTTGTTACCACGAAGATTGTCGGATGCAGGCGTCGAAGTTTCGACCCCAACCTCTCTGAGGTTGCAAGACGCACAAGGGGGTGCGATGCGAGTTGAAGGTATGCGGCGAGCAGTTTTGCAGTTCAGTAGCTGCAGTGTGACTGAGGACTTTGTGTTGTCGGACACCAACAACATCTTGCTGTCTTTAGGAAGGCTACTCAAAAATGGATGGAAGTTTGTGTCAGTGGGATGCAAACAGCGCCAGGGGGGCGAGACCTGGGGAGAAGAAACCCAGGCGGGGGAACTTGTATCTCCCGATGGTAAGGCACGGGTGCCTGTGGAATACCAGAGGAATAGCTTGAGATTGACAGCGGAAGTTAGAGGAGTCGAGCAAGTCAGGGCAGTCAAGGTGACTTTGGCCTATGACTTTGGTAAAGTCCCAGAGAAGGATTGGAGCCTTCTACCGAATGGAACGCCAGTCCATCGCCATTTTGGACTTGAGTTTGTAAAGCCGCCGACAGGTACTTGGAAGTACAGGACCACCATCGTGAAGGTGGGCAACGAATGGGAAGTGATTGAAGCAACGGAATTGCTCGAGCGAAAATCCGACTTGGAAGATCGAATACCGGGATTGCTTTTTCGATCAGAAATTCTCACATTCTTGCACAGGACACCAGAGTATCTGGACAAGTGCTTGGTAGAAGAGGTAGCACCAGAAGAAGCACCAAAGGAGGAAGAAAAGAAGATGGAAGAGGAGCCAGAATGGTTTGGAAGAGAAAGAGGAGCTCCAGAAGAGTTGCAGGTGCCAGTGCCGAAAGGAGTTGTGAAGCAGCAAGGAAAGGCAGGAGGACACCAAGAGTTGGAACTCGACATGGGAAGTACTATTGTGGTGAATGGAGAGTCACTCACAGCAACGAGTGAGATTGAGAAGCTGCGAGAAGGTTGTCGGTATTTGGGTTTGAGCGTCTCAGGGTCAAAGGTGAAGATGTTCAGGAGACTGTGCAACTACCTCACCGAAGACAGAGATGAGGACGCAGAAGAAGTTGCAGACAGGCTGAGGAAGCAAAGGCCCAAAGCAAGAACAAGACCCGGAGTGCCCGAACCGACAGAAGCAGAGATTGAAGAGCATATGGCAACCCACATGCCAATGCAACCATGGTGTGATTTCTGTGCAGCAGCAAAGTCGAAACAGGACCATACCCCACAAAGCAGTGAAGCAAAGTATGAAGACCCAGGAAAACCAGTGATCCAGATGGACTTCATGTACATGGGTCAGAGCAGTGTGAGTCTGATCATTCTTGATTCATGGACTCGATTTTCGTGGGCGATTCCAGTGCCGGGGAAAGCACCGACGAAGAAGTTGGCCGAGAAAGTGGTGAAGTTTTCTCTCGAGATGAATTACATTTCCGAAGAAGTTCTATTTGCGATTGATGTGGAGCCAGCGACAACAGCCTTACTGGATTTGATTGTAGCAATACGACAAAAGTTAGGCTACAAGGCTGGAAAGTATCCAAACAAGCCCTACCACAAAGGAAGAACAGCGAGAGTGGAACGCCACATTCAGAACCTCAGGAGACAAAGCCTCACGATGATTGAAATGGTCGAGGATCGGATTGGGGAAAAGATTCCTGAAGATCATGCTTTACGAGCGTGGGCAATTCACCACGCAGCATGGTTGTTCAACAGGTACCACCTACACTCAGGGACGCAGAGTACAGCTTTCCAATTGGTCTACGGGAGACCATACCAAGGGCAGATTTTACCCTTCGGAGAGTATGTGTTTGGTCTGGCCAAGCCTGGAGGAGTGAAGAATCGATCCTTGTGGACAGGAGGAATATGGGTTGGAAAGGACGACCGGGACATGGACGTGATTACATCAAAAGATGGGATCTTTACGTCAAGATCTGTGCGGCGCACACAACCAGCGTGGCGCGCACGTGAGACCCTTCAACTTCAGGGTTCTCCTTGGACGAAGAAAGCCCCAAGGCTAGGGCACACCGCGCATGCGGCACCGTTACCGAGAATCATGGAAGAACCAGGCAAAGAGAAAGAAGGAGGAGAAAATGAGCCAGAGCCAGCAGGAGATGAGGCAGGATCTGATGTGGAAAGTTCAAAGCATGACACAATCAGTGATCTATTGCTGAGCAGTGGTCAACCTACACCTCGAAGTTCATCAACGGATTCCAACCAAGGCGGGGGACAAAAGAGAGAAACTGAAGGAGAAGAAAGAGAGGAACCTGCGAAAGCTAGTAAAACAGCAGATGCTGAGGAGCCACCGACGAAGCAACAAAAGACTGCGGAAAGTTCACCTACAAGTGCTGATCCTGGAAGTCCGAAAGGAAGTCTATTTCCACCGTTGTACGCCGGACAGGTAGAAGAACAGGAAGACGAAACAGGATATCATGAAGATGACCTTTGGGAAGAAAGAGTCTGGAAGGAATGCGAAGAGGAATATGAAGCGGATAGTGAAGGAGAAGAAGAAGATGAGGATCGACCACCGAAAGTCAGCGAAGAGGAACTTGAAAGATTGGATGCAGAGGCAGGAAAAGCTGAACTTTGACAAACTCGCCAACATGAAGGTTGTGAAGACGATCAAGAAGGAAGAGTGTTCAGAGGAAGGTAAGTTTCTGACACTAAGGACAGTTTTCGATTGGAGAAAGAGAGATGGAGTTTGGAAGCGTAGATGCAGAATTGTGTGTCGGGAATTCCGTGCGGGAGCCCAGAGCACGGAGGAGACTTTTAGTCCTACGTCAGGACACGCAGCAGTGCGAATGATGTTTCTTTTTCATCTCATCTACAATTGGGAGCTTACAGTTCTTGACATTCGTGACGCATTCTTGCAAGTCACGCAGAAAGCTCTGATGTATGCTGATATCTCACCGTGGATTCGAACACTACTTGGTTTGGATGAAGACCATGTATGGAAAGTGGAGAAGTGTCTGCCAGGGCAAAGATCAGCGGCAGAACAATGGTTTACCCATTTGGTTGAGATTTTGAAGCGTTTGGGATCTGAGCAATTTGTTGGGATACCCTCAATCTTGAAGCACCGAGTGAAGAAGATTGCAGTGTCGATTCATGTCGACGACGAGCTAGTTGCAGGTGCAAAAGGCGAAGGAAGATGGCTGATATGCGAGCTAGAGAAGTTTTTCAAGCTCACAGTTGAGGGACCGTTCCCATCCCACCGGGGATCGGGAGAACAGCTTCATTACCTGAAGAGGACCTATGAGTTCCTTGAAGAAGGAATTTTGGTGACAGTGTCGAAGAAGCACTACGAGAAGCTTAGAGGACTCTACAAGCTGGGGAACCGAAAGCCAAGACAAACCCCAGAGCACCAGCTGATTGGAACAGTGGACAATTCCAAAGAACTGGAGGAGAACGAGTGCAAGAAGTTTCGTTCAGCGTTGGGAACACTGTTGTACATTTCCCAAGACCGATGGGATTTACAGCATGTGACGAAGTGTTTGGCAAGTAAGATGTCGAAGCCAACGGAACAAGCGTTAACCTGTTTGAAACAAGCTTTGCTCTATGTGCAAGGAACAGAGCAACTGGGATTCCTACTGAAGTACACAAAGGTTGGAAACAAGATGATGGATGCGATCTATCAAAGAGAAGAGCAAGAAGAAGAAGACGAAGAAAAGAAAGGAACACACAGTATGGAAGTATTCACGGATGCAGATTGGGCATCAGACCGTGAAGCGAGATGGTCTACATCATCAGTGATTGTGTGTGTGAATGCAGTGCCAGTACTTTCGTATAGCAGGACCCAGAAAGCTACAGCTTTAAGTTCGGCAGAGTCCGAAGTGCTAGCATGCTCAGGAGGAGCATCAGAAGCGATGTTACTGAAGAAGTTGTGGATGTTTCTTGCAGGAAAGTTACTCGTGGAGATCCGGATGGATTCAAGTGCGGGAAGACAATGGATGATGCGAACAGGAGTCGGAGGACTCAAACATATCGATCTGAGAGTATTATGGCTTCAGCGAGGGGTGAAGAACAACAGCTTCAAAGCAAAGCCAGTGCCTACCAAATTAAACATTGCCGACTTGAATACAAAACGCTTAGGAGTATCTCGAAGGAGATTTCTCATGTACCATATTGGAGCCATGGTGTGGAATGGAGAAAGTCATGAGCGTTACGGGAAAGAAGAAGCAATGGAACATGTGGCAGGTGAAGTTTGCCGAAGCCAAGTTCGAGCACTACGTGCAACTTTGTTGAGTGAGCGAGGAAGCAAGACGGCTAGAGCGATGTACTTGACAATGATGGTGAATATGATTTCTCAGATTGCAGGACAGCCAGACGATTTTGGAGGACGAGAACGAGAAGAACGAGAATTTGTTTTCATCTATGTGAAGGAAGTGAGTGGATGGATTATTCTTTTCAGTGTGCTACTAGGAGGAATTTTCGCTTTACTCTTGTTCTACATGGTCGAGCAGAAGGTGAACGAAGGACGACAGGAACCACAGGAAGAAGGACCACAGGAACCACAGGAAGAAGGACCACAGGAACCACAGGAAGAAGGACCACAGGAACCGCAGGAAGAAGGACCACAGGAACCGCAGGAAGAAGGACCACAGGAACCGCAGGAGGAATTCACTATTCGAAGATTTGTGCAAAAGTATTGTCCGCCCGATGAGGATGATGTTCAACGTACAGCAAGGGCAGTCAATATGTATTTCCGTGATGCACCAGAGGATTCAGCGACAGGCAGTGGTATGCCTGGAATCAGTACAGTACCAGCAAGCCAAATCCATGTGAATGACGAAGAGCTTGCAAGGCGATTTCAAGAATGGGGAATGGTTAATATCATTCCTATGGCACAGGATGTGGACGAACAGCTACGAGCACAACCCCATTATGTGTACACGCCTCATGGCAAGAGGTACCACCGACCTACATGTGCAGATGTGCAAAGGTCAGAGAGATTCACTTACAGTGCAGCAGTGCATGCGAGATTGCACTACCGTCCTTGTGGCAATTGCAGGCCCGGGACCATGTGAGTGAATGATGGAATGTTTCACTTTTCCGTACAGTGTGAGCTACAGCGAGTACAAGCTTACCTGAGCGAAGTGTTACCCACGAGGAAGCAGTGGGAACAGTTTTCACCGAGTGCAAGGACTCCGATAGGGAGAGCACAACGAGGCCATCGCACAATACCAGATGAGCCCAACGACATACCTGTACAGTTTCTACAAACCCGTTACTGTAGAGTGATGTTGAGCTTACAGTTCGCACAACATCAAGGCGGGGTGTAAAGTTTTTCTACTACCTGGGAACCCCACCTACCAACCCAAAGGGTTGATGAGCATGTGTGGATTTGTGACTCATGTTTTACCGACAGCGCCTTTTACCGGTTCAAGGAAAAAGAGCGACTTGAAGTTTAGCAGAAGCGTAGAGCCCACGAGGGCTGGCCGAGAAGGGCCATGCAAACACGTGACGTGTATCAACAAGGAAAGGAAGGATCGGCGCCGCAGAGTATCGGTGGTATGCACAGATGTGGTCCTTGCAGCAAGTGTTCGTGAAATATTTGTGTTTTGTCGGCCCAAAACCTTAGTTTGGGGCGTGACTTGCCGGGGCATTTTGTGCAGGAGCACGGAAACCTGTGACACGAAGGCAGGTGCCTGGTGGGCCAGATGTACCCATGGCCATTGATGCCACCTTTTGGGACAGAGTCCCGGGGCAGTCGCCGTAGGCGTCGCAGCAGCTCAGACTCACGCTCAAGAGAGCGAACGAGAGATCGTTCAAGGGGTCGGCGCAGGTCCAGGAGGACGGAACGCAGCCGTGGGAGCACCCCACCCCGTCGCGAGACGGCACCACCACCCATGCCACCACCGCCTGCGTTACCCATGGCCAGCCCAGGGCACATGTGGCAGCAGGTGCCGGTGATGCAACAACCGGCCTCCCAAGCTTTGCTTGCAACGGGTGGCGTTGGGCGAGAGGCAGCCTCCAGTTGGAAGGATAGCTGGAAGTCTCAGTGGAGGCAACCCCAACGGAAGCCATGGAATAAGTGGCAGAACGAGGCTTGGAAGAAAAACAAGCCTGAGGAAGATCGTGGCAGGCCTGCTGCGAGCTACAATGTTAAAGAAGCCACACCCGAGGAGATTCGGGCAGCTGCGGCCCGGAAGGCAGCTGCTGAAAAGGCTGAAACGGATGAGATTACCCTGGAGGATGAAGACGCTGATGACGGGGAATATCTCAAAGCCCTGTGGGAATCGGCTAACACGGCTGCGTGGGGGGCAACTCCTGGCTCAATCTGACTTCGACACATGGAGCACGTCAGTATTGGCGGACCTTACGGCCTTACGGTGGGCGAGAAGGCATCACTGAGACGGTTGATTCTTGAGGCCCAGACGATGTTGGTAGCCTCCCTCAAGGACATGGCAGAACCATCCGAAGGTGTTTCACCTAAGAAGGTGGGACTCGCTGAGCGCAATGCACGCATGGACCAGTTGCGCACTCAGCTTTCGGGGATTTCCCTGACTGGCCAGTTAGAGCCTAGTCATGCCTTGTTGGACATGACCGTTCAGCAGTGGGAAAACCGATGCCTTAAGTACATTGGCCCGGAAAAATGCCACAGCCGCGAGGAGGAAGTTCAGAACTTGAAGCCGTTGACCACCAGCCTCTCCCTCGAAGGGGGCAAACTCAAAGTTACGGAGTCCTCTGGCATGGAAGATCGTGACATAGAGGGATCCCTCCAGGTCTTAAACGCCCTTAGACGGCGAGGAGTTGCATATGCATTCGCCAGGTTGATTAGTTGGGACAAGCATGAGGCCTACGTCTCCTCGCTTTTCAAGTACCTCACCAAACCAGCTCAACAAGGTTATCGTAAGGTTTCCTTGAGGCAGATTCTGCGAGCTGACAAGTTGGCGTTCGCAAAGATGTCCGAGGCAGGAGCAGAGGTTCGTGCAGACGCATCGGGGACTTTGCCTTTGGATGCCAGGATTTCTTCGGTGCTGCAGGATTACGATTTGATCGTTGCGCTCCTTCCTTTGGGGGATTTTGAAGGTGGAGGAAAGTTGCGATTGGGAAAAGGCAACCGTAGTCATCCGTACGAGCATGCTCCGAACAAGGGCAAGCCGGGCAAGGGGAAGTCCTTTTGGAGCCCTAGGGGCTTCGAGTCATGGCCCGGGAAAGGCAAACCCTCGCCCAAGGGCAAGGAGAAGGCTGGCATAGGGAAAGGTTACGGGGCTGGCAAATCGGAATGGCTACCCGAGGGCCTGCGTTACCAGGGAGCGTCCGCATGGAACAAGAAGGGCAACAAGGTCTGCTACGGTTTCAACCTCGGCGGGTGCACGGACGCCAATTGTCAGAGGGGTGATCATGGGTGCATCATCTACAAGTGTGGCGGTGACCACCCGGTTACCAAGTGCCCGTTGAAGCCTAAGAAGCTGTGACTAGGTGATCCTGGTCTTGATGAGACTTCGCTGGCTCAGGATGTTGAGATGGTTCCTCAGGATGAATCCGTTAGTGGCGTCATCTCTGCTTCGGCCCAGGAGGCCTTACCTTCAGGTGCGGGATTGGACCCCGTATCTGCAGTTGGGGTTGCCGAAGGTTTTGAGTATGATGTTGAATGTTCTTTTTCGATGGCTCCGATGCCGTCGACCACAACACTGCCAGTTTTCCAGACCGGCGAGGAGACATCTTCTCGGAGCGAGCAGTATTCTCCGGCTACAGAGCCGCAACAAGTTTTCTCGAACGAAAGGCACGGGGGACCTACCCGTGCGATCCTTCAATGTTTTGCGGGGCAGGCCCGTGTGGCTGCAGCTCTGCTCGCGCAGGGTTACTTTGCTTATGGAGTGGATCGTGTTAAACACAAGTCCGCTATGGCACCTGTTTTGCAAATGGACCTGTCCTCTCGGACGGCTTGTGATTCTGTTCTTACTTGGTTGGACAAACGAAAGATTGCGGGGGTGCTGATTTGCATACCAAAGCTCACCTTGGACCCCATCTCTGCGGCATTTGTTTTCGCGGTTATCAATGGATGCCTCGATAGAGACTTGCCGTTAGTGGTAGAAGGCTCTTGCAAGTCCCCATTTTGGGAGAATTTGAACCAACTTCCAGACGCTCAGCAGGCACCCCATTGGATCGAAGTGGAGTGGGGATGCTGGATTCCTGCAAGTCAGCAGCGGAGTTTTGTGATGTCGAACCTCCCTGAAATCACCACGGTTAGGCGTGAAGGGCGAGAACCGGCAGGGAAGTCGACAACACCGGAGACCTCCTCGGGGGCCTACCCCCGAGGTTTTGCGACTGCATTGGCTGAGGTCTTCGCGGCTGGCGTCACAGCGAGAAAACTCCTTTGGCCAATAAAGCCATTCGAGTGTCGGCCATGCACCAACCTCGAGGGCATTTGAATGAGGTCATGCCGGAATGGAAGGTGGTCGTCTATGTGCTGCTGCCTAGATCAGTGACTGAGGACCCTTTCTCAGGACGCAAGCGTCTCAAGCAGGAGTGGCAGATTCCGGATGGCGTCCGAGTGTTGCCGGGGATGGCCGCCCTGCCGGTGGATTCCCAGCTTCTGTCGCGGACTCAGACAGGGGGGAACTTGAGCCCGCAACTTCAGCAGGAAATGCAGCAACTGGATGGTGCCTCAGTGCTGAGAGTGGGGATTCCTTGGGATCCGATTGAATTTATTGGAAAGGCAGCAAAGCTAGGACACCCTTATCATCAGCTATCTAAGTGCAACAAACCATTAGAGAAGTTGATCGAGCAACTTGTACATCGTCCAGGTTCGGTGAGATCCCAGAGAAAGTTTTACCTCGAGAAATGGGCTAGAAGAGCCAAAGAACTGGAACCAGAGGAAGCACAGCTGAAGGCTGGCATGTCCACCCATCGAGGAGCGATCCTCGGACCGAAACGTATCCTCCTCTTCCAAGAAATGCTTCAAGACATTCAATATGATGATATGGGCGTGGTGCAGGAGCTCATTCAGGGAGCCACGCTCGCAGGCCCTATCCCAGTGACGGGAGTTTTGGATGCGAAGTTGAAGCCAGCCAGGATGGACATTGAACAACTCGTGGACATGTCTGAACAGGTGTGTGAACAGATTTTCGCCAGGACAATATCCAGTGGTGATAGAAACATGGACACGCTGTTGTGGGAGAAAACGTTAGAGGAGGTTGAGAAGGGTCATCTCGCAGGACCTTTCGACGTTTGCCATCTCCCCAAAGGTTGTTTGGTGAGTTCCCGATTCCCTCTGTTGCAGGGAGGCAAACTCCGACCTATCGACAACTATTCTTCCAGTCTCATTAATGACACGGTCACCGTCTCCGAGAAACCTGTTACACATTCAATTGATGAGATCGCACTCCTAATCACCAAGCTGTCGAAGGCAGCTAGGAAAAAAGGACTGTTGGAGCTCTTCGGGAAGACGGCTGACCTTAAAAGCGCCTATCGACAGTTGGCCATTTCGGATGAAAGTTTGAGATTTTCATACTTAGCAGTGTACGACCCGGTCGAGGGGAAGCCCAAACTGTTCCAGCAACTGGCAGTGCCTTTTGGTTCCACGAAAGCAGTATACTTCTTCTTGAGGGTTGCGAGGGCGCTTTGGACGATCCTGGTGAAAGGAGCCAGAATCCCTACGACGAATTACTTTGACGACTTTGTTCTCCTCGCGTTGAGTGGTGACAGGAGTTCATGTGGGTATACTTTCGATGAGGTCATGAAACTGTTAGGTTGGAAGCTGTCATCAGACAAGACTACGGAGTGGAGCACAAGTTTCGAAGCTTTGGGCGTTTTGTTTGAGCTGGACCAAACAGGGACAGGGGTCCTAAAAGTCAAGAACACCGAACGAAGGCGTCGGGAGTTGGTCACAGCCATCAGAGGTTTCCTGGAGAATGGTTTGATGGGCCAGAAGGAGGCCTTGCAATTGAGGGGCCGATTACAGTTTGCACAAGCTCAGTTCTTCGGAAGGTTGGGCAGGAGATGTCTGGTTGAGATCACGAGACATGCCTATGGTGGGAGGCGGAAAATTCCGGGATACACCAAAGACCTTTTGGAAGATTTTTGCAAGTTCTTAGACGCTGCTCAGCCCAGGTTGGTGGGACAGGTGTCATGCAGATCGTTCATGATACTTACCGATGCAGCCTTCGAAACCGAGACAAGGTCTGGTGGCTTAGGTGGTGTGCTCCTTACAGGGAGTGGGACAGCCCTGTCGTTCTTCAGTGTGCCGATCTCAGAACTCCAAACTCAAGTGCTATCCACAGAGGAAGAGCAAACCATTATCTATGAGCTGGAAATGCTTGGGGTTTTGGTTGGTTTAAAGTTGCTGACAGGCAAGACTGCAGCCTTTGCTGAATCGTATTCCCAGCATGGAGCGACTGCTGGAACTGGGGTAATCATCTACCTCGACAACGATGCAGCCCGACACGCCTACATCTCGGGATCTGCCAAGAAAGGAGTCGCTGGAATGTTGGTGGATGAAGCAAACTTCCTGGAATATGTTCACGATTTTTACCGTGGTATGCAAGGGTTGCCTCTCCAGCGAATCTTGCAGATCAACCTTCAAGGTTCCAACTTGATTTGGTTAGGAAGTTAGGATTCAAGGACGAATCGCCAGAAGCGAGCAGGATCGTTTCGGCGATTGTGAAGAGAGCCTCGAAACTGAAGGTTTGACACACGGCTCAGGTGAATGGGGAAAGGAGCCCTGTGTCTCACAGGACATTTCGAGACTCAACAACAGTCTTGGGTCTTACAGGAGGGATCGAGATCCAACCAGCCGTGCTCGGTACTGTTTCCCCACCACGTGAAAAGATTCGAACGTGAGCGAGTGATGTGAGCAGAATGCATGTTGCTTGGTGGAGAGAGTGTCATGCTTGATGTGTTCGAACACGACATGACATTTCAAGACAAGCACGGTTTTGAACAATAAGTATCGTTCTTCGAATACCTGGAGAAGATAGAGCTTTATTGTTCAAAGGAAACAACATTCGAAATGTTGCAGTGAACAAAACATTTGCTTGTTGTTTTAGTGCTTGCCTTTTTGCACAACTTTATTTCCACTGCTTGATCAGTTTTATGCTTGTTCGTGTATGGTTTGTACTTACTGTATACACCCGTCGCAGCGGGACCTCTCGAGGGGCAGGATGCCCGGAAAGTGCTCTTAGAGGCTGATAGATCATTTTTGAAAAACCCACCCTCGCCACCCTTGTATACTAATGTGAGAGTTCTCGCAACTATGTCAGGAGATGACTCCGTGTGCACAAGAGGTTGTGGCAGTATCCGGGAAGGGACCAGGCAGCTCAGCGAGCGTGTTGCAATCAGGGACCCTTGTTAGCGCGGGCCTTACTTTGTGTGATGACAGTTTTGCTTGTCTGCTTGATGCATACAGGCTCGAGTATTGCTCTTCTCACCACTTTACCTTTCTCAGCACTCTTCATGGCGCGGTCGTTGACACGAGATCAGCTAAATGATTTTCGAGTGTGGCTTCACTCTTTGAATATGGATTCCCTCGTGAAGGTGGCTGAGGTATTGGACGATCTCATGGCAGACCGTGAGATGCAGCAACGAGAGGCTGCTGCAGCTCTTCAGTCTCAGTGGCAGTTTGTGAACCCTGAACCTGACTTGGAGCAACCGCGTGAAGCTGCCTCGTCAAGCTCTCAGCGACAGCCAGAAACTTCTTGACCTGTCGTTCTGAACCTGATGAGTATTCTGTTCAGGCCGTCACACTTAGGTCGAACCTGTGAGAGGTAGTGAGTTAGCTAACATTTTCCTCTCGAAGGGGAAAGGAGCCCTGTGTCTCACAGGACATTTCGAGACTCAACAACAGTCTTGGGTCTTACAGGAGGGATCGAGATCCAACCAGCCGTGCTCGGTACTGTTTCCCCACCACGTGAAAAGATTCGAACGTGAGCGAGTGATGTGAGCAGAATGCATGTTGCTTGGTGGAGAGAGTGTCATGCTTGATGTGTTCGAACACGACATGACATTTCAAGACAAGCACGGTTTTGAACAATAATAGGTGTTCTTACGTAAATGTGGCCTGTAACGTGACAGACTTTACGGTTCTTTGGTGGAGGGGTTCTCCGGCTCTACAACCCAGCTACTGGTGGCAGAAAGACTGTTAAGGTACATCCTTGCACCAGAAGGGCAGAAGCTGTCAGAGCTTTTGGCCGACCTCGAACAGTGGATGGAACTTGTTCGGAGATACGAGGATAGGAGAGAAGCCGGTGGAAAATCTGAGCTTCCTAACAAACGTCAAGATCTTGCTTCAAGGATGTTTACAAAGAGATTGCATCGTACTTGGAAACAAGAGGGAATCAAGCTCAAGATCGCTTTGCCGGCCCTTCATGCGGTGATCTTATGGACGTTAGTGCTTTTCACAAAGGTGGAAAGGGTGGAAAGAAAGGCAGGAAAGGTGGCAAGAAAGGCAATGCAGGCAAAGGACAAGCAAGAGAAGCAAGAGAAGTCCAAGGAAAAGAAGGACGGGCCAGCTTTCTCCAACCTTCAAGACCGTCACCCTTCAAGATGTTCCGAAGAATAGAGAAGGGTTCACCTTCCAGCAAGTTCTGTAGCACCGCGTACACTTGTGCAACCTTGTGTTCCAATTCTTCAACCTCTCCTTGGGCACCTCCGGAACCGAATTCAATCCAGATCTGTGCCATGCTAACGGTGGCTTCTTGTTCTTCAGCGCAAGCAAGGGGCTTCTCTAGCTCTGGAAACACCGAGAGGATGAAGCTTTCAGTTTTCATCTTCCAGTGGAGGTAATTGCCCTCGTCACCTTTGAACTTCTCGTGCTTTGCTACGCCTCCATTGTCAATGATGGTCATCTCTTTACCTCTGCTCCTCACAAGTTCCTCGGTCATCTTTATCTTTGCCTGACCTGTAGCAATCGTTTCCACCAAGGCTGTCAAGTTGGAGCTTTTGTTTATTCTGTCTGCTCTCCAAGACGGATTCTCGCTGTCGGCTGATGGTCAGTTCTTGTGTAAGCTCAGTCACTCTTTGCATCAATCCTTGTAGCTGAGTCGTCACTTGTTGAAACTCTTCGGCGGTAGGGGTGGCCATCGTGACTGCAAGGAAAACACCTTCTACAGTCCAGGGAACTGGGCTCGAGGTTCCCCTGGATGGAGCCTAAAGCTCCGCTACCATGACTGAAAACTATGCTGGACACATTTTACTTGACCCAAATCGTCAGGTCGGTAAGCACTATGTGGAGGCGATAATTTCATCAGTAATACCGTTCAGTCTAAAATCCCGAAAATCCAATTTTCAAAATCCTATTCCCAACATCTTGGCTCAAAATTCCGCAAAATGTTATTCCCGAAATCCAATTCCCAAAATCCTATTCCGATTTCCTCAGTCCAACATCCCGAAAAACATCATTCCCAAATCCCTGCGAACCTCAACCCAACCCAAACCCGAAAAACACAATATCCAAATCCTTAGTACGATTTCCCAGAGCCTAAACCCATGAAGAAAACAATAAGCCTTCCTGGCACGAGGTCTCTGATGAAAACTTAGTGAACCCCACCTAGCCCAAGGAGACCCTTACGTTGAATCCTTCAAGCTGCAAGCCGCAAAAGGTTGACGCAAGCAGCCGCAGCTACCTCCAGTATCCTCAGTCTTGGCAGCTGCTAGAATGCCCAAAAAACCCTCCCAACCCGAGAACCGCCAAAATGTACTGGGTTTCAAAACCTGCCATCAGCGTGGCGAGATTCGAAGAAAAAGGAGGAACTTGGAAACAACATTTTTATGTTTCCCCTTTCGCGGGTTTCTCAGTGCAGGGTTTGGGCAGGACTCCTGTTACAGAGTCGTAGACCACCTCTTGGTCTTCCGTTTCAGGAAACCATCCCTCGTAGTATTCTTCCTTGTGGTCTTCCTTTTCGTGCGGCGTCGGCCCTGCGCCGACGGCACTGACATGTTCATCGATTTCTCCATCAGATTCCATCTGGGCCTTGAGGCCTCCCACGATGGCACTGATCTGGAGAATGCTGTGCATTTGTCGTGTTCCAGCGCTGCTTGGCAAGACACAGCACACTGCATTGGGCAGGCTCCAGGGTGAGTCCCTGAGCCAGTTCTGACACAGTGCCCCAATAAGTTAGGGAGCAGAAGCAGAGGCCGCACCCGCTGCACTCGGATGCTAAATAATCGCGGAATAAGATGGTGCATTCCTTCTGCCAAGGGGCCTCAGCACCCAGGCTGGCTAAAGACGGAGTGGAAAAAGAGAGGACCCTACTTTCGTTCAGTGGAGAAGAGCAAATGCTAGCCACTTTTTGTTCACGAAAGGCCTGCTTTTTGCGAGCCTGCCACGCCTAGGTTGGCAATGCTCCACAAGCTTGCTTGGGAACGCAGGTATTCTTGACTGTCAATCATCCCTCTGCACAAGCTGCCATTTGAAAGCAGGCACCCATTCCGTCTCGATAGAGTGGCGTCGTTTCAACAAGTGACCGCCAGAGCTCAAGCTAGCCTTGTACGACATAAGCCGAGCACACTTCTACGGAGTCGCAAAGCGAAAGATCTTCGTTACACTACCACCTGGAGACGAAGAACCAGGAATGTGTGCGTTATTGCTCAAGAGCATGTACGGCACAATGGATGCCAGCCATGTGTGGCAGAGCGAGTACAGTGAGCTCCTAAGCTTACATTCGTTCACCACCGGAAAGGCATGGCCGTCAGTCTTCAGACACAGCGGGGAAGACCTGACCCTGCTTGTACATGGAGATGACTTCTTCGTTTTAGGGGATGATGAAGGCCAAAGCTTCATGAAGGAAGTGCTCAAGAAACGTTACGAGTTTCGTACCGATGGATACATGGGAATGGATGAGTCTGACGACTCTCATGTTACCGTGTTGAATCGGTTGATCACGTTGGACAAGAAGAGTGGAACGATCACCTTTGAAGCCGACCCACGGCGTGCAGAGATGATTGTTCCACAGCTTGGGCTGGATTCGGCCAAGGCTGTTGCTACTCCCAACGAGAAAAAAGAAACTAACAGACGTGTTGGCAGCAAATGGCCTGCCACCAGTCAATCGGGAACGTGCGACGTTCTACCGAAGCTTGGTGATGAGGGCACAGTTCCTTGCGCAAGACCGAGCTGACTTGAACGAGACAGTTAAGTGTCTTACACGAAAGATGTAGAACCCTACGGACCAAGATCTTTCAGATCTGAAGCGTTTGGGACGCTACCTAAAGGGCAGACCAAGAGTCCAGACCAGATTCGAAGCGCAGAAGATGCCTGAGAAGCTTACTGTTTTCTGCGATTCAGATCATGCTGGCTGTCTACTGACCCGACGGTCTACGACAGGGTTAGCTGTAATGTTCGGAAGACACTGTGTTAAGCACAGCAGCAACATGCAATCTACCGTTGCTCTTAGCAGCGGGGAATCGGAGTACTACGCAGCCACGAAGGCATGCGTTGGGAATGTTTCAAGCGTTGCTGGAAGACTGGGGATATCCAGTACGACTGGAAGTCCGAACAGACTCCACGGCAGCGATTGGTACTGCAAGCCGGAGGGGACTCGGCAAGCAGCGACATGTGCAAACCAGATTCCTTTGGTTGCAAGAGAAGGTTGCTGACAAAAGAGTATTACTGAATAAAGTGCATACTCAAAGCAACATTGCCGACTTGATGACCAAGCCAATGACCAGGGAAAGCTGTGAGAAATTAATGTCGTTCATGAACCAAAGGTTCGTTGAAGGCAGAGCGTTAGGAGCTAAGCACTTAGTAGAGTAGGATCTGTACCTAACCAGCAAATGCTGGCCATGTACAGAAGGAGGGGTGATGAAATTATCGCCTCCACATAGTGCTTACCGACCTGACGATTTGGTTCAAGTAAAATGTGTCCAGCATAGTTTTCAGTCAATTACGGGGATTTGGGAATATGGTTTCAGGATTATCGGGCTTGATATTTGGCATATTATATGGGTATAACGGAGATTTGGGAATGTGGTTTCGGGAATTTTGGACTTGATATTTGGCGTCGGGAATTTTTGGCTTGATATTTGGGCGCCGGGTTGCGGAATGGTTCCATAGATTAATGGGGCAAGGTGTCCTGCAAGTCCCTCCCCCCTTTCCACCCCCCCCTTCGATCCCCTTCGAAACCCTTAATGTTGTCTGCTGATTAGTGTGACCCCCCCCCCCCTCCCCCCCCTCCCCCTCAACGAAAGAATCCCGCTCGTTAGTGTGGGGGGGGGGGGGGGGGGCAATTTTTTTGGGGGGGGGTCTGGCTTTATATGATTTTAGAGGGGATGAGTTTATATGAATTCAAAAGGGATCCATATGATTTTAACAGGGATGAGCTCGTATGAATTCAACAGGGATCCATATGATGTTAAAAGGGGTGAGACTGTATGAAATAGAAAGGCATCCGTACGATTTTTAGAGGGATGAGTTTATATGAATTTTAAAAGGATTATATGATGTTAAACGGGATCCACATGATTTTGAAAGGGATGAGTTTATATGAATTTAAAGGGGAGCCATTTATCCCAACCAAGCCAGCCCGCAAAAAAAAAAATCCGGGGGAGCAAATTTTTTATGTTATACGGCATTCGGGCAGCTGCTGGACTACCCCGCTTTGAAATTTGATTGCCTGGCCTTGGTACAAAAGCATTTTCTAAGGAAAATCTAAATCTTAGCTTTGGGGCTGGCCTGGAGACTGAAGATTTCAGGGCCCGACAACCTCAGGCCTCAAGGTTTAGGAAGCCTTAGCCCTTAGGCCTCTGGATCCAAACCCAACTAGCCCGCAAAAAAAAGAGTTCCGGGGAAGCAAACCTTTTATATTATACGGCGTTCGGGCAGCTGCTGGACTACCCCCCTTTGAAATTTGGTTGCCCGGCCTCGGTACAAAAGAATTTAATAAGGAAATCATCGTTTTGGGGCTGGCCTGGAGACTGAAGATTTCAGGGCCTGACAACCTCAGGATCAGTTCAGAAGCGATTTCTGGACGACAACACCATTCGACAGCCTCGCCGAAATTTTGCATCGCCCGATTTTTTTTCACAATTCCGGGGGTCCTCCTCAAACAGATCCCTCTGAGTAATTTTTTGGGTTTTTCCCCAAACGGTCGACTGTTGGGCCTGCCGGGTTTGCGGTAGCCGGTGTCTCCCTTTGTCTCACTTTGTCTCCCTTGGTGTTGGATGCCTGTGCCGGGTTGGCGGTGGCCAGTGCCTCCGCTTGTCTGCCTTTGTCTCCCTTTGTCTCCCTTTGTCTCGCTTTGTTTCCCTTTGTCTCCTTTTGTCTTGGATGCCTGTGCCGGCCGGTGTGCCGGGTTGGCGGTGGCCGGTGCCTCCACTTGTCTCCTTTTTTTTGGTGTTGAATACCTGTGCTGGGTTGGCGGTGGCCGGTGCCACTTGTCTCCCTTTGTCTCCCTTGGTGTTGGATGCCTGGCCGGTGCCTCCACTTGTCTCCCTTTGTCTCCCTTCGTGTTGGATGCCTGTGCCGGGTTGGCGGTGGCCGGTTTCTCCACTTGTCTCCCTTTGGCTCGCTTCGTGTTGGATGCCTGTGCCCTCTACTTGTCTCCCTTTGTCTCCCTTGGTGTTGGATGCCTGTGCCGGGTTGGCGGTGGCCGGTGCAAGCCATAAAGAACACATTTTCGAGCATCGTGTGTCATGAGAATTCATGAGCATCATGGGATATCATGGGCATCAAATGCTCTGCAGGCCACATCTCCATTTTTCCCCAAGGCATGCTGGGATCCCATGTCCCCCTTCCTGCACGAAAAGCCGGAACGACATCGTGCATGAGTGGTTGTGCGTTGTCTGGTTGTGCATACATTTATCGCTGAAATTTTGGAGGCATTTTTTTGACAGCAGCAAGCCATAAAGAACACACTTTCCTCATGAGCATCATGGGCTGTGAACATTTTCATGGGCATCAAATGCTCTGCAGCCACATCTCCATTTTCCCCAAGGGCATGCTGGGAGTTCGCCTGCATGCTCATGCCTGCATGCTCATGCGTACATGCTCACGCCTGCATGCTCATGCCTTCATGCTCATGTCGCTAAGGCCTGCGTGCGCATGCCTGCATGCTCATGCCTGCATGCTCATGCCTGCAAGCTCATGCCTGCGTGCTCCTGCCTGCGTGCTCATGCCTGTCATGCCTGCATGCTCATCTTGTCTGCATGCAGGCCTGTAGGCTATTGCATGCTCATGCCTGCTTGCTCATGCCTGTACAAGCATGCCTACGGAGATGCCAAGCTGTGCCTTCAGCCTTCAACGCTACACCTTAAAGCTTCAACCCCGCACCACCGAAGGCCTCACGAATTCTTCCTGTCTCAAGAGATTTACTTGCCCCCTTCCTCATCCTTTTCATAAAGATCTTCTTTCTCTGTATTGTCAGGCCGAAACTGTTTGGGGTCTTCGCTGGTGTAATTTTTTCACAATTCAGGGGGCCCACACTAGTCAGGATACAACATTAGCCCGTGAAGGGCTTGAAGCCTCTCCCCCCCATGGGGTCCCCAGGGAATCAGCTCCCTGTTCTTGCAGCAAGTGTGATTGGGGGTTGCGTGCAACCGTCTGCGAAAGGATCGCGGTTCTGCAAGGTCTTTGCCCACCTGCCTGCCAACAAGTGTTTTGGCACGCATGCACGGAACAGATTTTACTGCCCGCGATAAGCTTAGGTAATTTCAAGTCTTTTTAAGTCACTCCTACCCCACAAGCCCCATACAAAGCCTCCGGAGTGTACAATGGAATCTTCAGGGCTTCGGGTTTTGGGTTGTTGAAACACGTCGCCTTCGAAACTTGGGGCTTCGCATGTATGATGTTGAAGGCTGATTCAGGATTCAGTGTCGGGTTGCCGAGAGTTTCAGCCAAGTTGTATAAACGAGTTCGCTGTGATTCATTCGACCACCAATGGCTTCAGGCTGAAGGTTGTTTTGTTTTCGATGTTTCGCATAGTCGATTATGGCATGACTGTCGCGAAAAAGCGACGACATCGACGAGCTACCCCTCCTGCCACGACGACAGCTCTCACTCCTGCCACTGCTGCCATTGCTGCCACTGCGATTGCTTGCTTGGTTGTTCCCATGTTTGTTTCGTACCAAAATTGTTTTCGGCTCCAAGACGGTCTACGGGGCATTCACCCGACGCGTGTCGATGACGTCGATCAAGAATTGCCTCCTCTGGGCTGCTTACTTCTGCGTCCAGAACCCGCATGCACTGAAGACGCAGAGCCTGGGCTTTTGGGCTGATGTTGGGATGTTCTCTTTATACGAACAGTCCTTAGTAGGGATGTTAGTACCCCCTATTATCATCCCTACTAAGGACTGTTAGTATAAGGGGGAACATCTCATGGCAGATGCCTTATTGCATAACACGGGACACAGAAGCCCCCCCTGGCCTTAGAAGTCCTTGCTGCAATCTTTCACAAGTCCGCTTCCCAAGCTGTTTCTTTTCCTTTCATGCATTAACGCCCGTAAACCCTCAACCCTCAACCCTAAACCCTAAACCCTAAACCCTAAACCCTAAACCCTAAACCCTAAGCCCTAACTAAGCCCTAAACCCTAAACCTTAAACCCTAAACCCTAAACCCTAAACCCTCAACCCTCGACGCTCGACCCTAAACCCTAAATCCTAAACCCTAAACCCTAAACCTTAAAACCTAAACCCTAACCCCCCTTCAAAACCCTGAAAGCAGCCCAGGAGTGACTCCCTGCCATTCTGCACCGGCACAGAATCCGCGCATGGCCACACGAGCTGCAATGAGAGCCTTGCCTGAAAACCCAGTTCAGGGTTCAGGGTTCAGGGTTTAGGGTTTCGGGTTTAGGGTTTAGGGTTCAGGGTTTAGGGTTTCGGGTTTAGGGTCGAGGAGCCTAATTAGCACTTGGATAGCACACGACCTCCGCTACTGCTCCAGGATCTTTTGGCTACATCAGAGTGCTAGGGTTTATATAGGGTTTAGGGTTTAGGGTTTACGGTTTAGGGTTTCGGGCATTTGGTTTGCAGCAGTTCCCTGCAAGGTTTCGCAACCCTATGGCCAGCAACCAGTGTTGAATGAAGTGGCCTTGCAGGAAATAGGTCAGTAGCTGGTGCTCACTGAAAAAGACGTAGATCGCTTCGGGACAGTGCGTGCGCTGTGGTGCTTTTCCAAATGAGGTTCTCCAGAAGGTCTCCCTGTGCAGTAGGGTCCTTCAGCCCCAAACCCGAAAAGCCTAAACCCTAAACCCTAAACCCTAAACCCTAAACCCTAAACCCTAAACCCTAAACCCTAAACCCTAAACCCTTCTTCCATCTTGCCGACTGCCTCTTCCAGTAACTTTAGCAAAGGAACCTGGGGCCCGACTGTGACAAGCACTACACGAAGGTATCCGAAGGACCTTTTTGGTGTTACCGGCGTTCCTGCTAGGGTTTAGGGTTTAGGGTTTAGGGTTTAGGGTTTAGGGTTTAGGGTTTAGGGTTTAGGGTTTAGGGTTAGGGTTTAGGGTTTAGGGTTTAGGGTTTAGGGTTTAGGGTTTAGGGTTTAGGGTTTAGGGTTTAGGGTTTAGGGTTTAGGGTTTAGGGCGAGGGGCGATGGGCGAGGGGCGAGGGGCGAGGAGCGAAAGGCGAGGGGCGAGTAGGGAAGGGAGCGGGATGGTTCAGGGAAGTGCTTTTGCTGTCGGGTTTAGAGTTGTATAATAAGAGTAGCAGAATAGCCCAGTAGCAGCAGCAACGGCGGCGGCAGCAGCAGCAACAGCAGAGGCAGAGGAGGAGGGAGGGGAGTAGGAGTGGAGCTTCTGTAAACACAAAACACGAAGTTTCCCTACCTAAGGTCCACATAAACTACCTTGCGTCCGCGTGTTCTTCTCCAAAGTATATATCCTGGAACCCTGCACGACAGCATCCCGACCCTGAAGTTGGGCCACCGCAAGAACAGGATCGATGTTACGCAGTTTTATATAAAGGCGCTCAGCCGGGAATGTCATCTGCTTTGCTGCTGCAGGGACCACTGTAAGGTTGAAGTTCTCTCAGAAAATGGTACACTTCGGGGAGCGGTTGAAGGATGCCCTAAACTCAGCACATTTTCCGAAAGCCTTGTAACCTGACTTCGCGAAGGAGAACTCCCCCTCCCCTAAACCCTAAACCCTAAACCCAAAACCCTAAACCCTAAACCCTAAGCCCTAAACCCCAAACCCTAAACCCTTAACCCTAAACCTTAAACCATAAAACCCTAAATCCGACACCCTAAACCCTAAACCCTAAGCCCTAAAACCTCAACCCCGCAAGCCTTGGCTTGCACGTGGAGGACAGTTTGCGCAGTGTGGGCCAAGTGGTCCCAACTGTCTGGTCATTGGGCCCGAGTGCCAGAAGCGCTGGCTTTAAGCAGCAGTTTGCTTTGGGCTTCTGGGATTGGGACTGCAAGTGCCTGTTGCCGAGATGTTCTGGGGCAGGTGTTGGAGCTATTGTAGGACCCATATCGTAGGAAGCCTTCCCAAATACTACATTGCACCTCGACAGGTGTGAGCAGCAAGACGCAAGAACTCTGTTCCGATTACTAGATGAGTGTTGTACCATTCATGACGACACGACTGCTCCAAATTTCGTATACTCCACCTATTCTATTCTTATTGCTCCGCTGCCCCCACTCTCTCCCCCCGACCTCGCTGACGGGTTTTTAGGGTTTTTAGGGTTTGTGGGTTTTCAGGGGAGTTTAGGGTTTTTGGGGTTTTTACGGTTTTTTCGGGTTTTTGGGGTTTTAACGGTTTTTTAGGGTTTTTAAGGTTTTTGGGGTTTGAAGGGCCCTAAGACCGGGAAACCCAAGGAAACGGAGAACTGCCTGGAAGCTTGCCTTGAACTTGAACCCCTCGGATGGCCACAACTTCGGCTATGGTGGCCCCTGGGGAGATGATGTTGCTGGGCCTCGGGGTTTAAGGGTTTGGGGCACTGGGCACTGGGCAGACAGTTCTCTGGAGCCCATCCAGTGCTATATTTGCATCGAATAGTGTGGTACGGATAAATGGTCCCATGGCGGCAAAATGTGGCTGTATCATGCGCAAGCTGCATGCGTAAAGGAGCACAGGTTTTTAATGCCCTTGACAATGGTAGGCTTCTGAACTGGGATCCGTGCTGCCGGCAACTGAGGTTGCAGTTGGGACTGCGGCCGAGGCTCTCAGCAAGGACTTCAAGGACAAGGATGTAATGAAGACGACAGCCAAGTGCCTTTACTCTCCTTTGAAATTTGTCTTTGGGCAAGCGGAACAAAAAGGGCTAGCTGGATCAATGACATTTTGTTTCCTTTAAGCTGCGCATCGCATACCCCGCTACCCAACATTTGACCGAGTTAAAGTCTGTGGCTTGATGTGTCTGCCACAATATTATGTTCTACGTGGTGCTGTGGCGTAGTATTCTAATTCTCAATAATACTGTTAAGGCAATTATAGTACGTCTGCCATTGTATATGAAGAGAGGTACCTAGCCATTGCTCGGCACATGGACAAGAAGTGCGAGGCTGTTCGCGTCTGGGAACTCTTGGCGCCTCGGCAACTTGCAGAGAAGGGTTTAGGGTTTAGGCTTTGCAGGGCCCCGAAAGAAGCTTCTTGCACACGTGCAATCATGTTTGTTGCAGCGCAGGAGATGCCTCAAGGGATGTCATGAAATTTCTGAGCCGAAGTTGAGACCCAAAACATACAGCATTGCCGAGTCAAGAGGAGCATTTTCATGGATTCCCGGCAGAAACCCTAAAGTCTCAGCTGGCTCTAGCTGCAGGTTTAAGGTCAGAGCATCGTAGGGCATGTGTCACAGCGATGTATCGCTGCTTTGGTAGAAAATGGGAAATCCGAACTTCAACGAATCAGACGTGGATCGAAGGACCAGGGCAAAACTCTTCTGGATCACTTCAAGGACAGCATGGACTCGCAGCGATTTGGGGGCCT
Organism: Symbiodinium natans; assembly: GCA_905221605.1. NCBI lineage: Eukaryota > Dinophyceae > Suessiales > Symbiodiniaceae > Symbiodinium > Symbiodinium natans. The sequence continues at coordinate 129,489 of CAJNDS010002758.1, read as the reverse complement.
GGCTCCGTGTGGAAACGGTTGGTTTCCTTAGCTCCAGACCCGCCTGCGCTTCACAGGCAATCCGAACATGAACGCTAGCGTAGGGTCCGCCGCTAGGCACGGCCGAGGCCATGTATCCCGCCAACCCTTGCAAAGCATGAGGTGTAGAATTCTAAGTGTCGAACGAAAGTCTCAAACTCACATCTTTGGCTTGAAGTTACAAATTTTGTGGGCCGGGCCTCAGTCCCTTCACCCCCAGACTGGCCCTTGAGCCCTCCACCCTGAACTCTCAACGGACCCACTCCGGCCGCCTCTAATCCACCTAAGTTTCTGCTGCTTCGGATTTTTTTGATGATGGAAGCCCCCCCCCCACCCCAAAAAAAAAGCCCTAAGACCTGCCCTGACACTCTTCCAGGGACCCCAGGTGATGTCATCAACAACGCTTTGGCAAAGTGGGGGGGGCCGGCACGTTCAAGTTACCGCCCAGATCCGTCGGGAACTCAGAGACCCCGCTCAGAAACCGCAAAGAGGCCGGGGGGAATCCGAGACCCAGCTGGGGCCACTGCGAGGCCGTTTTTGTAAGCGTACAGCTTGTTTCAAGCTGGGACGCGTTCCTCATGAAACCCAAGAGCCCCCAAAACTACCAAGTAGTTCCACCCGAAACCCTAAACCCTAAACCTTAAACCCGAAACCTTAAACCCGAAACCTTAAACCCGAAACCCTCAACCCTTAACCCTGAACCCTCAACCCTAAACTGTAAACCCTAAACCCGAAACCCGAAACCCTAAACCCTAAACCCGAAACCCTAAACCCTAAACCCTAAACCCTAAACCCTAAACCCTAAACCATAAACCCTAAACCCTAAACCCTAAACCCGAACGCTGTTTGCCAAAGCCGGCCATCCTTTGGCGCAGGAGCTGGACCCGGGCCGAAAGCCTGCCAGCCCAGGGCTCAAAGGGTCTTTGGGAGTTAGGGTTTTAGGGTTTAGGGTTTAGGGTTTGGGGTTGAGGGGTTCCGCTTTTTGGGCTTTGGTTTCTGTCCAGGGTCTAGAGGGTTTGGGGCTGCTGTTCTTTTTCAGGTCGTCGGTTGCAGGCTGTCCTTAGTTTCGTCTTAAGTGCGCCTAGAACCACTCCTACCCCTGGGTGGAGTACATGTTGAAGGTACCCAAGGATCCATGTTTTTGCTGTTCTGTCACATCTCGTTGATTTGAGTTTGTGTCTTTCTTTTCTCAGAAGGCGGATCCCACACAAGTTGGTTTACCCAGTCGTTTGGGGGGCTTTTTGTTTCGTCGGGTGTTTGGCACTAGACGCCTCCTTCGATCCAATAGTGGGTTGAAGGTTGTGGAGTTCCCTAAGCTTCTCATCTTCTCTCGAAGTGGTCTAAACTGCATCCACAAGCTCACGTCATGAACCCACAGCAGCTATCCGCAAGCCACAAGTCAGAGTTGTATGTGACCAAACCGCCACCGGCATGGATCCGTTTGGGGTCGGGGGGAAGGGGGGGCCGGAAGTGGGGGGGGGGGCAGGGGGGTAGCATCTTTCTTCATATTACCATATACTTCCTCCGCTCTTCCGCTATCCAGAAAGTATTTCTACAACATCACGGTACCCATTCCCCCAACCAACCGTATACCCCAAACCCCAAATGCTAAGCATTGGCGGACCAGGCAAAGGCGGCCCTGTTTTCGAGCTCGGTGGCCGCAAGAAACGGACACTGTCTCTGTCTCTGTGTGTGTCTGTGTGTCTGTGTCTGTCTCTGTGTGTGTGTGTGTGTGTGTGTGTGTGTGTGCGGGCTTGTGTGAATATTGGCTTTGTGTGCGTGAGTCGTGAGCCTGTATTCGGGTCCGACGCTGCAAACTCTGCAGTGTACTGTATATTGCCTGTAATATATAGAACAGACAGCAGGCTCAAGTTTGGGGCAATACCACTTACCACTAGCATTGCATACTACATGTTCCGGCAAGCTGTAAGAGTATGCCATATTCTGGCAGAGGGTTAGGGTTGCGACTTGCAGGTGCAAAGCGTCCTAAGGCCCTGACCCTACAGCCGAACCCTGACACAAGGCCTGGGGTGTCGCCTCAGTGTACCTGCATCGCTCTTCAACGAGCCCCTCGATGAACCCTCCCAGCTGCAGACTGTCAACCCTTGTCCTGCGGAACCGAAATGTCTGCAAAACAGTCTAACCTGTGGGTTTAGGGTTTAGGGTTGAGGGTTTAGGTTTAGGGTTTCGGGTTCCTGTGGATGTCTCTCAGCGTATGCTGTATCTCAAAACCCAATGTGGGGGGGTCTGAAAGTGCGCCCACAAGCCTGACTCTGTAACCAAGGTACATCAAGTCTGGAATCAGCGGCAGCACAACGGATGCTTAGAAGTTCATCAGGCAGACTTCGATTTTGTTGGATGCTCTGATCTTCACGTAAGCTATACCTAGGCTTCGGTCCGTTTCTGCACAGGATGCTGAACAAGTAAGGATCCGATCTTCGCAACCAAAGGTCGACTCTTTGTCAACTGGTGGTACTCTGACTACTGCTGGGAGAGTGTTTTTTTGGAGAGCTTTGTTTTGAGGCTTGAGATTGCTATAGCCAAGAACTGACATGAGGCTAGCTACAAGTTTGTGTCCTTGATATAGTCCCCAGCCCTAAACCCTAAACCCCAAACCCTAAACCCCAAACCCTAAACCCTAATCCCTAAACCCTAAACCCAATGGCTTCTTGTGGGCCCTCAAGACAACTGAGGTACTCGAACAATGGCTCCCAGGTTGCACTTTGTGTAGGGTTCGAAAGGGTTTAGGGTTTAGGGTTTAGGGTTTAGGGTTTAGGGTTTAGGGTTTAGGGTTTAGGGTTTAGGGTTGGATACTTGCAGTTTTCGCTTTTTTGCTCTTCTCCTTCGGCTGCGTGTGCTCCTATGCAGTCTCGATAGATTCCCAGAGCTTGCCCAGTCTGTTGGGGCTTTTCCAGATCAGGCATGCTCAACAACCCTCAGGTTTAAACTGCAGTATCTGCCCTCACGCAGGTCCCAGCTTGAGGGTCTTGTTTTGTGATTTGGCGCCTGCGGCAAAAGCACTCGCCTACTGATTCCAGCAATCCCAAGAAACAAGAAGTCGGAATCCCAAGCGTCGCAGCAAAGCGTCTCCCGCAACTTGTCAAGCTTTGATTTCGCACTCTGCGCATCCCCGCCCTTGCAGGTACAGTTCAGTTCACTAGTATGTTGTGCCACTAAACCCTAAACCCGGTTCTCTACCTCCTTGCACGCTTGTCTGACATCAAGCTCGAGTGTGGCCCTAACCCTAAATCCCCAGGAACCCAAGACAGGTCCCTTCATTCCTAGATGCTGCTAATACCCCCCGGGCACGACCTACAACTTCCAGAAAGCCTTGTTAAACATGCTCTGAACTTTTGTAACGGAACCCACACCACTAAAACGTAAACTTAAAAACACCCCCCGCCCCCCTCCTTATCGCCGGCATTCAGGTGCGCGTATTGCCCTGGAGGATGGGTCCCACTACAATGGCCTTTTAGAGAAGGCCTTTCCATATCTTGTTTGGTTGTCACCAGCCGGGTTCAGGAACTTTCCTTAGGGTTAAGGTTCATCGGGCTTGGGTTGCTGAAAAAGGTTTTGTGTAGCTTCTTTCATGGTGAACAGAACAGAGAACGTCAAGCTCATGATTGGAACAAACACCTGGTCCTAGTCTTATTTCGCCCATCCCACGCGATGCATGGCATGCAATTGCCATGTTCAAGTCTACATGAAGAATTTCAACGGTTGCAACATAGCAAAAGCCACAAGATGTAGGAAGCTGGATTCTGTTATTTACTGTTCATCAATCTTCAGCAAACTTGGGTCCCGCAACGGCAGCCCAAAGGCAAGCCCTTCGAACCGCAACGATGACGACGTGCACGGCCTCGGTAACGAGTTCGGAGCAACTACCAAGGCTGCTGTGAGGGGCTTCGAGGTTCAGTAGCGAACTGTCTTCCAAGCACTCAGCTTAGGATTCAACCCTAAACCCTAAACCCTAAGCCCTAAACCCCCCAGGCGGGCAAGGGAAGCTCCTCTTGGTGGCACGACGCCGCCCAGAAGATGACGGGTGACTGCCATGGAGGAAGCTGCAAGATGATTGGCAAGGACAGGGTTTTGTTTGTTTATGATCTCACGTGTGCTGTGCCCCAACAAGAGATCCTACACATTCTAGTAGTTGCTGTATATTCCATGATGCAATATGACAGAATCGCACACTATATCAAAAGGTCTAACCCGAGATCGTATAGCTCCTAATTATATACACTACATGCTACGTATACGGAGTGGGTTTTTGGGGAAGTTTGAGGATAAATGCAAAAAAGGCTTATGAGGCGATCATGCTGGTGCTTACTTCGGCTCCTGTAGTATATTTTCAGGTGTAAGCTTCTCGTGTCGGGGTTTGGGGAGCACCTCCCACGCTTTATGGTCCTTGTCGGCCCAGGCCAAGATTTTGCTATGTTTCTCTGTGGTGCTTTACTGTAACATTAGATCCTTAGCTTTTTTTGGGTTTATTGGGTTTCTGAATAAGGCAGCTAAAAACTTAATTTATAGCTACCCTCCTCAGTGCAGCCAAGGTTTGAAGGTTGCATAGAACAACGCAAGTAAAGTCGGTTGAAGCGTATTGCAGGGAAGAATGTTGCGACATTGGTTTATGGTTCAGGCTGCTGTCTAGAGGTTCGCAGAAGCGTGTCTCCATAGAATGATGACATTCCGCAGGGAGCCTTCCTTTGCATTGACAGCTCGGATGCGTACCTGCAACTCACACTAAACCCCTAAACACCCAAACCCTAAACCCTAAACGCCGAAACCCTAAACTCCTAAACCCCCTAATGCCCTAAACCCCAAACCCCCAAACCCCAATGCGGCAAAGAGAGCTCGATTCTTCTCAGCCCGAAGCCTTTCCAGTCCAGTCGGCATCGGCAAAACACATCCCCTCCACCTCCAGGTTGCATAAGGTTCAGGGTTTTTGTGTTCTTAAGTTTCTGGTTTAGGGGTTCCGGCTTAGGGGTTGTAAGGTTATAAACAATTCTGGTTCAGGGTTTAGGGCTTTTTTTGAGTCTATCATCTCTGGTTTAGGGTTCAGGGTAGGGTTCACAAATGTAAGGCAAAAGGGTCGAGGGTCTACAATTTCAAGGCCAAGAGATGTCCCAACTGGCGGAGGACCATGGCACCAACCTTCGCGATGGGGACTACTACGGGAACTACGCCATCTACCTGACCTCCGACTCCTCCTCGTTCCCTTGTGAAGGAGCCAGCTTGGAGCCTCTGATGTGAGGATCCAACTTTGGAAGTCCGGTTACAAGGGCGCTGGTGGAAAAAAGGAGGCTGTTTAGGGTTGAAGGTTTAGGGTTCAGGGTTTAGGGTTCAGGACTGGCTCAGGGTTTTGGGGGTTTGAAACCTTGAAAGGCGTTTTAGTCCAGTGGTGCAGTAGTGAGCAAGTATGGTTACAATCGTTCTGGTCGTCGTCAGCAGTCAGTTTCACATGGGGGTTCCGAGACTCATTGCTGGAAGTTGATGCAGTTAAAGTGGGTGAGCTGAAAAAGCTTGAAAAGCTTTCTGCAGAATCAACAGGAAAGTATGAACAACCTAGAACGAGGAACTATCCTGGCACACCCTTCAAAATCCACAGCAATCCCGACGTCACCTTCTACTACCCGCCATCCCTGCCAAGCCTGAACCTAGGCAAGTCTACGAGTTTCCGAGATTCTGCGCCCCCCTTTAACATTTTGGGAGTGCGGGGAGCATGCAGGACTCTTCGAGTTGTGGGTCACGAGGTCATCTTGCGCTGAACATTCCTCCGGTAGATGCAATTCCCAGTTTCTCGGCGTCGTGTGGTGTGGTGTCATAGCTTCGCGGCTTGGGTCTGTGTCTCGTCCGTGTCGTGCTTTTGTGGCGGGTCTTCGGGCTGCATGGCAAGACTCGTAAGACACGTGTGGCTCGTGGCTTCGATCAGGTTCATCGCCATGGCAACCTTTTGCATCTATCAAGATGAAAGGCAGGCAGGCGACGACACTCGACCGTGAGGTTCGGTCTCTCAAGGTTCCCAAGCAAACCCGTAAACCGGGAAGCAAGGGCACTTCGTGCGTCACACGTGGCCTGAATGAGTGTGCGAGATGGCCAATATTGCCAACTTGTGGACCGGACCGGTTATATGTTTTCCACAATCCCCAGTGACCTACATGATGAGAACTCTTTACTGGTCTCTCAGTCTTGGTATATTCGTATATGGGAGATCGCTGTGCATAGGCTGCGGCAGTAGCGAGGTCTACAGGAGCACGCGTACCGGCGTACCGCCTTGTTTCGGCTAGCGCTGCAAAAGAGATCCCCCCGGCGACGGCGTTGAAGGGAAAGCCATGGCCTTCGTGGCACGGCGAGGCCTTGCAACCCCCTGAACGCGAAACCGTGAAACCCGGTTCAGGGTTTAGGGGGGACTAGGGTCAGACCTAGGGGCTCAGAACCTCTGAGGCTAATCTGGGTATTCCCGATGTAGTGGTCTCCCGAATATGGTTCATTATGGAGACCTCCAAAGAGAGTACCTCCCCCTCGGCAGCCCAAAGCCCAAGTCCCAACACCTTAAACACCAAACCTTCAACCCCAAACTTGAAGCCCCAAACCTTATAAACCTAAACCCTAAACCCTAAACCCTAAACCCTAAACCCTAAACCCTAAACCCTAAACCCTAAACCCTAAACCCTAAACCCTAAACCCTAAACCCTAAACCCTAAACCCTAAACCCTAAACCTGGTGGATTTTGTTCTCGGGTTCATCGAGAGTTGGGGGATTCCGGGATTGACATGTTCGGCGCGAGGGGGACGAGGGCATTTCTGAGTGGCCAGGGTTCAGGGTTGTGGGGTAGAGGAGAGGCCCAACGGCCCCCCCAAAGCCAATACCGTCTGTGTTTCGGAGCAGGGGTTTGCCGTGAAAATTCGGTTTAGGGGTGGTCTGAAGACACTGCGACTCCTTCAGTTTGCTTCACACCTTTTGTGCAGGTTCCTGGGCCCCTCTGTGGACTCCGTTAGCCCCTTCCATCCCGAAAATCGCGTTCTCAATTCAGGAAGAAATAGGAAGAATTCTGGCCAGGGTGTAGGGTTTAGGGGGTTCAGGGTTTAGGGTCCAAAGACCCCTCGCAGGCAAGGAGAACACTCCCATGTTGCTCCGGCGAAACACTGCGAATGGGAATTACTTGGCCCAGATGGCCGAGGGAAGCAGGTGCGAACCCCTGTCAACCTTGTTTGGGAGGAGCTCAATTCCCCGATCCCTTGACAGGGTCACCATGAACAACTCCGAGCCCTAAACCATAACCCTAAACCCTGAACCCTGAAACCTGAACCCTGCACATCCCGACGCCCGAACGCTTAAGCCATGAACCCGAACAGGTTTTGCATCTCAGTTTCCTGGGCCCCACGCTTGGATCAAACAAAAATATTCAGCAAATAAGGATTTATGGTTTAGGTTTTAGGAGTGGTTTAGGGTTTAGGGTTTAGGGTTTCGGGTTTAGGGTTACACACACACACACCTACCTCGAGCATTCTAAGCCGTGAGCTCAAAACCCAAGGCAGGTTGACGGGCACGGGATTGCGGCATTACAGACCAGACCCGAGATAGCAGAGTTGAAATCTGACAACGCTCCACACCTGAAGGTCAGACAAAACGGCAGACAAACCAGGACCTTTGCACCCAATATATTCGAGGAGATTGTTGGATAACATTTGATGTTTGGGGGAGGGGATCTCGAAAACGTTCCAACCCTAAACCCCAAACCCCAAACCCAAAACCCTAAACCCATAAGCGCGCCAGGTCCACGAGCCTCATGTGCGCGCCCCTCCGTGGCAGCTTGGCGCTGAATCGGCGGCGGCCATCCGTGCCCAAAGCCACCGAGGCCGGACAAAGGGTTTTTCAGAGGGTTGGATGGTTTGAGGGGTTTAGGGTTTAGGGTTTAAGGTTTAGGGTTTGGGTCCATGGTGGGAGGGTTGGGGGTTGAGGGGTTAGGGGTGGTTGAGATTGAGGGATTTTGTTGGCTTGAGGGGTTTCAGGGCTTTTGGTAGGTTATCGTTTACTATGCATATATACATATATATATATATTCTCTTATAGTATACAGCTATCTTATATATAGATGTATACATCTAATGCACGCATGTATATATACATACTTGCATACATCTATTCTATTTTTGGTAGACTGTGTTGTATATTATATGTCGGGTTGAGGGATACCCTTCAAGGTGCCTTTCGGGGTGCACCAGGCATGGCAAGTCAGAGTATTTGAGGGTTTAGGGTTTAGGGTTTAGGGTTTAGGGTTTAGGGTTTAGGGTTTAGGGCTGGGGCTTGGGGTTTGGTTAGGGTTTGGGCTTTAGGGTTTAGGGGTTAACGGGTTTAGGGGTTTGGGGGTTTAGGGGTTTTGGAGTTTAGGGGTTTAGTGGTTAGGGTTTATATGGTGTAGGGTTGCTCTCCCGAAGTGACCGTATCATACTCAAGGGTTCACGGGGATAACTGGGGTAAACCACAAGGGAAACTGGAGCACTAAAGAGTCATAGCCCTAACTTGGCGGCCTATGTTCTGACCGCCCATGCAGTTTCAAGTAGACAAACCCTAAACCTCCAACACTACCTCTTTCTGCCCATGAACCTTCCTGGGGGGACTCTAGACTCTAGGCGGGTATCAGGTTTAAGGGGTTTAAGGGGGGTGTAAAGGGTTTAGGGTTTTCGAGGCTTACGGAAGTTTAGGCGGGGTTAAGGGGGTTTAGGGTCCTTTTAGGGTCCTACCTCCCAGCTCGCAGGCGGCCGCGCCCCTTTTCGAGAAGTCGGCGGAGCCGGAGGAGGTCCGAGTCCCGCGCGCGGCGTTTGCCCGATGCCTGGCGCAGCTGCCTTTGGGCGACACCCTAAACCCTAAACCCTAAACCCTAAACCCTAAACCCTAAACCCTAAACCCTGAACCCTGAACCCTGAACCCTGAACCCTAAACCCTAAACCCTAAACCCTAAACCCTGAACCCTGAACCCTGAACCCTGAACCCTGAACCCTGAACCCTAATCCCTAAAACCCTAAACCCTAAACCCTCTTCATCCTCAAACAGACTCCCCTGCAAGCAGGAGATACGTTATCTATTATGCAGTGCACTCCTGAACCATTTCATCGGACTCTGTTTGTTCCATTCGGCTTTCTTCGAGTTGCAGAAGAGTACAGGTATGGGTCGTGTAAAGTTCAGGATCTCGGTTCTTGTGTACCCCTAAACCCTAACCCCCAAACTCTAAACCTTAACCCTAAACCCTATCCCTAGACCTAGAGATTCCTTCCAGTTTAACCGCCTTGACAACGTTTTGCTGCGCTCAGGACATGCCATGCTGCCAGGCCGGACGTGTTCTGTAGGAGGCTGAGGGCTGAGGGTGTCAGTAACTCTCATCAACATCGCCTGTCTCCCCCGCCCCAAACGGGGCAGCACCCCCGAAGAAGATCAGACCTAAAGAAGTATTTCTGGATCCTAAATCCTAAGCCCGAAACCCTAAACTAAGGGCTGTTGGAGTTGTTGTTTCCTTTTTTGTATCCTAAAACCTAAACTAAGGGCGGTTGGAGTTGCTTGTTTTTGTGGGGGGGGGGGAGAGTTCTTGGTGAGGAATCGCCGATCTCAGCACGCATGCGTGGAAGCTTGCGCGTCAGCTACACCTGGACTTTCACGAGGAGCCCCTTAGTTGGGTGGTTTTGTTGGGTGGCTTTTTGTGGATTTTTCGCGGGTTTGGGAGGGTTTTGGGTTTTTTGGGGAGTTTCGGTGGCTTTTTGAGGATCTTGTGGGGCTTGGGGTTGAGGGGTTTAGGGGGGGGGTGGTGGGGTGGGGGAGATCTGTGCCTTTGAGGGGTTTTGGGGGTCTGGAGGGTTAGGTCTGAGGTTTGGGAGGTCTTTGGTAGGGATTCAGGTTGGGGTTCGGACACTTTCAGAGATCAGAGCTCAATGTTCCAGGTCTGGGGACCAAATGAGCCCTAAAAGGGCTTATGGTTCATGTTGCCTTACTTGGGATAAAAGTATGATAGGGCATCTGACCCCAACTTTCTAGGGGTCATTTTGGTCCCCATTGAACCCTGATGTTCATGGCCTTGAGTTCGATAGAGTAGGCAAAGGGTGTTTTTGTCAGGATTTTTTCAGCCAGCCTGTCTTGAGTTGAAGCGGCACCCCTTGAACCCAAACAGTACCTGAAACAGTATCCTGAAACCCTCCACGAGCGTTCGTTGAAACAGCGCCGGAAACCCGAAACCCGAAACCCGAAACCTGAAACCCTAAACCCTAAACCCTAAACCCTAAACCCCAAACCCTACATGATCTTCGAAAGGTGAAGTTTGCGCTGGAAGTGCTGCAGGCTGCGAAGTGGTCCCAGGACAACGGAGGTCACCCATGGGGGGGCACTTCGGTTTGTTCATCGGGACTGGCTCGTGTTGTTTTTGATTTTGTTTTATTGGCTGGGGTTTAGGGTTTAGGGTTTAGGGTTTAGGGTTTAGGGTTTAGGGTTTAGGGTTTAGGGTTTAGGGTTTAGGGTTTAGGGCGACAATAGGGGTCGGAATAATTATTCATAGTATTCCCTTCAGGTCCCCTTATATTTGTACTATAATAACCCCCAAAACCCTATTCTAATTATGTTACGTTGTTCTATTCTTGGCTCATAGTATACTCGGCCATGAGATTTTAGAGTAGAACTGGCAGAGCAATGTTGCAACAGCTTGGGATGATTTGAGAAAGTCTTCTCAATCTGCCGCCCATACACAGAAGTATAGCATCTTTCCAAAGCCGAGCCGAATTTGCCTAGGGCCTAGGCAAAGTATTGAACCCTAAACCCTAAACCCTAAACCCTAAACCCTAAACCGTAAACCCTAAACCGTAAACCCTAAACCCCAAACCCTATCGGGCCACGAAGCTCGACCGCATCCCAAACGCCCCCAGGGGATGAAGGAGTCTTTAGGGTTTAGGGTTTAGGGGGTTTATTTAGGGTTCAGGGTTTAGAGTTTATGATTTAGGGTTTAGGGTTTAGTTTTTAGGGTTGGGATTTAGGGTTTCGGGTTTAGGGTTTAGGGAACCCATGGGTTGCCCTTCCAGGCATGGACCGGGCGACATTCCGTCACTGCCTTCTGAGCATCTTCGACCGCAAGGACAGTATCGCTGTGCCCGGGAGGGCTTAGGGCTGAGGGCTTAGGGCTTAGGGTTTAGGATTTAGGGTTTAGGGTTTAAGGTTACCCAAAGCCCAAAAGCTCCTGAACCGCACAGGGGTTTAAGGGAAGACTTCGAGGCCGGAGGTTCTGGTATAGGTGTCCACAGGAGGCATGGGACCTGCCCAGTTGTCCCTCGACACAGAGCCCCAAACGTGCTGGGGAATGGCTTGAAATTCAGAGGATGGGGCTGGCTAGATCGGCTTCGAGATCTATTCCGAGCGCACCATTGTTGCATGTGTTTTTGTGTGGCCGAAACAAGATGTCCAGATGAACATATATATATATGTATATATATATGTATATATATATATATGTATATATATATATGTATATATATATATATATATATGTATATATATATATATATATAATATATATATTATATATATATGTATATATATATATATATATATATATATATATATATATATATGTATATATATATATATATATATGTGTATATATATGTGTATATGTATACATGTATATATGTATATATGTATATATGTATATAACCGTTCATTTAAATCATATATATATATATATATATATGTACACATATGGGTATCTGCGCCTGTGCATTCACATGGTTCTGCAAGCCGCAGACGTAGTCTAGTCTACAGGAGATCTCGGACTCTGTTCTCCAGGCTGCCCTGCTGCATCAAGAGTTGGCCGCAGACCCATCAGAGCCCTGAACCCTTTTTTGGGTTTAGGGTTTAGGGTTGAGGGTTTAGGGTTTAGGGTTTAGGGTCTAGGGATTAGGGCTACCCACACCCTAGCTCGAACAGGGGACCATTAGAATCTAGCGAGCTTCCCAAACGCAGACCCACCAGTCTCAAGGAACATGAGTAGTTGCCACTGATTTAGGATGCCGGGCTTAGGGGCCTTGTTTGGGCAGTCATATCTGGGGTTGTAAGCCCATGAATGTTACCCCAAACCCCAAACCCTAAACCCTAAACCCTAAACCCTAAACCCTAAACCCTAAACCCTAAACCCTAAATCCTCAACCCTCAACCCTAAACCCTCAACCCTCAACCCTCAACCCTCAACCCTCAACCCTCAACCCTCAACCCTCAACCCTCAACCCTCAACCCTCAACCCTACACCCTACACCCTACACCCTACGCCCTACGCCCTACGCCCTACGCCCTACGCCCTGGACCGCCTAAAAATCCTCCAGAGGCAGCCTACGAGGACTGTGGGGTCGGTGACGGCCCAATCGAGCCGCGCCGTTTCCTGGTGGAGGAGATCTTGGCTGCCCCATCCCCATGTATGTATGTGGTGCTTATACATATGCATACAACATAGATGGATAGATAGATGCAAGGATTCAAGAAATAGGGGCCATATGCAGCCCTGGAAACTTTAAATCTCTTCCTATGAAGGGTTTCGGGTTTGGGGATTCGGGTTGAGGGTTTCGGGTTTGGAGTCAAAAGGTAAACAGCATTGCTTCGCGATTTCGCCCAAATGAACTGGGCAAGTGATGAGGTACCAAACAGGAGTTTCTGTCCTAGAACAGGGTACCCCAAAATGCAGCATGATCCCTCTTGAAAGGGCAGTCCAGAAACAGACCCCGATCTTAGAACAAAACCAACATAGAGCCACAAAACTGCCCTGAACCCTAAGCCCTAAGCCTTAAACCCTAAACCCTAAACCCTAAACCCCTTAAACCTGAGCCGAAACCCTAAGAGCCCAAGGCCCCCCCTTCTTGGCCTAAACCCTAAACCCTAAACCCTAAACCCTAAACCCTAAACCCTAAACCCTAAACCCTAAACCCTAAACCCTAAACCCTAAACCCTAAACCCTAAACCCTAAACCCTAATCCAAAAACATCCTTTTTGGGCTGCGCACCGAAGGTTTCGTGTCCTGGTACCGAGACCATCTCTTCACCCTGGGCTGTGAGGGAGGCACTGCGGTGGGCTGGAGCACGTAGGGTTTAGGGTTTAGGGTTTAGGGTTTAGGGTTTAGGGTTTAGGGTTTAGGGTTTAGGGTTTAGGGTTAGGGTTGATAACGCTCTTAGGGAACTTAAGGGGCTTACCAGTGAGTTAGGGAACTTAAGGGGCTTATGGGTGGGTTAGAGATACGCTTATAGTTGACTTGTAAATGACCTGAACCTCCAAGTAGGGTTCAGGGCTTAGGGCTTAGGGTATAGGGTGATTAGGGTTTAGGGCTTCGGGCTTGCAGGGTATCCTTTCTCTAGGGCTTGGGGCTTAGGGTTTTTAGGGTTTAGGGTTGAGGGCTTAGGGTTTTAGGCCTTAGGCTTAGGGCTTAGGTTTATGGGGCTTAGGGCTTAGGGTTAGGGCTTAGGTTTAGAGGGCTTTGGGTTTGTAGGGCTTGGGGGTTGTAGGACTTAGGGTTTAGGGCTCAGCAATTTAGGGCTTAGGGTTGCCCCCTTAGTGAAGGCCTCCCTAAACTTGGAACATGGATCCGAAGATGATTTACGTAACATGCCTCAACTCAGGGATATTGGAACGGTCGCTCAACCCTGAATCCCAACCCTGCCTGAATCCCAACCCTGCCTGCCCGCCGCACCCTAAGCCCAAGCCCTAAACCCCAGGGCCAAATGGGTGTTAAAGGTTCGCGACGCTGCGGTTTCGGGTTCAGGGTATCTACTGAATTTAGTGAAGTGGGTGCTGTTTCGTTAATGTTACTGTTTTACGGTTCGGCCTTTTGAGAATTTGGGCTGTAGAGGTCTTGTCAAACGCTGTGTTCAGAGAGCTTTCGATGTTGACACTTCTTGGGCATTCTGTGCTTAAGGCAGAAAAGCCGTAACGCGGCTTCGGCTGCTTTTCGATGTCCGCAAAGCCACCTGAATCACCCTAAACCCCTAAACCCTAAACCCTAAACCCTCCCCAGGTTCAGGGTACCTAGCCCAGCCAACAGCCAGGTAGCCGTTTGACGCTGGAGCTGGCCAAGAAGCACCATTGCTCCTGCATGGATCTCGACAGCGCCCTGGCTGACTGTATACATCGGACCCCTAAACCCTAAACCCTAAACCCTAAACCCTAAACCCTAAACCCTAAACCCTAAACCCTAAACCCTAAACCCTAAACCCTAAACCCTAAACCCTAAACCCTAAACCCTAACCTCTAAACCCTAAACCCTAAACCCTAAACCCTAAACCCTAAACCCTAAACCCTAAACCCTAAACCCTAAACCCTAAACCCTAAACCCTAAACCCTAAACCCTAAACCCTAAACCCTAAACCCTAAACCCTAAACCCTAAACCTAACCCTAAACCCTAAACCCTAAACCCTAAACCCTAAACCCTAAACCCTAAACCCTAAACCCTAAACCCTAAACCCTATAAACCCTAAACCCTAAACCCTCAACCTGAACCCTCAACCCTAAACCCTACAGCGATTTTGAGGGCCTCAGGCGCAATTCTCCAAGGCCGAGGGTCTTGGCAAAGGTGAGACGAAAACCTGAGCACATGAGCCCCTTCAACATTTCGATAGGGTGCCGACATCCTGTGAGGTTTGGGCTTTGGTTTGGGGTCCACCTGAAATTTTACTTGAAGCTCCTCAACCACTGAAGAGGTTCGCACTGTGAACCGCCCTAAGCCCCTTAAGCCCTAAAACCCTTAAGCCCGAAAAAGCCCTGAAACCCCAAAAATGCCCCACCAAGCCTACCAACTCCCGCAAGGGGTCAGGGTGCAGGGATTCACAGGGCTTCGGGTTTAGGGTTTAGGGTTTAGGGTTTAGGGTTTAGGGTTTAGGGCCCGCAGGAGTTTTTCCTCCTCAGTTTCATAGGGCGTTCAGCCCAGGAGTCAAGGCGAGGTTCGACCATTTCGACACAGACAAGTCTGGCATGATCGAGTACCAAGAGTTCGAGCCCGGTGGGGTGTAGACTTCGAGGTTTCGGGGCCTTTCCGGCCCTGATGTCCTCCGTTTTTTGGGGGCCCGAAGCCCTAAACCCCAAGCCCGAAACCCTAAACCCTTAAGCCTAAACCCTAAACCCTAAACCCCAAACCCTAAACCCTGAAAACCCTTGAGGATGGTCGCAGCTCGGGGCTTGGGGTTTAGGATTTAAGGTTTCTTTTTGAGAGTGCACTTATTGCTAGGCCCCTGCTAGGCTAAGTACCTGAACCTCCAAGTAGGGTTTAGGGTTTAGGGTTTAGGGGTTCAGGGTTTAGGGCCGGGTTTAGGGTTTAGGGTTTAGGGTTTAGGGCGGGGCCTTGGCGTGCCATTGCGGCAAGGATGCCAAGGCCCAAACACGTTTCGGGTTGGTTCGTTTGTCTCGGATGGCCAGTTCGCTCAAGTAAATTTAGGGACTAGGGATTAGAGTTTAGGGTTTAGGGTTTAGAGTTTAGAGTTTAGAGTTTTGGATACTGAAGAAGGTATCATCGTGTCGCACTTGGTGCCATGCAAAAGGGAGCCTGCCCACATGTTACTCCTCCGCTTCCGGTATCTAAGGGTGCTTGTCTGTTGGGGGAACCAAACCCTAAACCCTAAAACCCTAAAACCCTAAAACCCTAAAACCCTAAACCCTAAACCCTAAACCCTAAACCCTAAACCCTAAACCCTAAACCCTAAACCCTAAACCCTAAACCCTAAACCCTATACCCTAAACCCTAAACCCTAAACCCTAAACCCTAAACCCTATTCCTTCCTGCCTGACACGGTCCCCAGTGCAAGGAGAGGATGATCTTCTCCTTGCTACACTGCTCGAAGAACGACCTCCCGGAGTGTCGGATGCAGCGATTCTGGCCGGGGGGCACTTCCGTCTTTGTACACCCTACTAGTGTTTAGGGTTTAGGGTATAGGGTTGGGAGGTTTAAGGGTGGTAGGGTAGCTCATGCTACAACTGTTCGGTAGTTCTGCTACCTAGCCCTTGGCTGTTGGCTCGAGGCGGGGCCTAGCACTGGGCCAGTCAGGTTTCTTACCTACATCTTCCCAGCTTGCAATCGGATTCACCACATAAGTACCCTAAACCCTAAACCCTAAACCCTAAACCTTAAACCTTAAACCCTAAACCCTAAACCCTAAACGCGAAATCCTCCAAACCTCAGCATTCGCGATGCCGTTCGTAAGGCTTTGACTCCAGCCCCCCAAACCAACGGCATGTGTGCCCCAACCAAAACCCTAAACCGTAAACCGTAAACCCTAAACCCTAAACCCTAAACCCCTAAACCCCTAAACCCCTAAACCCCTAAACCCCTAAACCCTAAACCCCTAAACCCCTAAACCCCTAAACCCCTAAACCCTAAACCCTAAACCCTAAACCCTGAACCCTCAGAAGTCGATCCCGGGAAGCCCTTTGAGAAGAAGACAGAGCCTGAAACCTTGGCCCGGAGCCCCAAGCCCCAAGCCCTAAACCCTAAACCCTAAACCCCAAACCCCAAGCCCTAAGCCCTAAACCCTAAACCCCAAGCCCTAAACCTTAAACCCCAAAACCCTAAACCCTTGCAAGCCCCAAACCTGAAACCCTAAACCCTAAACCCTAAAACCTAACCCCTGACCCCTGCACCCAACCCCAAACCCCAAACCCTATATCCTAAACCCTAAACCCTAAACGGAGCCTTGGGAGGCATGAGCTGGACCAGGATGGCAACGGCGTGATCGACTTCCAGGACCCCGTCCTGCCAGAAAGTTGGTTTTGGGGTTTGGGGTTTGGGGTTTGGGGTTTGGGGTTTAGGGTTTAGGGTTTAGGGTTTAGGGTTTAGGGTTTAGGGTTTTGGGGCAGTTTTAGGGCTGAGGGATGAGTGTTCGGAAAGAGGTGTATAGGTATGGGGTTTAGGGTTTAGGGTTTAGATTTTAGGGTTTCGGGTTTGGGCGGTTTGGGGGTTTGAGAATTTGGGGGCGCCTGTCGCACTTCGAGCTGCTTGATCAGAATTCCACGGTGCCCCCCGGTTCCCTGAGGAGTTTACGGAGTGGTACCTGAAGTACTTTGCACTGGCCGCTGGGCCAAACGAGGAGCACCCAATACGGCTTCATGGTTACGCCGAATCCGAACCCAAAACCCTAAACCCAAAACCCAAAACCCTAAACCCTAAACCCTGAACCCTAAACCCTAATTCCCACCCGCGCTGCTGGCCTATCTGGGCTGTGCCGTGCTTCCCTGTTGTTATGGATGCACGGCGCACGCGGTGGTGGTGTTGGTGGTGCCGTATGTGCATGAGATCCTCGGCCGCTGCGCAGGAAGGTGCCCTAAGACCCAGGAGAATGGTTGGCATGGGGATTCCGGGTTCGAAGTTCCAAGCCCTAAGCCTGAACATCAGCCCGCCCAAGCATTCGCAAATTACAGTTGAGAGCGCGCAAGGGTGAAACCTAGGTGTGGGGTTTCGGTGTTAGGGGGTTGGGGTTTACGGTTTCGGGCAGAAAGTGAAGCCCAAGGCGGTTCGGGGCCCGAAAGCCCAAAAACCTCTAGACTGATCGCGCACGGGGCCGTCGAGCAGGGCCGAAGCCGGCAAGCAAGGGGGGTCTGGAGCAGAGCTCTCTCAGCTACGGGCTGGGCGGGGGAGGATGGCAGGAACAGAACCTTCCAGGCCTGCCAGTTGTGCGAGGCGTGTTGAGAGGATCTTCTCGGCCTTTTAAGCTTCCCAATTCCCGGGCCCTCCCCGGGTCTTCATTTCAGGGCTCCATGCCGGTGCACCCACAAGCCCCTGGCTTGCCAAACACCCGAGGCGCGTCGGCCCCGAGATCTAGAAAGCCAAGCCTTGGGAAGATCCTGGCGTTCTGTGCAATAAGTTTGCATGCTTCACTGTCGCTCACCCAGCTCAAGCACAAACGAGTGAACAAGAGATCAGAAAGCAAGGGAACCCTACACCCCGCAAAGGTCAAGACGAGGGTGGAGCGCAAGCAGGGGGGTGGGGCTGCACGAATCGGGGCACGCGTGCTTTCAGCACGCCCGAAACCCCCAAACTCTTGAGGGGGGGTCACTCTTTCCCTCCAGGCCTGCCGCCATGAGCTCTGCATTCCCGGTCCTCCACTATGCTCCCAAACCCTTCGCCCAAGCATCCCTAAGCCACCCAGAACTGTAACCCCGAAACCCCTGGCTGAGTGAAATTTCCGACACAAACTCCCAAGCCTCCGAAGAAGCCCTAAGCTTACCCTAAACCCTAAACCCTATTTGGAGCCCCTTTGGCTGAGTAAGTAGGGTTAGTAAGGTGGGTTCTATGGATGAAAAGGCTTTCTAGAGGGGATACTAAGTGGACTGACTAAGTCAAAGGAGCTTCTAAGTAAAATCCGAAGCGCCCTCTCGAAGCCCCACTTAGACCTTGAACCCTAAACCCTAAACCCTAAACCCTAAACCCTAAACCCTAAACCCTAAACCCCCAAATCCCCAAGGCCCAGCTTGGCGGTCCCATCGAGGCGTGGTTCTCTTCTAACCCCGTAGTCATCGTAGAAGGGGAAGGGAACGCAGATGCTTGCACCCCCCCCCCTGCCACACACATGCACACACACCCCTCTACCCATAAACCTTAGGATTAGGCTTTCAGGGTTGCAAGGGCTTACAGTTTCTGGTTGCAGAGGTTTAGGTTTAGGCTTTGGGGTCATCGTTGAGAGAGCTGGGAGGATCCCAACAGTAGCCCAAAGTTTGGCGCCTTTCTACGAGCCTTTGAGGGCACCGACTTTTCATAAGCCCTAACCCTAAAGCCCTAAAGCCCTAAACCCTGAACCCTAAGCCCTAAACCCTAGAGCCCTCAACCCTCGACCCTTAGCCCTTAACCCAAACCCTAAGCCCTGGGCCTTAAGCTGTTCCGGGGACCTGGTCAGGCCTTTTACGCGTCTTTCCTTCCGGACGTCCAGCGCAGCTCCAATCTGGCTCCCCGGCCACGGGTCAGGGTTTCGGCTTGAGGGTTTTAGGGTTTTAGGGTTTTGGGGTTTAGGGTTTTAGGTTTTTGGGGGTCCTAGGGCAGGGAGGGCTGATGTTGTTCCCCGAACAGGGCAAAACCCAAACCCCTAAATCCTAAACCCAAACCTCAAAACAAGGCAACACCTTCCCAAGAACTGAGAACTAAGGTGCATGCAGCGTTGCCTTTGGGGATTGAGAGATCCCAGGGCCGTGAAGGCTCTATGAAGGTTTCGGTTCAAGGCTTCAGAGGCCTAGCAAGTTTAGGGTTTTAGGCATTCAGAACCCACAAGCAAAGTAGACTCCTCGGTCCACAGTGGCATTCATAACTCCACTCTTCGAATCCTAAACTCCCAGCCCCCAAACTCCGAAAGATCGAAAGCCTACGGCCTCAAACCCAACGTTGTTTTCAAGTCCGCTGAGCTGAGGAAGCTGCTCATTTGGCAGCCGCCGAGAAGGTGCGCACCGTTCTGTCAGGGTCTCTAAATGATGACCCCTGGCTCCCCCTCATATTGAGGTCCCCAGAAGGGTTCAGGGTTTAGGCCTTAGAGTTTAGCGGGCCTGGCATCTTCTGAGGAGAAACCGGCGACGCCTACGAAGCGGGAGACGCCCACTCGCCGCTCGAGCCAAACCAGCGATGAGCAATGTGGGGTTCATGTCTTGGGATTCTAGGATGGGGACTTAGGGTTTATAGGGTTTATAAATCCTGAACTGCAAAGCCCTAAACCCTTGGGCTTAGATCATTTAGATTCACGTGCTTGGCAGGCTTCTTGGGGGGTTGGGGCCTTTTGGCTCAGGGGTTTAGGGTTGGCGGGATCCGGTGTCCCTGCGTCTCACTGTCCCACTGAATCATACTTAATCCGATTCACGGATCCTCAACTGTAAGAGTCGCCGCCCTGGAGCTAGGAAGATGGTCGAAAACTTGATGTGCGTTCGTTTTGGGGCATTGGCATAGACATGGGACTTCGGAGACATGGCCTCGGTTGTCATGGATCTCTAGGGTTTAGGGTTTAGGGTTTAGGGTTTAGGATCTCTCTTCGAACCGTAAGCCCTGCAGCCCAAGCCTGTAGGAGTTCATGTGGCTTTCGAGATACCAGTGGACTCCCTTTCAGGCTGCAGGTGCACACCAGACCCTAAACCCTAAGCCTTGAACCCTGAACCCTCAACCCTCAACCCTCAACCCTAAACCCCAAACCTAAACCCCAAACCCCAAACCCCAAACCCTAAACCCTAAACCCTAAACCCTGAAGCAGCGCAGGGAAGCCTTCCCACGGCCGCTCACGCTCGACCGGGATGCTGAGGCGGGTCGAGGGTTTAGGGTTTGGGGTTTAGGGTTTAGGGTTAGGATGTTCCCCCAGAGGTTTTTCGTGTGGGTCGCTGGAGTACATTCGGGGGTTTGGGGTTTGGGGGTCTAGGGACCTTTAGGAAACCCTAAACCCTGACCCTAAACCCTAAGGAATTCTGCCGGCTGCTGGGGACGTCCTTTGGACAGGGGTCGGCTTGGGGGCCATTGCGTTCGAAGGCGGCGGGCGACGATTTGCTGAGCCAGAAGAATGCTCGCTGTGCTTGTACAGGTGGCGTGCACGCCTGCGCATTCATGATTGCGTGTTCTCCCTTGGCTGTTCGGCTCCTGCAAAGCAAGGCGCCGTGGCCAGGGCCAGTTTCAAGTTTTGAGGTCACAAGCTGGAAGTGGGGTGACTGCAAGCCTGAATCCTTCAACGACCCCCCAAGCCCTGTGAACACGTACTTGCGTCTTGCCAAGCACCCTGCTTCGCTTGGTAGCCCAGTGGTACCCTTACCCCTTTTTCTTGGTTTTCGGGTTCCCTCGTAAGAATAACCAAACGAAACAGGGTAGCTTATTAGTTCTTATTATTCAAGGATGCCCTTACAAGGTAACCAACCCCTTATTACAGGATGGTTTCTGGGCTACCTACTTGTGTAGACTGTCGGCAGCTTTGTAGGGTTCCCCGCTCCTCAAAAGGCCAGGCAACGACTGCCAAGAGGGAGCGTGGAAGGGCGCACAAAGATCCAAGCAAGAAGCACTTTGGTCCTGCTTATCCTCCTTAAACCCTACCCCTAAACCCCGAAACTTTTAATTCTGAACTCCAAGCTCTGAACCTTCCGATCCTGAAACCTGCACGGAGTATAGTATAGGGTCTTAATAATGAGAATAGGGTTTCGGGGGGTTATTATCGTATACCAAAAAAGGGGCCATCAGGGAATACCATTAGAAATTGTTTTGACCCCCCAAATTAGTTGAATTCTCGAAGGCCTGAGAGGAGGCCTTACTTGAAGGTTCAGGGTACTTAGTAACCCAATTAGGCCTTAGGGTTTAGGGTTAAGGGTTTGGGGTTTAGGGTTCAACCCAATTACAACTGTACTCATAACCCAAGCAAAGCCCTATTCGGGTACTTAAGCGGCTTCTAAGTGGGTTAGAACTGCACTTACCATTGGGTGACTAAGACCCTGAACCCTAAACCCTAAACCCTAAACCCTAAACCCTAAACCCTAAACCCTAAACCCTAAACCCTAAACCCTAAACCCTAAACCATAAACCCTCAACCCTCCGAGTAGAGAGCTTTGTGTGCCAAAAGGATTTTTCAAAGCCCCTGCTGCGATCTCCAGTGCGAGATCGGCGCGGAGCTTCCCTCCCAGCACTTCTTTTCAGAGAGCCCCTTTTAGGGTTTAGGGTTTAGGGTTTAGGGTTTAGGGTTTAGGGTTTAGGGTTTAGGGTTCAGTTCTGGCAGAATCTATAGCTGACAATTCATAATTAGCAAGCCAGTGTCGTTTAGAGAGTCTTTGTTTCCTTCTTTTTCTCTGTAGATCTCTGTGTGTGTATATATTCATCATGAATAAGTCCGCATAGCTGAAGGTACACCGCACTCTAACTCATCATTTGGAAGTCCGCATAGCTGAAGGTACATTCCTGTTGCAAGAAGGGGGTTTTGGGCTCACTGCATTGGAGTTGTTGGGCTCTCGGGTCTTAGATAGACACCTCTTGGGGGTTTCCAAAGTTAGGCTCCTTCAAATGGTAGAGCACACTCAAAAAGATCCCCCCCCTGAAACAGGGACCCTGAATTGTCGAAAACCCAAACCCCAGCATTTGGAAGCCCCCCTGCAGCTGCAGAGCCTTTCCACACGACTCTGACTTCAGCTAGCTGCGAGGGCAAATAGATTCGTGTGGACCCAACCCTGAGCCCGAAATCCTAAACCCGAAGCCCGAAACCCTCAACCCGAAACCCTTAACCTTTGAATAGTCAAAGTCAGTGTGTGTGTGTGTGTGTGTGTGTGTGTGTGTCTGTGTGTTTTTGCAAACGACCATCAGTTCAGAATGTGCTAGTAAGAAGTCCTTCTGGTGCACCCCCCCCCCGCCCGCCGCCCCCACAGCACACAAAGCGGGCCAACCGCTTGGACCAGCACACCAAAGCACTTCCCATCGGTGTGCAGGAGGCTTACTGTGGCGAGTAGGGAAGGGGGCGAATAAGGTACCATATACTCTTCCCTTGAAGGGTAGATAAAATCCCTTAAAGGGTATATGGGGGGCATCATATGGTACCTTATTCCCCCCATTCCCTACTAACCAGCAGTAAGGAGGCAGGTCACCCTCTCGCATCACGTCCTCTTTCAAGGTGTTCTTGGGGGGTCTTGGATCAAAAAAGCCTGCGCGTCTGAAACCTAACCCAATTGTTGCCCAATTATTATAGTTGGGTTACTAAGGGCCCTGGACCTCGAAGTATGACCCCGGAAGTGCCACGAGAGGCCCCAAAAAGGAAACTTGGACCTTTGAACTCCTGAACCCTAAGCTCTAGACCCTAAACCCTAAACCCTAAACCCAACCCTATACCCGAAACCCTAAACCCGAAACCCTAAACCCTGAACCTTAAACCCTGAACCTGAAACCCTAAACCCCTAAGCCCCTAAGCCCATATACCTTCTGCCAAGAGAATTACCTGAACTGTTCTCAAGCCGGGCTCTCGGCATGGTCAAGGTTTAGGGTGCACTCAAGGTGCCTGCGTAGGGTTTAGGGTTTAGGGTTTAGGGTTTAGGGTTTAGGGTTTAGGGTTTGCCATCTGAATCGCTTGTGTGTCTGTTCTCTTCTAGATGCCTGCTCCTGGCAAAACCCTGATGCCCTTGGCATATTCCTGCGTCTGAAGCAAATTCGTTTATGGATGGTTTAGGGCTTGGGGGGTTCGGGTTTAAGTTTTGGGCTTCAATCACCTTCAACCCTGAACCCTAACATCCGAGTCTTGGCCTCGTAGCCTCCGGCCTCCGCCAATCTCAGCTCGTTCATTTCGGCACGCAGGCAGCTGTGCCGTGTACCAGGGTTCTTCAAGACCCACATTCCCAAACTCTAAACCCCCTCTTAGCCTGGATCCTGGAATCTAAAACCATACACCCTGAAGGGCCCGAAACCTCCCTGAAAGCCCTACCATGCATATCTCTCCTTTCCAGCTGCATGCCAACCCCCCCCCCCTCCCCCCCCATCAAATGGTCCTTAGTGTTTTGTAAGTGTGGTGGGGCAAGCCCGCAGCCCGTTCTGGCCATGGCTTTTGGCCGGTTAAGGCCTGCATTGCCCAGTTCATCCCCACAGACCCCCGCCACAAGCAGCTACCCCAATTCTCAAACAGTATCCTGAAACTCACCTTATACCACGAAACCCTAGGCGAATCGGAATGGTTTACCCGAAGCCCTAAACCCCAAAATCTCCTTGCCGCCTCGCGCCGTTTCTCGTGCTGTATCTGCAGAATTTCTGCATCAAGACAAGGCATACCTCCGAAAGTTGAACCGGGCATTTAGGGTTTAGGGGGTTTAGGGTTTAGGGTTTAGGGTTTAGGGTTTAGGGTTTAGGGTTTAGGGTTTCGGGGGCCCACAGGAGATTGAAAACAGCCTGGTTTGGAGTTGACAGGGCCAGAAGTTGGATTGTGGTAGAATGTCGATGTACAGATGCGATTATGGACGGTTGTAAAGATGTGCTGGTGGGATTTCTCAAGTTCAGGGTTTGGGGGTGGGCTTTCCGTGAGGGGGACAGACCCAGTTCAGGTTAGCCCGAAAAGCCCTAAACGCTCCAAAAAACACACTTGCAAGAGCCAAGCGAAACAGGAGCCTCGCAATCACACCTAAACACTAGACTCCCGAACTTTCCGAACCCTAAACCCTAAACCCTAAACCCTAAACCCTAAACCCTAAACCCTAAACCCTAAACCCTAAACCCTAAACCCTAAACCCTAAACCCTAAACCCAAAACCCTAAACCCAAAACCCTAAACCCCAAACCCTAAGCCCTAATCAACCCTACACCCTAAACTCCCCCAACAGCCCAAGCGCCCTAGATCACCTCTGCTGGCGTCGCAGGCCAAGCCCCCAGGGCGGCATCGACCTGGACGAGGGTCCCCCAAACAAACGGCAGGTGCTCCTGGCCAAAAGCTTCCACGGTTTAGGGTTTAGGGTTTAGGGTTTAGGGTTTAGGGTTTAGGGGGAGCAGGGGGGCAGGCGGGGGCAGGGGGGGTTGACGGCTCATGATATCTAAGGTGAAGGAGCGCTTGCTTTTTTCCGGATTGTTTGGTCAATTATGGAGCCCTCAAACCTGGCAACCCTACCTGTAACCTCCACTTAACCCTAAACCCTAAAGCCTAAACCCTCAACCCTAAACCCTAAACCCTAAACCCTAAACCCTAAGCCCTAAGCCCTAAGCCTTATCGAGCTGGGTTGCGACACTTCATGCGTGCACGGCTGCTTACGTCTGAAATAGGGAACACATTCAGTTAACACTGGCATATTCCAAACACACAACCCTAACCCTAAACCCTAAACTTGCGATTTTGGGCTTGGGGGTCCCTGGGCGTGGGCCAGGCAACCTCAAATGAGGCGCACGTGCAAGATCAACAAGGCGTGGAACGTTCCTTGAGGGTTTAGGTTACTTGGAGGTTCATGGGTTTTTTTTGGGTGACAAGTAAGGTGGCTGTTTGTCTGGCTGCAACCTTATTTGCAACCTT
The DNA here is from genome assembly GCA_905221605.1 of Symbiodinium natans. Taxonomy (NCBI): domain Eukaryota; class Dinophyceae; order Suessiales; family Symbiodiniaceae; genus Symbiodinium; species Symbiodinium natans. Next base: position 104,518 of record CAJNDS010002758.1, on the reverse strand, counting down.
ATGTCGGGTTCTTTTAATCCTACCTATCCACGAACCTTGAGCCCTAAACCCTGAACTCTACTTGGAGGTTCAGGTACTTCGTAACCCAAATACAATTGTTCTTTCCACCTAGTTATATCCCTCTTCGAGTACTTAAGGGGCTTACAAGTGGGCCATGAGTACACTTTCTTTGGGTTGTAAGTACCCTCCTGAAGGGTCCAGAGCCTGCGCTTTTAGGGCTTTGGTGCGTCAAAGTGTTGATCGCTTTACCAAGACAAAAAGCTTGATTCATACTTGGGAACCCTAAACCTTAAAATCATTGAAGGAGTATTCCTTGAACAAAGTGGTACTGGATCCGATACTGTTGGGTTTCAGTATTAGAATAGGCCACGCTCAAAATCCCATTGGGCCGGGCCAAGACAGAGAAGATGGAAACACTGAGAATCGACCCGAATAGAAAATTTTGTGGTAGGGGCATTGCACGGTCGAATGGTTCTAGACTCTTCTATTCGAGTTGTGGGTCATTTTGCTTCAGGTCGGAATTCATCAGACCAACTTCTTTTTCAGTGCTGCCACCACCTGGCTCGTCGTGAGGTACATTCTTAACTGAATCCCACACGGTATTCGCTTGACTACTGGGCGCACAGAGGCGTGTAAGCGCCGGACCTTGACTCTACATGTACTTGGCATGGCTAGAGGTTTTGCTAGCGACCTCTGCGCTTCTTGTTGTGATAGAAACTGTGCGAAATGCAGGCAATGGGAAGATTCATGATTCATGATACATACACACACACACACACACCCATATCAGATTGTGTATTACATGTATACACATATACTTCAATTCATGTGCAATTGTTGGTTTAGGCATTTACTTCCAGCTAAGGTTTGGACAAACAATATTAAAATCAAGGAGATCAGTCAACAAGGGGTTTGTGCTTTTTGTATCCAACAGAAACGGCACAAGATATCGCAGCAGGTAGACGCTTGAATACTTCAGCAACATTTTTTCTCTTTGAGCTGCACGGCAACGCGAATAAGACAGAAAACGACAGGGCGGAGGAAGACAATCGTCATATTTCGAGACAGTCTTCAAGCACATAAGCAGAGGAGCAAGCCCTAAAGCCTAAACCCTAAACCCTAACCCCTGACCCCTAAAACGAAGTGGCTGGTCTTGTTGGCACCAGGCCCTTCGAAGGACATCAGCGTTACGAGCTACTTCCAGGCCCTGGGGCGATGTGAGAGTGTATGGTAGGTTTCTTAAACTAGGGTTTAGGAATTAGGGGTTAGGGGTGAAAGTGTATGGAGGGCTCCTAAAATTTCGATTCCCTTTTCTTGGTCCCCTTACCGTAGGTTTTGGATACCCAAGAAGGGTGTATCAGCATTCACAGAAGCGCACCTATATACATCTACTCGTGGATTCCCCCCCCTAAATCCCCTGAGTCCAAACCCGACCCTAAACCCTACAGCCGAAACCCTAAACCCTACAGCCTAAACCCTAAAGCCTCAGCCCTAAAGCCGAACCCTAAACCCCAAAATAAAGCCTAAACCGAAACCGGAACCCTAACCCCGAAAGCCTAAACCGAGGACAGCCCAACGACCACAGGCTTAGGGTTAAGGGTGGGAGGGCTTATTTTTAGTGGATTTGAGGGGGCTAGCAGGAAGGAGGAAGGGGGGAAGGGAGGGGTGGGGGGGGGGGGAGGGGGAGGGGGGGGGGGAGGAAAGGGGGGGGGGGAGGGGGGGGGGGGTGGGGGGGGGGGGGGGGGCAGGGGGAGGGGGGGGGCAGGGGGAGGGAGGGAGGTCGAAAAGTGGGTTTTTTTCCCAAAAAACCGTTCTGATCTGTGCGAAACCGCCAATGCTCAGAGTACAGCAGTGTGGGCTGGCCCTCCACGGAAAAGTGCCGGGTACACCCCCCCCCCACCCCCCCCCCCGGCCTCGTTTTTCACCTCTAGAAACCTATCCAACACGCCGCCAGGGTCGGCGGACCTAAACCCTAAACCCTAAACCCTAAACCCTAAACCCCCTAAACCCTAAACCCTAAACCCTAAACCCTAAACCCTAAACCCTAAACCCTAAACCCTAAACCCTAAACCCTAAACCCTAAACCCTAAACCCTAAACCCTAAACCCTAAACCCTAAACCCTAAACCCTAAAACCCTAAACCCTAAACCCTAAACCCTAAACCCTAAACCCTAAACCCTAAACCCTAAACCCTAAACCCTAAACCCTAAACCCTAAACCCTAAACCCTAAACCCTAAACCCTAAACCCTAAACCCTGAACCCGAGGCCCGCGGAATACCTGCAGACCTGGCTGCGCGCCTGGGCAAGGCCTGCACCGAAAAAGGCCTGCGACGGAGAGCCTTGAGTGGAGTTATTTGGGTTTAGGGTTAGGGGTTAGGGTTAGGGGTTGGGGGTTAGGGTTTAGGGTTTAGGGTTTAGGGTTTAGGGTTTAGGGTTAGGGTTTAGGGTTTAGGGTTTAGGGAATAGGGGGGGGGGTTCTATTTCACGCCACAATGGCCCCAGTGCTCCCGGTTGTGTCCTTCTTGTGATTTAGCGCGGCGGATTTCTTCAAGTGCTTGAAGGGGGAAAGAGGGTTTGGGGGTTTTAGAGCTTGAGTTTAGGGTTTAGGGTTTAGGGTTTAGGGTGTAGGTTTCAGGGTTTAGGTTTGAAGCTTTAGGGTGGGTCCCATTTTTGTTGTTTACCTTAACAACATCTCCTCCGCGCTTCAGGGTTTTGGACTTTGACAAGGGGTTCGCGAGGGACGCTCTAGCGCAGGATAGCTCTCAGACGCCTGGAATCCCTAAAACAGCCCACAAACCCCCATCAGCCCTACAAACCCCCCGACCAACCCTCAAAGCTACTGGTACACACATCGCTATAAAAAGTGCTTGTTCAGACCTCGAAACTCCGCCGTTGTTGCGCCAGGGTTTAGGGTTTAGGGTTTTAGGGTTTCAGGGTTTAGCGTTTAGGGTCCTTGCAAATGGTTCAGTCTTCTTCCCACACCACTTTTTGCTTCTGCCAAGCAATCTTGGGTTCCCTGGGTACACGTCTGAGACAAACCTGGATCAACAAAACCCAAACAAACCTATAAACCCTGCAGGCCTTAAACTATAGCCTAAACCCTAGACCCTAAACCCTGAACCCGAAACCCTAAACCCTAAACCCCACACCCTAAACCCCAAACCCGAAACCCTAAACCCTACAGCCCTGAAGCCCTACCCTTAAACCCTAGGTCAGATCCGAGACCTAGCGCTTGCCTTGGGGCGCTCCCCATCTTTGCGGTACGAATTGGTCCGTGGCGCCCGGTGCTCGGAGTACCCTAATACGGTTGTACTGGGAGGTTCAGGGTACTCATAACCCAAGTATAAGTGTAGTCATAACCCACTTATAAGCCCCTTAAGTACCCTGATGGGCTTTTAGTTGGGTTGTAAGTGCAGTTATAATTGGGATACTAAGTACCATGAACCTCCAAGTAGGGTTCAGGGTTTAGGGTTTAGGGTTCAGTAAACTCCAAAAAGTTGGAACATCCTTGTCCCCATACTCAAAAGGTATACTAAAGGGAATCCCAGCTCTAATCATCCTTAAACTATGTTCCAACTTTCTGGAGTTTGCTGTAGAGGGTTTGCGTTTGTAGCTAAGGGATGTTCAGGCCATGTGTTGCTTTGAATGGTGGCGGGATAAGGGTTGACCTCGGGTTTTGCCAGGGTGTAGGGCTTCGAATTCTGAGGGCATACGGTTTGAGTGCCGTGGCCGAGGAACTTGCTGTGGATGCCTTCGTCGCAAGGTCTGGGGACGACCTCATGACGGAGGTGGGGTGAACGTTCAGGACTCAAGCCTCAACCCCCTCCCTCCAAGCCCTAAACCCTAAACCCTAAACCCTAACCCTCTCCCTCCAAGCCCTAAACCCTAAACCCTAAACCCTAAACCCTAAACCCTAAACCCTAAACCCTAAACCCTAAACCCTAAACCCTAAACCCTAAACCCTAAACCCTAAACCCTAAACCCTAAACCCTAAACCCTAAACCCTAAACCCTAAACCCTAAACCCTAAACCCTAAACCCCTAAACCCCTAAGACCCTAAAACCCCTGAACCCTCAACCCGAAGACCTCTCCCAGCCATCCAAAAACAAAAGAGGCACAGCGACAGCGCCGGCTCCTGGCCGCTGCCGAAGGCCTTCGCGACGCGCAGCACGCTGCCCAGGCCGGGTCGGTGGAATTAGAAGGAGCAGAACGTGTATGATTGTGTGATATTTGTGTGATATTGTGTGATAGACTGTGTGATAGATTGTGTGATATTGTGTGATATATTGTGTGATATGTGTGTGATATTGTGTGATGTTGTGTGATATATTGTGTGATATTGTGTGATGTTGTGTGTGATGTTGTGTGTGATGTTGTGTGATATTTGTGTGATACTGTGTGATATTGTGTGATGTTGTGTGATATTGTGAAATTGTGTGATGTTGTGTGATATTGTGTGATGTTGTGTGTGTTTTTTGGCTGAAGTTTGGGTCGCGGGGCCCTAGCACCCCCTGACGGGATTCTTAAGCAAGCCTGCTCTTTTCGCCCGTAAAAGTATCGGCAAGCAAGTGGATCGCATCATGGGAAGCACAACCGCGTGCAGCACCCAGCCCAGCAGCATGAGCCCCCAAAACTAAACCCTAAACCCTAAACCCTAAACCCTAAACCCTAAACCCTAAACCCTAAACCCTAAACCCTAAACCCTAAACCCTAAACCCTAAACCCAAGCGGATCTGAGCATCGTGGGATCACATGCGCGGCCGCTGTGAGCCTCATCCGGGCTGCCATGCCGCCCCCGCAGCATCATGAGCATCATGGGGGCTCCGCTTCTTCCCCAGACCTGCAAGTGGAGCCGAAAGCTACGCGTCCGTGAGCATGATGGGATCGCAGGCCCTGCCGCCCCAGCAGCATGATGAGCATCATGGGAACTCCGCTTCTTCCCCAGACCTGCAAGTGGAGCCGAACGCTACACGTCCGTGAGCATGATGATGGGATCGCAGCCCCTGCCGCCCCAGCAGCATCATGAGCATCATGGGGGCTCCGCTTCTTCCCCAGACCTGCAAGTGGAGCCAAAAGCTACGCGTCCGTGAGCATGATGATGGGATCGCAGCCCCTGCCGCCCCAGCAGCATCATGAGCATCATGGGGGCTCCGCTTCTTCCCCAGACCTGCAAGTGGAGCCGAAAGCTACGCGTCCGTGAGCATGATGGGATCGCAGGCCCTGCCGCCCCAGCAGCATTATGAGCATCATGGGAACTCCGCTTCTTCCCCAGACCTGCAAGTGGAGCCGAACGCTACGCGTCCGTGAGCATGATGGGATCGCAGCCCCTGCCGCCCCAGCAGCATCATGAGCATCAGGGGCCTCCGCTTCTTCCCCAGCCGAAAGCTACGCGTCCGTGAGGATGATGGGATCGCAGGGCCCTGCCGCCCCAACAGCATCATCACGAAAGGGGCTAGGTGAGTTCCTTACCAACCGAAAGGCTGCATCTAGGGGTGTGGGGAAGGACGCCCTCCCAGATGGGCGTTTTCTGCGCGCGTTTTCGGTCTAATCCTGTCGAGGTGCGAGTTTTTGGCGGGGGAATTCGGGTCTGTTTTGGGTCTTCGAAAGTGGTGTTTCAGACCGCTCTTGAGTGGAAAAACGGGTCCACAATGATGCTCATGATGCTCGCCTGCTAGCTCGGATTGAGGCTCAATATGGCTCAATTGCATCAGGCGCCCGAAGCACCTGTGCCAGGATGTGCCAGGGTCGAGAAGTCTGGATATACTCAGTTCTCATGGCTTAGTTGTTCTATGCTAGGCGCCAAACTGTAGCTGCGTGTGTCTCCTGAAATCCAAGCGAAAAAAGACACGACATCGAGTGAGCGGCGGTGAACAGGTCATTATCATGATGCGTTCACTCATGCACTTGCCTCACGAACAGATAGACTCAGCACACAAATGATACAGCTTTTAAGCGGTTTTTCTCTGCTTTCAACCAATCGTCGGTGACCGCCAAATTTGAACGCTCTTGTGCTTTGTGCACCGTTGCAACCAGGAGAAACAATTGGCAAGCCTCTGTTGTTAACGCTTCTAGCTTTCGTCCCAGTCCCTCCTCAAGTGAGCATCATGAGGGCTCCGCTTCTTCCCCAGACCTGCAAGTGGAGCCGAAAGCTACGCGTCCGTGAGCATGATGATGGGATCGCAGCCCCTGCCGCCCCAGCAGCATCATGAGCATCATGGGGGCTCCGCTTCTTCCCCAGACCTGCAAGTGGAGCCGAAAGCTACGCGTCCGTGAGCATGATGATGGGATCGCAGCCCCTGCCGCCCCAGCAGCATCATGAGCATCATGGGGGCTCCGCTTCTTCCCCAGACCTGCAGTGGAGCCGAAAGCTACGCGTCCGTGAGCATGATGATGGGATCGCAGCCCCTGCCGCCCCAGCAGCATCATGAGCATCATGGGGGCTCCGCTTCTTCCCCAGACCTGCAAGTGGAGCCGAAAGCTACGCGTCCGTGAGCATGATGATGGGATCGCAGCCCCTGCCGCCCCAGCAGCATCATGAGCATCATGGGGGCTCCGCTTGTTCCCCAGACCTGCAAGTGGAGCCGAAAGCCACGCGTCCGTGAGCATGATGATGGGATCGCAGCCCCTGCCGCCCCAGCAGCATCATGAGCATCATGGGGGTTCCGCTTCTTCCCCAGACCTGCAAGTGGAGCCGAAAGCTACGCGTCCGTGAGCATGATGATGGGATCGCAGCCCCTGCCGCCCCAGCAGCATCATGAGCATCATGGGGGCTCCGCTTCTTCCCCAGACCTGCAAGTGGAGCCGAAAACCTTGCTACGCGTCTGTGAGCATGATGGGATCACAGGCCCTGCCGCCCCAGCAGCATCATGAGCATCATGGGGGCTCCGCTTCCTCCCCAGTCTTGCAAGTGGAGCCGAAAACCCTGCTACGTGTTTGTGAGCATGATGGGATTGCAGGCCCTGCCGCCCCAGCAGCATCATGAGCATCATGGGGGCTCCGCTTCTTCCCCAGACCTGCAAGTGGAGCCGAAAGCTACGCGTCTGAGCATGATGGGATCGCAGCCCCTGCCGCCCCAGCAGCATCATGAGCATCATGGGGGCTTCGCTTCTTCCCCAGACCTGCAAGTGGAGCCGAAAACCCTGCCACGCGTCCGTGGGCAGGAGATCACTACGAACCGCTTGCTCCTTCGTAAGTTCGCGTTGTTTCAATCGTGGATCTCTCAAACCCCCTCAACACCTAACCAGATTTCATGTCAGGGTGTTGGAGCCCCATGCCCAAGAGTTGGCCACAGACCCCTACAGGGCCCAGCAACCCCAAATACTTAACACGGAGGTTCATGGGTACTTCTAAGTAGGGTATATCTAGATATTACCTCATTTAGGATACTTATAACCCTACTTCTATGTGCCCATGAACCTTCCCTCAGCCGTAAATTCTAAACCCTAAACCCTAAACCCTAAACCCTAAACCCTAAACCCTAAACCCTAAACCCTAAACCCTAAACCCTAAACCCTACACCCTAAACTCTAAACCCTCACGCACTCTGGGGAGCATCCCAACTCCGAAAGCGCAGAGCAGGAGACGTTTCCGCTGGTCTGCGATGAGTGCTCCGGCGAAGCCGAAGGCCTCACATCGTTCCGTCTAGGGTTTAGGGTTTAGGGTTTAGGGTTTAGGGTTTAGGGTTTAGGGTTTAGGGTTTAGGGTTTAGGGTTTAGGGTCTAGGGTTTAGGGTTTAGGGTTTAGGTTTTAGGGTTTAGGGTTGAGGGCAAGGCTTAGGGCTGAAGCTTGGCTTGGAGGTTCATGGTACTTAGTAGCCCAAAATTGCTGTACTTATCACCCAAGTCTAACCCTATTAGGGTGCTTCAGGGGCTTATAAGTGGTTATGACTACACGTATAATTGGGTTATAAGTACCCTCAACCTCCAAGTACGGGTTGGGGGGGTAAAAAGAGGGAGCCCCGGAAGGGACCCTTAATTTAATTCCCCTTATATAGTTCCTATATAGCCAAGCAGCCCCTACATTACCCCTCAGGTCCCTTATAAGGGTCCCTCCTGTAGTCCCTAGAGATCAAGGTTTGAGAGTGTTAGGGCTGTTGAGGTCAGACCGAGATGCTTAGAAGGAGCAGATCCCACATCTATCAGTCTCAATCGCCCGCTCAGGAGCCTCAAAGGTAAAACCATCTAGGCACTAAGCCCTAAAGTCCTAAGACCGTAACCCCCCCCATTCCTACCTCCCTTTCAAAAACCCTTAACTCTAAACCCTAAACCTTAGACCTTAAACCCTAAACCCTAAACCCCCAAACCCTAAACCCTAAACCCCAAACCCCAAACCCTAAACCCTAAACCCCAAACTTTTGATCCCAGGCTCCTGGATCCTCAGCAGCTCTGGAGGCAAGCCAATGCTCGGAGCCGCGCGGATGGCGCCTCGGGCTTTTTGGACTTAGGGTTTAGGGTTTAGGGTTTAGGGTTTAGGGTTTAGGGTTTAGGTTTAGGGTTTAGGGATGGGGCCTACGGTTGCGTGAGAAGGGCCTTCCTGCACCCCCCCCCAGCACTGAATCGGCCCTCATATCATCCTTTGCAAGGCTTGTCAAGGACTCCAGGCGCGCGTCAGCCCCCAACACAAAACCTCAGATCTGCTTAGGGAGTTTAGGGAGTTTAGGGGGTTTAGGGTTTAGGGTTTATAGGGTTTAGGGTTTAGGGTTTAGGGTTTAGGGTTTAGGGTTTAGGGTTCGCCCCGAATCGAGATCCAGAGCCTCCGCGCAGGGCCTTCGTCAGAGCCTGCGTCACTTCTCAACAAGAATGATACACATGAGCACGATCAGAAAGCAAGGAAACCCTAAACCTGCACAGGTCAGGAGGAGGGTAGAGCGCAAGTGGGGTGGGGCTACACAAGTCGGGGCGCGCACCTGGGTACTTTTACTGAAAGTGCGGCCCCTCAGTAGGGTTTAGGCAGTTTAGGGTATACCACACCTTTGACCCACCTTGTGTATCATGGACATCACTCTGTGCAGCGTATTCTCTTTTGTTTCAAATGGACAGAGGCTCCAATATATGCCCCTTTAGCTTTGGCTGTGCAGTTGAAGGTTTGAGGGACGCTGCACGAGCTTTTCCAACAGCGCCCCATTCCATGACAGGGGGCTCCAGTGCTAGTTCGTAGGGGCCGTAAGCCCTAAACCTCAAAGCCTCGCCTTCCATTCCACTCCATCGAGGCCGTCGGTTGTTGCGATGGTTCTTTTCGGGCAGACTCATGAGTTGAATTCGAGTCCTGCCTTTCTCCGAGTGTGCCATCGAGCATGCCTTGTTGTATTGTTGTATTGTTATGCTGCTACATACTTATCATAACGTTGAAGGTTCGATATTCTTGTAACTTGAACAGTTTACTCCCCTCGGAAGTCGACATGAACCAGCTGGACCACTGGGGTTCGACTTCGGAACTTAGGTCAAGCGTGGCGAGTGCACAGCCTGTGGTCACATCTGGCTGGACGAAGGGCGCTGAGCCTGCCAGAGCCATGGCTAGTGTTCCTAGCTTGGACGCCCTAAACCCTAAACCCTAAACCCTAAGCCCTAAACCCTAAACCCTAAACCCTAAACCCTAAACCCTAAACCCTAAACCCTAAACCCTAAACCCTAACTTATAAAGCCTAAACCCTAAACTTATAAAGCCTAAGGCCTGAACCCTAAAGCGGCAATGCGGGGCGCGGTCTTTTGGAAGCTTGGTGCAGACGCGACTGAACCATTGCCCGTAGAACCTTCAAGTAGGGCTTTGCTGGAAGCCAAGGCCCAACGCCGAGTGGAGCTGCACCCTGGTTTGCAGGGTACGCGAAAGGTTCAAAAAAGGAGGCGCTTGGGGTTAAGAGTTTGGTTTTGGTTCAGGGTTTCGGGTTGTTGGAGGGCTCTCACACCCTGTGCACTCAACCCTGGAAAAACTTACATGGGCACTTTTCCCTTGATCTTGGCACCTTAAAGTCTAAGCAGGCATGGAGGTTCATGAGCAGGCATAGCAGGGTGGAACGTGGGGCAGCGACGTTTGCAAGTGGTTAGGGGGGTTCACTAAACTAGCGGTATTTCATTACGAAGAGAACTTGGGGCCGAAACCCTGCGAACTTTATCCTGCGTGGTCCGTCCAAAACCCTGAACCCTTGTAAACCCTAAACCCTAAACCCTAAACCCTAAACCCTCAAAGCATGGGGTACCCCAGCCACAGTAGGGTCGTAGATCGCCTCAAATAGCAGAGGACGGAAGCGAGAAGCCAGGGTAGGGTGTAGGGACCCTCCCAGAGGTAGCAAGAGGGTTATACAAGAGGGTTGAGGGTTTAGGGTTTTTTAGGGTTTAGGGTTTAGGGTTTAGGGTTTAGGGTTTAGGGTTTAGAGTTTCGGGTTTCGGGTTTCGGGTTTAGGGTTTAGGGTTTAGAAGTCGCAGCTTTGAATCCATGGAGCATGTGCTCGACTCGTGGCTCTCAGTGGTTTACTGGTTTACCGGTCCCCACATCTTCCAGGGTGCCTGACAACTCAACGGGTCACGACCGGGCTTTTTATCCACAATTCATCACGATCAGTTTCCTGTAGTTCGAATACCCCTAGCCTTCTTCTTTGGAGTGTTGGCACACGCAGCACCATGGCGGGTGGTATGTGGGCTGCTTGGCGCGATGCTGGTGAGTTCAGGATTCTTCGCGGTGTCAGGGTCTTTAGACAGGGGTATCTCTGTCTTGTGTCTGAGTTTCGGTGGGTCGCACTGATTAGGTTTCTATACTGGGTATGCCCCTAAACCCTATCTAAACCCTAAACCATTCAGGCATTCAGGGTTGGTAAGGGTGTTTCCCGGCGACCTACATGCCATCTACATCCTCAAGCGCACCTCTAGACTCTAGACCCTACGCGTTAACACCTAAGCCTTCACCCAGAACGCCCAGCACCAGCAGTATTCCTTCTTTAGGGTTAGAATTCAGCAGCTACCCAAAGGGAAAGCGTTCCAATACCTATGGGTGCGTTGTCCTTGTCTTACTTCTGCAATATAGGTTAGGTTAGGCACCTGCACCCCAACCCTCAACCCCAAACCCTAGAATCCACAACCTAAAACGCTCTAAAGCCCTAAAAAGGTTGCCCACGCCTCGCAAGGCCTTGTGCCTCTCCGCACAGATCCTGGCTGCAACCGCACAGGGACCAGGGCTGGTGGGGTCCTGCCAGGGGAGCATGAGCCGCAATTGGAGGGAGGGAGGTTGTGCTTGGAGGTTCAGGGTACTTATAACCCAAGTATAAGTATAGTTATGACCCACTTATAAGCCTCTCAAGTACCCAAATAGTGTTATATGTTGCAATTGCGTTATCATGTACCATGAACCTCCAAGTACGGTTGCTCAAGTGGACGGAGGCTCCCATACCCCCTTGGCTGAGTGAAATATTCGGTCCAGCATACTAGGAACCTTCTGATAGCCGAAGCCCTCAAGGCCCTAGCTTTGTTGGGTCTAGGGTGTTTTCGGGTTTTTGTGGCTTTGCAGTTGAAGGTTTGAGAGAAGCCGCGCGTTTCCAACTGCTTTCCATCCAATCGCAGTCCAGTGTCAGTTCTCACAAATCCTCCCAAAACTTTTTTTGTTTTTGCGAGCCGGCAACACAACCAGCCGAACCCTATCACCCTAAACCCTTACGTCTCTGACCCAGCTCAGACCCGAACCTCGCGAGTTTCCTGTGGTGGTGTGCTCCTAAGCCCTGAAGTTTGCAGGCCCCAAGACCCCAACACCCAACATTCTACAACCCCCAAAGCCCTAAACCCTACGAAGACATCAAAGGAAAGTCAGGAAGAGCCCTAAGCCTAAGGACCAACGACCTCATGGCCGGCTTGCTTAAGGAGGTTGGACAATGCCGTGTGCTCCCTCCCGAGGAGTGGGCGGCAGAATGCCACACACAGCATGGAGTGTTGAGGGTTGAGGGTTTAGGGTTGAGGGTTGAGGGTTGACGGTTGAGAGTTTACGGTTTATGGTGCAGGATTGCTGTGGCCTACTGGAAGGTTATCGGTGCTCCACTGAGGTTTGGGTGGTTTGGGTTTTCAAGCTCCGGGTGCGAAAATTGAGGGTTGGGGTTTCGGGGAGCCTGAACGCATCTGATTGGTGCCAACAACTTATAGCTCCCACGTGCTAAACCCCCTAGAGCCCTGAAACCCTTCTACCCCCCCAAAACCAAAAGAACCCCCAAATCCTCAGCCCTGAACCCCTAAACGCCCTAAACCCTAAACCCTAGCCCTAAACCCTAAACCCCTGAACCCTAAACCCTAAGCCCCCAAAGCCCACGCCCCACCTGCCTGCAGGAGGAGCAGCGGCTTCGAGAGGACTGCTTCACCGAAGAAGGCCGCATTAAAGGAAGCCCCGAAAAGCGAAAGCAAGCAGAGCGCCAACCCTAAACCCTAAACCCTAA